>BMAW01126308.1:307136-354028 GCA_019974015.1 Nephila pilipes
CTTATATATATATATATATATATATATATATATATATATATATAAGTAATAAAAATAATGCCTCATGTTTTCAAAATTATTCGACGAAATATGTAAGAGAAGGAAAAATTAAAGAACAATATGTTGAACATTATTACTAAACATTTAATTTTTTAAATTAACGCCCTTTTAATGCATAAAAAAAATCAATGTACTCCAAATAGTTTGATTTGACATTTTAATACCATCGCATTTTGAAACAATAGGAAGGTTACTGGTGTCGAACTTCATAAATTTGAACGACGGTCAAGCAATGAGGACAGCATCCACTCACCAAACTTCCACACCACACCAACATCAGGACTTAGAATCTAGACAGGCTTAACAGCCGGTTTTCAATTGAACAGGATTCGAACTCACAATTCCATCCCGACTACGAGTTTGCGACCTCATTCGTCAGCTGGCGTGGCCCTTTTGTGATTAAATATTATCAAAAGTGAGATTTAAGAAATAACTTTTAACTTAATTGAATATGTTTCAAAGCTGCTGAGTAAATCTTAAATACGTCAAGTTAAGACAAAACCTTCAGCTAATTCATGCATTCCAATGAAAATAATGTGTAACACATTTTTTTATATCAAATATTTCTATGAATCTTTAATCTTTAAAGAAAAAAAAAGTAAAAATTTGTTTTTTTAAATATCTTTTTTGTTTTCAAGTGAAACGTATATCTTAAATTGAAAAGTTCTTGTAACAATGCTTTTCGAATGTCTGTTTTAAAAATGTGAAGTGAATTCTACTTTTAAAAAATTAGGAGTTTAAAAAAGATTTTTTTTTTTTGTTTATTTTTCTTTTCCTTTTCTTTTTATTAAAAAGGTATCAGTTTTAATCTTTTTTATTCTAGTCTTTTGTTTTTTTATTGCTTTATGTGTTAAGAGATTTTTTAATAAATTGTGTTTTATTCTTCGAAACAGTTCTGGTCAATACAAATAGCCAAATTGCATGCCTTATAGATATATAATAGTTCTTTTTTTTTTTTTTTGTATATTCTTTTTCGCACACTATGTGTACTTTCTTCTTTTCTTTTCGTCAATTGGCCAATGAGAAAATTTATTATCATTTGTCTTCATTTTTTTATTACTGCAGGCTCTGCAATTTTATGATTTAATTTTCCTATCAGAGATGCTATTAAATTCATTCTAAATTCTTTTAAATTGAGTTTTTAACTTAGTTTGACGCTACTTAAATATCAGAAATACAACATTGATGAGGCTAAATAATAATTTTTTGTCAATTTCCTAGTCCGTCTTGCAAAAGTGTAGGTGGATGCTTTGCGGTCTCCTAAATCAACATATCCCATGTGCTTGTAGTAATCTGCCACAATTTATTGCTTGGAAGTGGTTAATTTTCTTTTTCTTTTCAGCAAAGCACCATTAGATTTTTTTGGGGTTTCTATCAACAAAATTTTCTTCATCTAAATCTTTCATCAAATTCTCAATCTCTATTTCTGCGAGAAATTTCAGATTCATTCTAAAAATTCGAAGAAAAACAAGAGAAAAGAAAATTCAATCGATCCTAGACAGCGAAAAGTCATCTAATGGAGTATTTTTTCGAATTTGGTTGTTCTTCAAAGTCGCCAATGATAAGGAATTCGCGCACAACTGATAACGTTGGCGAAAAATATCCCCACCCAATTACGGACAATAGGAGCAAAGTCGTAAAAAAGGCAAGGGAAAGTTGTAAAAGGATCTGCTCAAAAAAAAGGGGGAAAGAACTGTCTATAGATAGCTTGGTACAGACGTTGTACCAGAGCCGAAGCAAGCGACAAAATTTTTTTTGGTACAGCATATGTACAGCCGATGTTTAAAAGTTAAAATACATTATCCATGTATTTTTTCACAGAGTCAACTGAGTTTTCCAATTAACCAACAAAGCATCAAGATGTTTATATTTACGAAAACGATTTATAGATAGTGAATTAAATCCCGAATAGGAAAAGTTAAATCCGCAAATACGTGGAGTCTGCGAGGTAGAGGAAGTGGATTCATAACCAATAGATATCAGCTTCGGTTGCCTTAATTTTAAAAAAATGTCGGGTGAAACGGGTGAACGGCACGTTAAGAATGCCACGGCTCAAAATCCACACATCGATAAATTATGAATATTACGAATGTTGTACCAGCCCAAGTGTATAAGATTTCTCCTCACTATAGTTCAAAATTATGAAACATATTGGCTGTGTTAAAGTAGCTGAAACACTAAAATGCTTCAGAATCTACATTTTTAATATATTGCGGAATCCGTCAATATATATTACTTGAGAATTTGATAAATAGAACGTACTAAAATTAAATTTTAAAACTGTAAACGAAGTCATAGAGGAAAATATTTGTATTTGCATTTTTCTTAAAATATGTTCCTTTTATCAGGATTCTGGTACACTTTCCTCAAACTCTACTTATAATCCATAGAGCTGATATTTTCCACATTATGAAATGAGACTATTTCTTATACAGCGAACACAATATTTTTCCAATTAACACTCCTAAATTTCAGATTAGGCACAATATTTGTATAAATATAAGAAATTTGAATCATAAATTTTTTCATTGAATTTGATTTTTAAAATTATAATTATGTTATAAGTGTATATAATTTTACATTTGAAAGTACTTTCCAAATTTTTAAATGCAGTAGATTTTTGGCAAAGTGTACAAAAAGGCAAGTACACGAATTACATATGTAAATGGTCGTGATAGACTAGTAGTCACGGACACGACGCTGGCGGTTTTTGTCGACTCTTGGGTTCGAAACCTGATGCCACTAAAGACCCACCATATAGTCAGGGCTGATGCGTGTTCAATATGTCGAGACCCAAAGTCCTCCCATTGACTTGGTGTGGAAGTTCGGACAGGGAATTTCCAGCTCGGGTGTCGTCCTCGTCACTCGAATGAGGTTCAAAATTACGAGGTCCATCGCCAATACAACGTAAACTGGGTTTAAGCTCACGTCGGAGATTATAACAATGAAACTGCAAATTCATTTGCAAAACTCGCTGTCACTGATGGTGAAGGATTGAATGTCCCTACCCTTCGGTCTGATATAATTAAGATTTTATAAAATAAGTGTTTTTCTGACTGGGAGTCCTGGTGGTCAACTTATAATATTGGTTTTCGTGTTCAGTCCTATATTCGGTGACTAAATCTGAATTTTTATTCCTATTCAGGTTTTATTACTTGCATCTTAACTGGTCATGGTCCCTTCGTTTGTTATTTAAATCGTTTCATTTGAAAAATAAACATTTATGTTCCCGTGGCTCAATTGGAAATACTGACCGTTATTACCCTTTTACGAAAAACCTTCATC
This sequence comes from Nephila pilipes, assembly GCA_019974015.1. Lineage (NCBI taxonomy): Eukaryota > Metazoa > Arthropoda > Arachnida > Araneae > Nephilidae > Nephila > Nephila pilipes. The sequence continues at coordinate 310,482 of BMAW01126308.1, forward strand.
TCAAATGTCTTGCTATTGAAATGAAACCTTTTTGGCTGAAGTCCGTGAGGGAAAATCCTAATTTGAATTTCATGCTTAAACCCTGTATTCTTACGGCTCATAAAATTTCCCATCAAATTCATAAATGTTTTAATATTTGGTTGCATTTCTAAATCTGAATTTTCCATATTGTGTGCTTTTAATTTTATACCTTATATGTATGAATATATTTTTGTCCAAGGCTTCATTTCTGACTTTATTAACATTTCTTTTTGTGTAACATATACACTGTCACCGGCAGTGATTGTATCATCTGCCGGAGTGAGTCATTGTATCATCATATCAGCATCCGGTATTACCAGGAAATCGTACGTCAATGGAAGTGCAGATTGATTTGTATTTCAAAAAAAAAGAAGAAAGAAAAGAAAAGTGAGAAAATGGAAGTATTAGAACGATGGAGTTAAAATGAACGTCCTTAGAACTATGACGCATCTGTAAGCAAATTGTTGGATTCTTTTACCTTTTGATTTTCGGAATTATTTCTTATTAATTTGTTCTTTACTCCAACATGTTAAGTTTTTTGTTACTCTGTTGTAAGCAATTGTAAAAAAAAAAAAAAAAAAATTTTTTTTCCAAAAAAATTTCCACGAGGCGGGGGGGGGGAGAGATTGTCTCCTGGGGGCCTGTTTGTAGCTCTAAACCCTTTGGGGGAGCGGTAAGCTCGGTCCCCTTGGACATTCTGCCAATAGTCCTTGTGTTGCTTCTAGTGTGACGTCAATAAAACCCATTTATCAATACAAATATAAGTATCGCTACCAATCATTAATTGCTCATAGATGATTACTTATGTTCATAAATGGGATTTTCTTTGCTCCAACAGATACGTAAATATATATATATATATAAACCTATCTCCCATTATAGTTAATTTTTAAAAAAGTTAGAGGTATTTAAACTTGGCATAAAATAAGCTTATTTTTCCTCATTGAACGCTTCTCGGTTATCTTTAGCCGGCCATTGAGTCGAGTGGCAATTGGCAAACCGGTAACAAACAATACCTAAATTAAGATCGTATATTGTTCTCCATTTCGTGTCACTGAAATTTGAATTATAAAAACAAAACTTTCTAGGTATTGTTATAAATAATTTTAACATTTATTTTAATAACATAAAAAACGCTTAAGAATTACCCTAAAAATACACTAATATGGTAATTTGCAAAAATATTTCCGAGTAAGAAATCTTCACAGAAAATGTATCTTTATAAAATGATTTAACCATATGCTCACAATGAAGAAAATATCGAAGATTCTCTCAAGAGTGATATCATTAAGTTTTTATCATCCCTTTAGCAGATCTGAAAATGTGCCAAGGATTTTTACAACAGCGACTGTGTATTTCAGTACTTCCCAAAATCAAGTTCATGGACGATGCTGTATTATTCTTCCTGGCAATCGTTCCTTTTGCTTCTCCTAAGAAACGTGATATTTAGATAAAAACAAGTGTTATTGTACTTGCCCTTATTTATAAATAAACACATTCATGGAATAGCCTTAAGTTAACGTACGCTAGAACTTTTTATATGTAATTGGGTTTCTGGGAAGTTGAAAGTCCTAAAAGTCAGTTTACCCGTAAATGTCAGAAAAATAAAATATTTATTAAAGATTGTTTTGGACATTTTTTTTATTGTTTTACATGCATCGTTGATTTCATTGTACATAAGTAGGACTATGTGAAATATTTTACACAGAACGTTAGCGTTAGTTTTGTTAATTGTTGGGATAATTAGATATGCGTTCGCGTTTTTTCATTTTAATTGTTCGCTTTTACTCTAATTTGCATACTTTTCGCCTGTGTACTTTTAATTTTTCAAAACATACATGTTTGTTTTAGTTCCACAAAAAGTATGCAATTTTCCTTCATGAGAACAAAAGTATAGCATTATATTTTAAAACATCTTTGCTAATTTCAAGGCTGCTTATGCCTTTGAACTGAAATCAGAATTTAAAAAGAAATAAATTTAAGGTACAGTGTATATTGAGGAAAAAACGATGATCAATTTCGCTTGACATCATTACCTTCTTATATTTAAATGCTTTTGAATTCTTTGATATATTAGTTTAATTTTGCGCACTGTTAATTTATATAAAACTTGATATTAAATATACTATTTTTTCATTTGATTTCTCAAAGTGACAATTATTTTTTCAAATGTTTTAAAGTTCCATAATGTGTTACATTTACGTAGGAGTATTGCAAAGTTTTAATTATTATACTTCGAGATGACACATATATCTGAATAAAATTTATTCTGCGCATTAATTGATCCTTACATACATAACGTTGTAAATTAGAACCATTAACGTTGATTTCAGGAAGCCGTACATTGAAGTAACTCGCACCTTGGAGAAGATTCAATTTGCCGAGTGTTACAAGAAACGGTGAAAGAAAAGTATAACTCTAAATGCCGACTATGTAGAGAAGTCCTACAAATAAAAAATGAAAATAAAGTTTCAATCTCGATTATTTCTTATCAGAAATTAAAACTTTACAATACCCCAGAATAAAAAGTAAAGCTTTAGAATACTGCGGGTTACTTCAATGTTTGGCTTCCTGAAACCAAACAAATCATTATTAATTGTTGTAATTTACAACATTATGTACATAAGGATCAGCTAATATTCAGATTGAATTTTATCAAGATGTCTCGGTTATTTCTTGCTAATTATTAAAACTTTACGATACCCTTTCTTGTAATGCAACCTAGAGGGTTTTACCATCTAAATCGAAAAAGCAATTAAGCAATGTCAATAACAAATAGTTATTTCTAACTAGCAGAGTCAAGTGGAAAAGTCAATTAACCAAATTTAACTAGCTGAATCAGGTTATATAATTCAACTTATTTTGTTGGCAGGTTTTTTTTTTTTTTTTTAAATAGGCTCTTTTCATAAAACTGTTGAATATTTAATAATTCCATCATCAAAATTAATATTGTTCTTGTTTTTATTTGCGGTCTTTTGACTTATTCTTTGATTTTTTTTTCTTTAATAGCTTTTAAATTATTATTTTTGTAAGTAAATAGTTTAATTGTTCTTTAAAACAAATAGATATGCGTGTAAGCACATTTTATAATATTTTAATACATCAGTAATTTCCAGGGTCATAGTAAGAAATTTTTCATGAGGAGGGGATTTCTCCTACTGCAACTCATATCTCAAAATAAATTTCAAATTTAATTGTTTATTTTCATGGTGAATAGAATCTTTTTGTGGAATACGGGGCTTCGAATATTATTTTTTTCTGAAAAAGTAGGGGAAAAAATTCGTATAAAAAGTCTCAGTTTTAAATCTGCAGTACATAGCAATCCTTATGAGAGGGAGGGGGTTACACCACCATATCCTATCCATCGCTACGCCTCTGGGTATTTCAAAAGTTCGTTGCTAAAGTCAAATTATATTAAAAATGATCTATGAGTCGGTGGACATGTAGTTTTCATATTTATATTCACCGTAAGGGGACTTGTAAGACATGAAAAAAATAGCTTTAAACACGCTTACAAAACCTGTTTTTAACTGTAGCAAGAATAAAATAAATAATAGCTAAAATCTACAAAAATCTATTAGGCTGTCAAATAACTTTTTTATATTATCACATGAAGTTGAAAGTTAAAGAGATATCATGAACCCTATATTACTCGTCACGTTTCAATTTCACCTTGAAATTTTTCTTAAAAACCTGAAACAAGTAAGGGAAAAAAGAAAAAGAGGCAAAGTTTAAAAGGATTATTAAAGAATAAAATGTTTGATGTATCGTAGATTTAAGGAGGAAGAACATAGGAATGAAAAAATTCGCTCGGAGCAAAATGCATTAAACGAGTACGAGCATTACACTTGTATATTAAAACTATAGTTTGATCATTTTTATTGTTAATGGAATGATGAAATTAAGTATTCTATGCATTTAAAATCGTACAAAAATTCATTTTCAATTACAGGTCTTACAGTATTTTATTATTCATTATTCTTATAATTACATTATAAAATTAACCTATTATATTTACGACTATAACATTTAGATTTTGAAACACCTTGTAAAAACAATTCTTTGCAGAATTGTTTCTTCTTTAAAAATAAAAAATGTATTTTAAGTTGAACATTAAAAACTGAGTTTTTAGTTTTTTCCTTCCTTTTTTAAAAATGAAACTTCAGATATTAAAATTTGTTGTAATCTCTGCATTGATTTCAATTCTGGTCTTTACGTTTCTCTATCAAAAGTCAGTACAGCATTTTAATTCTTTACTCAATACAGTGTTTTCACACTCAAAAGCCTTTCCTAAAAAAAAATTTTAAAACTATAATCAATCTTTTCAAAATGCAATTGTAATGAGCTAATTTTTTCAGAAACTTAATTATATATTTTTGAGTTATATCCATACAGAAGAAATACCTCATTTCCTGACGAGGATTCCTCAAAATCATCTCTTTCCTTATCTCAAAATTCTGGTGCAAAAGTTATTGTTTTCTAGGAAAAATACCAACACAGATTTAATTGTATTTAAAAATAAAGTATAGGAAAAATCAAATTAACCTAAAATGAAGAAGGTTGTAGCATTGTTAATACTTAAAAGTTTTTTTAATAGGTTTATAATAGTTTCCAAAATGGATAAAATACACAGTTCAATCATATTAATGTGACCGTCGCCTTCGGCGTGTCATAACTTATCGCAGAAGGCACGTGATAGCACTTAGCAATGAGGAGTTTATAAAGGATGTCGAAGGGAAACGAAAAACTTTACAACCGTTGGAGAAATGCTAAACTGACGTGTTCAATTATCTGACGTTCAAAAGGGCATAATCATTGGCTTCAAACCCAAAGATGACAACATTTCCAAAACGCCTGATTTCGTGAAGTATTCTCCTGCTGCCGTGGTAAAAGTGTACTATGTATGCCAAAAAAATATTGCCCAAAATCAGTGACGTGGAGAACCTTATGCTCCATGGGCCATAAACAACAGAGTTGAATAACGGCTGCTGATATGCACTGGGGCGAATAGAAATACAACCGTCCACTACTTGACTATACAGATGAACCGAGGAGCTTCCAAAAATGAATCTTCAGGATAGTTTTGCGAACTTTGCTGCATATGGGACTCCACATATGCAGCATTCCACGGCTCTTTAATGCACCCTACGCTGAAAACTAATTATGTCACTTGATGGAGATAAAGGCGCCAATACCGCAGCCGAACTTCCACTAAGAGTTGCGATAAGTGCCTTTCTTCGATGGATCCCGTTTTATGTTCCATCGGACAGATATGATCACGGTAGCCTAATGTTCATGGTTGTAGTCTTGCGGTCGGCGTTGTTTCCATTGAGTCGTGGGCTTGAGTCCAAGTCCTCCCGTTGAAGGGGGGGTGTAAGCTTGGAGAGGGAGGTGCCGTCCACATCATTTGATCAAGGCTCAGAATCACGAGGTTCATTGCCAAAAGCTCTCGTGTTGTTTTTAAGTGGCACATTGATAAACAATCATATTCACAATCCATCGGACATATGGACGTTGGAATGCAAATTCTTTCTACAATAATTGTTGGAAGAGGCCAACCTCGAGGAAGTAGCATAATGATCTGATGAATGTTTTAGTGACATTCCCTTAGTCCAGTCATCACTGTGAAAAGCCCAATAGATCAATGGAAGAATGACTTTGCCTTTGCGGACCATGTCCACCACTGCATGTGGATTGTTTTTCTTAGCATGATGATATCTTCCATCAGGACAATGCGTATATAGGTCTTAGTGTACGCACATGTTTCGAAGAAACCATGATGAGTTAATTGTACGCCACTAACCTCCTAACTTCCCGGACTTAAGACCAATCGAAAATCGAGAACCACCTAGATTACGTAGTTCTTGCCATGAATCTTCAGCTTTCTCAAACTAGGGCAGTTGATCACTTAACTGGAATCAGTATTGTTCTAAATTCCTGTGAGTACTTTCCAGAACCTCAATAACTCTCTTCTAGACCGTGTCGTAGCAGTTCGTTCTGTGAAAGATTTTTTTTTCTCTGTATTTTGACAGATGGTACCGTTAATGAGACTAAACTGATTTTTTGTTTGTAAGTATTTATGCGAAAATATGTATTAAAATACACCTCTGAAACGAAATTTTTTTTTCTTTTTCGTTTAAAATTGTAGTGATTAATAAGAGATATATATTACTTTAATTGATTATAAGTAAAAGGTAAACTAAAAATAATCTAGCGAAGAACAATAATATATTTAATCAATAACTGTGAATTTTTAACGCACGATTACAAAAAAAAGTGATCAATTCTTCGATTGAAATGTTTTTTATTCATTCCAATCAAGACAGTCTTCGGCTGAGAATACTATTTCGGGTTTTAAATGAAAAAATAGTACTATGTACTATCAAGTTACAAAGTTATTATGTTGTTACTTTAGTTAAATTTTATTCTAGCATAATGTTAAGTAAATTCTAATGAAACAATTACAGGTAAAATTAAATTTTAAAAAATGATTTTCAAGATTATCCGATTAAATAAAGTTAGCTTAAACTGTGTCGGGATCTCATGAAAGGAATCTCTATTCTGATGAATTTTCCATTTAGTTCAATTTTACGAAAAATATCAAGAGTGGAGTATAAAAAAAAATCGAACTCCAAATTTCTCCTTAATACTTTGTAATCTTTCAGATCCTCTAAAGTTCCTTTTATGCAATTTAAGCTGTTTGCATGAATTTATGGCACCGAATCCCCATATGCCAAACAGAAGGTGAAGAGCAATTTTAAGACATTAGTTTATTTTAAAAGAATCGTCTTATTTTTAAAAAAAACTTGAAGCTGGGAATTCAACGTTGTTCAAAGAAAGAATGTGTTATCATTCTCTTCTTTAAGGATTAAAATATTCTGATGATTTTACAAGTATTTATATTTGATTATTGATGGATTTTCTGTAACTTTCTCAACATATTGATAAGTTCAAAGATAGCCAATATTTTCAATAAATTTCTCCTTTAAATACTTTTGATAGCGCAATTACACTAATAGTTTAAATTTTTATTACTGCAGCAGAAATACAGTATTATATATGTATTATTATAGATGTAACTGGAGACTATATTTATTATTTATTAATGTAACAACTGAGAAATGGGACGACCAAACAGTACTTGTATGACTTCCTATAGTGGTGGAATGGAGAGATGTGTGACTGTTTTCGGCTGCTGAAGATTCAGATGTGCCCCACCGAGCGGGAACCTCTCCCGATGCAATTTTTTTTAAATGCTAGAACAACTGAATTTGTAAATAACTTTTGAAATTAGAAGAGTTCCTATTTACAAGAAATAAATCATATTAGAGCCAAGAGATGGATTATTTTCTGGTTATTCAATGATTTCCGATTTATCACAGCGGGCTAAATACTTATTATTTCAGTTCAAATATCAGAAATATAACAGTGTGAACATTACTTACATTTTGATATACGAATTGTTATTGAATTTCTTCCCACGTTTCCAAAACAGCGAATTTATTTATTTATGTTTATTTCGAAAATATTTCATTCAACGTACTTTATATATACATTTAAATAATAAAATATGTTACATAGACAAATATTTTTGAATTATTTTGATGTGTTAATTTGTTTAATCATGGATTTATTAATTTTTTTAACTATTCAAAGTACATTGTTTGAAAATAATAAACTATTAACTTAATTTGTTCAACTTTTTTTTTTATTATTTCATGATTTAGTTGTATAGAATACTAGACGTGTTTATCCTAAATATTTGAAAACCGATATGCAACGTTTTGATCAAAAATTAGCAAAATTTTTCATTTTGCATTTCTACTTAAATATTTTTGATGCGCTATTGCACATAAATCAAAAACTGATAATTTGCAATAAACTTCAAAGAATTCAAAAGCAAAACAATTTCACTAATATCCTATTCCAATTTTAATTCATGTATTGATATCATTTTTGTCTTATAAATATGCAGTTTTAAAAGAATTAAATTACTTTATGAGAACTATTTCAATAACAATTTTATTTTTGATGAAGTAATTAAATAAATGTTCAAAATAGAAATAAATAGTAATTATGTCATTGAAAAAAATATTTGATTATTGATTATTTAAAAATACATTCACACATACAAGTGTAAATTTTTCTGTTACATTAACTGTAGTATGTAGAATAACAGTTTTGAATTCAGTAAAAATATTCTCCATCATAATTTGCAATAATTTTGAATGTATAGCTTCTTAAAATATACTATGAAACTTAATTTTTAAAACATATTTAACGAATCTATCAGGAATTCCCTGGGATTCTTAAAAATCATAATTTGCGCTTGTAAATACACACAGCACTATTTCCATTGCCCTTTAATATTTTATCCTTCCATTTGAACAGAAATTATATTTCAAACTATATTACTGAATGAAACTTGGATGTTTTACCCAATCAAAGGATAGCTTTAAAATTAAAAAAGGCTAATGAGAATTCATTTGGTATATTAAATGATTTAATAGATTGCTTATTAAATCCGTGGGAGCATAAATTTTCCTTTCATTTAAAAAACTTGTTAGTTTTCAGCTTTGCAATTAATATAAATTCACTAATAAGGCAATAAAATAATTTTTAAAAAATCTTTTTACCCAGTCATAAAATATTGAGTGAGAAGAAGGGAAGGAGAGAGAGAGGAAATTTTGATTATCAATTTTTGAGGATGGGAAAAATAAAATAATTATATGAAAACAATCCCCTTGGGGCCGTAGTAACTGTTTATGTTAGTCTGTGGTATTTAAATAATGCACACATTTTACCATGTAATTGAAATCTTAAAATACTTCAAATTTTGCGATTTTTTTCTTATATTTTGCTGCAAAAAAATAAAATAGGCTTCACTGCTTTAATGAATGTATTATTTATGAGAATTTGATTAAAAAAAAAAAGAACGCTAAAAAGTTTATTTTAAGCATTGTTAACACGAAGGTACCAACACTATAGAGAAAAATATCTGTATTTGTGTTTTTCTCTAATTGTAGTTTTTTAGGATTCTGGCACACTTTTTTCAAGATCTACTTTATTTATTGAGCTGATACCTTTCATATTTTAAAATATTAATTCCTATACAATGAACATAGTTTTTTTCTATTAAACACTCACAAAATTTAGATATTGCACAATATTCTTTTCAAAAAAAAAAAATAAAGAAGAAGAAGAAGAATTTGAACAAATATTAAAAAAAAAAAAATAAGAAACTTCAAAAAACATGTTCATTGTATAAAATGTTATGCTTATAAGTACTCTGAAAAGTTTTTAAATTATAAATGCAGGTGGATTTTATGCAAGACGTACTTTAAAGTCTACTTACAAATGTAAATACAGCTGCGGATTATTAATTGCTCATACATAATTCATTACGTACACAATCGTGATTTTCTTTACGTAAACAGATGCACAAGTATCAGATGTTTATATGTTGAAATATAACTTCAATTGCTTTCAATTTAAAAAGGGGATGATTACTGAAACTTGATGTAAAAGGAGTTCTCTTTTCTTTGTCGGAGACATCTCAATTACCTTGCGGCTCCCATCTACCGATCATTTTGATTTTTAATTTTGAAATCCACCCCACCCCCCATTTTTGAAAATGTTTTAGAACATTTTTTAAATGCTAAATAACTCTAAAGCGAATCATTAAAATAGGAGTAAAATATTTTCAAAAATTGGATGAAAAATGTAATTCCGCAAAAACATTTCATTAATTTTTGCTCTTTTGGATACACATTTTTGCGTTCAAATAGATAAAATAGTGAAGATTTGGAGACGGTAGTAGAAATTCAGTAGGATTAACATTAGGTTCTCGAAATCAATATGTCCGGTTGGAGGGTGCATTAAAATTATATACCCAAATAGTAAAACACTGAATGAAAAAAAAAATCTGTGATTAGTTAGATTAAGTCAGATAAAATCTGTTTTCAAGATTTTACCTGACTGACCTATATCGAATTTTATCATGAGTTAAAAATTAATGTTCCATCATAGAATTTTATTTCATTTAGTGAAATCTTTGGAAACGATGCAAATATTTAACAGATTTTTACTCATTTACTCATTTCCATAAGTCAGAAATGAATTTTGTCATTTGATCACAAGAAATAATTTGAAAAAATCACTAATAATTCCCTTTAATATATTAGTTTTAGATTAAATTTAGATGTAGTTGCTTTCACACGAGACCTAATCTTTACGGATGTCGTATTTCTGAAGCACGATTGAGATGATGTGAGCGAAACCTGGACCTCTTATTTTCACATCCCACTATTATTTAATATAAAGAGTAGAAGCCGTGGTTATTCGTATTTCAATGATATTTGTTTGAATTACTAGTCGAACGTTGCTGCAAATTAAAATCGTGTCTTCAAATACTGGACTACAACAACTTCCTGAATTAGAGATATTAAGGCACTTATTAATTTTGAGGAATCAAAGTTAAGGCTCTCGTCTGCCAGCCATTTTGATTTCGTGGACGAAATGTTAATCCTTTTCGAATTTCGACTACCGTTCTCAAATTTTTACTATTTAATCCATTTGAATGCAATGAAGTGCATCTAAAAAACAAAATAATAATAATAATAATAGTAATAATAAATGCTTCTATAGAATTAATTTTTTTTCTTCAATTTTTAAAAATATTTTTACTTTTATGTTAATGATTCGTTTGTGAATTTTCCGGTCTTTAAAAAATATTTTTAAGAGTCAAATGAAAAAATTAATTTTACAGAATCCTTCATTATTTTTTGCTCTTTCAGATGCACTTTAATGGATTCAAATATATCAAATAATAAAGAATTGAGAATGGTAGTCGAAATTCTATAGGATTAATATTACGTTTACGAAATCAAAGTGATCAGTAGACGGGAGCCTTAACATTTTCATTTTGATTTTCTTAACTCATTATGCAATTTTTTTCGTACAAAATCATTAAAGTTATATTGCATAATCCAAAAGTAAAAGTTACGAGTATGCTGCAATACACAATGAACTTCTATGCTTTATGATTTTCATTTGAAACCAGCTTGTCTCACTACAAAAAAGGAGATAATAAAAGAAAAAAAAGGCATTGAAGCCAAAATTATTTGTAGAGCGTTTGATGATCTTTTTTTCAACTCGTGAGAAATTATGAAACTATAACTCAATACAATGTAATCCTCATTTGTATAGCATTTATATATTTTCTTCTATTTAAAAATCATAAGTCATGAACATTTATCAAACAATGTCCTTCAAATGTTTATGCATTTTCTATTCATAACAATAAAACAAAATTCATTGTGACATTATATAAATTATAGAGATATTCAAGTGACTGGCTCATCCATATTATATACAAGACTTCGTTTATTTGAATTCATATTGTTTCCATCAGCCATTCATTGTGCATAGCCATCTGGACTGGCATTATGCGAATGTGCTGGAAAATAAAAATGTAAAAACACGTGGACTTTATTTGCGAGTGAAAGAAACAAACGGTCCGTCGAAAAATGAGAGTGTGTGTGTGAAGACACATATATAAATAAAAGTGGGTTTTGAAAGAAAAACTTGAATTTGTATTCAATTTTTCAATTCCTCATATGATGACTACTAAAAACTAATGTAATAAAATAATAATAATACTTATATTTTTCCTTTTCATATACTCAGATACCAATTGAAATCTTGAGTAAAGGAAGAAAATTTTTAGATTGTTCTATTTATTTAGATATTTTGGAGCCATTGTTCATATTGAATGATGATCAACTTACTTTTTATGGGGGAAAAAACAGAAAAGAAAATTAATCAAATGCTTTAATTTTAAATAAAATAAAAAAGTAAATGATGCAGATTTTATTAATTAGTTTATCATTATTTTTTTTCTTCAAAACTCATTATTAATTAAAATGTCTTATGCCAAACAAAACTATTAATTGTATTTTCGACAAATTTGTTTATAACTAAGGTGAGTTTACCTAGATAAAATTTTATTTGATACATGTTAATCTCATATGACATTTGATAAACTTAGAATTAAATTAAATTGAAAAAGCTATTTTAAACGTGTGCTAACAAGCGCTCGTCCGAATAAATTACTAAATTCTCAAAAAGGAAAAATCGTCTGTGTTTAAAACTGTTTTGGCTCACTTTATAAGTAATTGACAAAGTTCTAGTAATGCATTGCAGCAAGTAAATGTGGACAAGTGCAAATTTATTACTGTGTAAATAAAAAAAGAAGGATTTATGTTAACGATTTCTTTTATGGTTACTTAAATGTGTTTCTACTATTTTTAGTACAAGTTATATTGCAATTAGAAACACTCATATTTTTACTATTATTTGAATAGTGCAGATATTTATTTTATCTAATTCTCAAGAATTCCAACTTTTTTTTCTTTGAATAATTTCCGTTTTATACATAAAAATGTTTAATTTTATAACTAATGATTGTTTTTTTTTCCCAGATGTTATTTCATACCAAAAAGAAATACTATCAAATATAATAAATATTTATTTAACTTTTAAGTTGAATATCTAACTACATGGTCTAACATACTCGTAAATTGACTATTTCCAATCTTAACAAATTATTTCAATAGTTTTGACAAATGACTTTATAAAACGGATAAATTGCTTGTTAACACCATTTTTAGAAATAAGTAAACCAGAATAATTTGAGACAATTATAAAACTCCCAATTATATTATAAATTTATGAACACGATAGTTATAAATTATTATAATGGCTTTTTTTAAAATCATTTTCATAAAATTTTATATCTGATCGTGATCAAAAGTTCTCTTTTAGAGTTACTTCACTCTCTTCTCGTCTTTTATTTAGTACAAATCAGAACATCTCATTACTCAAAAATCCAATTAGCTAGGTTTATCACCGAAATCGAATCATTTGTTCAAAGAAAGCAATTTCCGTTCTGAATAAATGCACCTGAATCTATGACTTCATTTTGTTTCATTACGTCAAAGAATATTTATTTTTGAGACGCATGCTCTCTTTCTTTGTTTTACCAAATTGTATTTCAAAGTTTTTAAATTTGTGCTTAATTTATTTCCTTTTACTTAAGATCATGTTCTAATTTCTTTTCCCTTCTATGAGAATTTATCGTGGGAGAAGAGTGCTGCTCATTTTTCTCAAGAGAAATAGTTTTCGTCATTTCCGATTGATTTTCAACACATTTTCATTAAGATATGAGTTGGTTTCCTTTTTGTTTTAAAAGTAATTTCTGTTTTAAGGAATGAAAATTAGTTAAGATTGTTCTTGCTGAAATTATTATAAGGTCTTGTAAGGAACTGATGATCTCTTAATTAAGATGTACTAAGGAATCTTTTGTTGCTTTATATTTGAGCACTGTAAGAAATTAACAAAGCAACACAACGTAACAATTGACACAGGAATATTTTACATATTTACAAATTAAATGTATACAAGACTAACATCCTACCGATGCCGTCAGCAACTCGGTTCGTTCTAATTGTTTTACATAGTCAATGCGACATGACTTCACTTACAGAAATTCATTCTATTGGATGGAGCCGACAGCAGTTCTTGACAATTATTATTTTCTTTTTAATTTTAAACGAAATATCTTAGCAATTTCAAATGGGCTGCAGGTTTTTCGTCTAGATATTTCTTGAATCTTTCTTTTCATGAGAAAATAGTTTTAACAATAAGAAACAAAATTTAATTTCGCCGATTCTAATTTAAATTAATTTTCATTCCTTACACTTTTTACATATTTATAGATTAGTTGAATTTTTATAAATGTGAGCTTTCGACTCAAAATAGAGGACTTTTTTTCGAAATATAATTATTTAATTAAAATACAAAGATGTCTTAGAAATTACAAAATAAAAATATCTTATTCACATCAGGACTCGGTAAACGAAAAATTTTAATACTATGATGCTCATGAACTTTTAATAAGTAATGGAACTGATTGGTTGATATGTTTTATTGAAATTGCGCTAAAAGTATCAAGAGGTCTATAAATAATAGAACTACATAGGTGGCCATTAAAATTGCAACACCATGCAGGAAAGCAAATACAAAAAAAAGGTATTTATTGTACGTAAACAGTACGGTATGAAGACACAACGATTATACTTGCGAGTATTTTGGGGGCTTTTAGAAATGCGAAATTAGTAGAAACAGCTGACACTCCTGAAAGCTAAAACGGCTTTTACCCAGTTAGGCATGGAGTCGAATTGGGCATGAATGACAGAAACGGGCAACTCATTCCATGATGAACGGGCATTTGATACACTTCCTCAACCGTATAACTTGGAGAGGGGTGGTAGGTCAGCCTCTCAGCAACCCATGAAAAGATGTTTTCAATGGGTAACAGATCTGGAGACCGTGCCTGACAGGGTAACAATAGAAAACCTTTTGTATCGATGGACGTCATAACACATGCAACATGTGGTCTTGTATTACCTTGTTGAAAGATGGCGTTTGGCAGATCTCGAAGATAGAGCACAATCGTAAGATGTCAGAAATATCGATCTGCGTTCACATTACCGTCGATACGCACTACAGATGTGAATGTAGTGAATCTAGTGTTTGCCCAAATCATCGCAACAGGTGCAGGCCCCTATGTCAATATCGAATGCAAGCAGGTGACGAGGGGTATCCTCATAGTCTCCAGACGGCCATCAGAATACTGTACGCAGAGCCGAGACTCGTCTGAAAAGACGACATTATGCCATTCCTGCATCCAGCTGTGTCGTTCGACGCATCAGAGTCGCCATCTCTCTCACTGTGATGCATTGTCAAGGGAAGCCAAAGTAATGATCACCGTGCTGAGAGCCCACGTTGCTGCAAACAGCATCGCACCGTACGTGCGGATACTGGGCGAGCTGCAGACATTCCCGTTACATGACTAATGGTCCGTGATGTGGTTGTACGGTTTTGCAGGGCCGACTTCACAATATGTCTATCCTCTTGAGTAGTCATGAGAGGACGTGGAGATTCTGAATGCCGATCAGCATGACCCTCAGCAACCCATTGTTCCATATTCACATGACAGTGTTTGTATTTCGACCAATGCGGTAGGCAATAGTAAGGAAACGATAATCCGCACTCTCGATGGACAATGATCCTACCGCTATCAAATTCCTACACTTGCTGGTAAGCATTTCTGCTTCTTATTTGAGGCATAACACGATATTGCAACTCCGACCTTACAAAGCTCTTACCGAATGAGAAATCTACTACACAACTTTTCTTTTATGCATTGCATCGGGTGTCGTTTTTCCCACCTGCGTTGCCTAAATGCGCTGAAATACTAATCATTTGCATATTCTAACATCTTCCTTTCATGTGATTTTGATGTACATCAGGTTATTCCTTCCTGGTGTTGCAATTTTAATGGCCAACAGTGTAATTTGCTGATATGATATTATAATGCATTCCAACTAAATGCTCGAAAACAAATTTTCCTTATAAAGCTATTAAAATTGGTATACTAAATGTAACGGCAATTTAATTAAATGAGCTGTTTTTGTTATTTCAGTCACACAGACATTAATTGTCGGCAGAAACAATAAATACGTAAAAGGGTTATATGGCTTTCGAAATTAAACAAAAAAAATTATTTCTCTATTTCGAAAACTATTTGTTGTAATTATATAGGAAAAAATATTATTATGAAGGTATGATTAATGCGAGGAGAGTTAAGATAATCATTCATAGTTTCTCATAAGCTATATTATATTAACTATAAATAATCATACCTTAATAATCATACCATACCGTTAATATATATATTAATAAAGTTAATATATATATTAACTTTAAATAATCATACGTCATGTATAATAAGTAATACAGTACATTAAATTTATCGAACGGTTTTTTAATTTTTTGTTCAATTTGATCCAAAGAAAGCACAACATTGCAAGAGAGAATTTCAAATAGTGACTGGGATAGAATTTATTTCTCAAATTAAAGATAAGTCTGATAAATGACAGGTTGTTTAATCGTGTCACTTACGCGGAACATAAAACGGTTACTATAACATGATATTGCACTTACATTACATTAGAAGATATTAAAAACAAACTAATTATTCAACAAATTTCTAAAAACTGCTTTAAACTCTAAGCGTTTCTAATCGTATTCATTGGATTGCATTCATAGAAAATCAACTAAAAACGTATCATATTCAAAACAACTTATGACTCCAATGTTTTTGATGAATAAAATTGTATTTTTTATATCCTACAATAAAAACTGCAATCAAAGTACAGATTGGGGCAAGGCAACCTGGTGGATAAGGTAATGGAATTTAACCAAATGTTAGCGAGTCGAGATCTCGTATTTCCAAAGAAGAGCTGATGCACATTAGATCTGATTGTGGTTCTAAGTTCTCAAGGTGACAGAGCGTAGATGTGCGAAGCCTGAGTGGCCTTTTCATGTGTTGTCACTTGACCACGACTCAAGTTCGTCGCCAATAACTTCACATTGTTTCTCGCTGAATGTTAATAAACTAATTAAATAGTCAACCATACAGAACTACGGATTCCACGTCTACCCATTATATACTAATCTATTAGTGAAAGGGAAAGCAGAGGAAAATCAATAATAAAGGATATGAATTTATGCATCATGTAGATAATAATTTAATGAAAAAAATCGTCTGCAATGACTTAACTTTTATCAAATTGAGTTATATTTAAAGTAATAACTGCATAATTCCAAAGGATAATAAACTGAAAAATATAATCTTGTCATTGTTTAAAGGGAAGCGCGCTTCAAAACTAATACGTTTAACTTAGTTTTTATGCCAATCACTTAAGCTAGAGTTCTATTTAATCCTAATCTTTATTTCATTGATTAAAACGTTATTAATGTAAGAAGTATTTTTATCTGACTCGAAGTAAATACATATAGCCTCTGAACTTCTCTTTTTGACACTTGTTGTTGTATTTCCAGGGCATTATTGACGAATGCGTATTTGTGGCAAAGTTCGTTGAATTCGTTATCAGACTATAAATATGTTAATGTCGTTGAAAGTCACATCTTGAATTCCATTGGGTAAGTGCTGGAGTCTAATATGAAATCTATAATTGTAATAGATATTTCAACTCTGATTTTAAAAGTCAACTATTTTGTGTTTCCATTTAAATAATAGATAGGTGAAACTTACCCACTTGCCAATTCGCTGTAACTGAGATAATACAAAATTAATACTAATTAATGTTTAGCACATATTTAGTAGTTTCTTTAATCATGTAATAAACAATGTTTGATTACGTAATTTAACAGTTCAGTTAAAAGACGATAAGTTTAAAGAATCAGAAAGAAGTGTACTTTATAATTACTTGCTCTCTCTCTCTCTCTCTCTCTCATAACTTCGAAAAAGTTTTAGTAGAATTACTATAAGACTTATACTTTAAGTAATTTTACAAATATGTGGAATAAAATTACATAGCGTTATAGAAAACAGAAAAATGATTTTGATTTATCAAGACTTTTTTTTAAAAAAAATCAAACTGAGTTGTTTTGTGAACTACAAAGACTATTACAAACATCAGTTAATAAATCTATTACAAAGACGATTGAGAAGATGAATTTGCTGATTCCTTTCTAAAAAAAGAATACTGTTTTTGAGTTTCTTTTTAATTCTCCTTCCACTTATGTTAAGCGACACGAGATTAACTTTTAAGAGGGAATTAATTTTTATTTTCTCTGCTTTTTAGGTTAATGTTGTAATGTTTGTCTAGTGTTTTGATAAAATACTAAAATTACGATTTATAATTATCAAAGCAGACGATTACAAGACATAATAAGATGATAATAAGCCTGGGGATTCATTAACTATAGTTAATTACAGTTATGATAATTTAATGTATTACAATGGTTATACTAGTTTGATTTTCATAACAATTTCTATTTATTCAAAAAAAATGCAAAATCTAAAACTAACTAAAAATATTTTTTCTGTATGAAACGATAATATCTTTTGATTTTAGCAGTAACTGTGTTAAGATTCATGGTTGTTATAATAAGATGCTAAGGGCAAGGTATTAATACAATACGTTTCAGGGTGATAAAGTGTTAAAAATATTAAACAAAAAAATATTTGTGAAAAAAATGAAGGAATAAAAATATAAGTCTGAGAAAATATTTAAAACACGTTCTTTTTCAAATATTCAACATCGTATGTTTATGTATTCGAATTAAAATATTACTTTATAATCTATCATTCTTACTTTAAAAAAAAAAAAAAAAAAAAAAAAAAAAACGTTTATATTTAATGATTTTTCTAGTTTGTTTCACAATAAGTTTTTCAATACTTATGTTGAGAAATCTCTTTTTATACTTAAATTTTATTTCACAATACTGAACGAAAAGGAATTAGTTATAATTAGTTCAATTTTACTAGAACGATATATGCTTTTTCCGTATGAAACTATTTCCAAATAAATTAAAAACACAAATTAAAACGCAAGGCTATTCGAGTACATTTTCTTATCTATCATCTCAGAAATTTGTTTTTGACTTCATATTTAAATTCCTAACTTCTTTCCAATTAAATGAAATATAGTTACGCAAATTATTTAAACTTTAGAAGTTGGGTGAATAGATATAATCAAGTCGTATAAAAGAGACAGAGAATTGAATTGAGGGATATAAGGTTATGGTAACAAGAAGAATGCTAGTATGAAGGCCTTGAGCAAAGCGCGGGAGTTTCTTTCGTGTCTAAGTAATTTAAAGAGACTAGAATCCGACAAAGTCTTTTTTTGAAAGTGTATTCTTTGATATATGATTAAAGAAGTTAATATTCACGGTGAGGAGCAGTGAACTAGTGGAGGGCATTCCCCTTGTTAGAGACATAATAAATAAGATTTTAAAAAGTTATTGACTATATTCCTGAAATGTTTTTGTATGACTTTTTTAATTACTTTATCTATGCTGGGAATTAAGTCGAACTTTATATTTGAGGTACGATTAAATATTTAATTTAACAGACGAGTCAGGTAATAGAGATACGTCACCCTACGTTCACAGATCTTATATAAAATTGAATCTCAATCTCAAAAAGTTTGAAGAAGAAATAAATCATGTCTTAAATTTCAAACAAAAAATTCATGAAAAATGCTTTATAAAAGGTATCTAAACTAAATATTCTACAAGTTCAGTGATTATGAACATGTTAGGGATGATATTAAGAATTAATGAGAAACAAAATTGTTTTCTTGTCAAAATAAAGAAATGTAGCTATAGCCCAGAAAACCTGCCTTGCTGTAATTAATGAAATAATTAAAATGATAATCATGTAAAAATAAATCAATTTAAATAAAAAAAATCATCATAAAATAAATTGATTAACATGTCAGTTACATAAGCAACTGTAATTAATAAAATGTATTAACGAGCAACGTAATTAATAACGCACTAATATTTATGAATTTAAAAATTTCAACATAATTTAATAGATAATTTGTGGGTTTTTTTTTTTTTTTTTTTGTAAGACATACATTAAAAATAATTCATTGTAATTTTTGTAAGCTATTCAGGTAATTAAATAAGAAAAAAATTGAATGTAAAAATAGATAATAAAAACTATATATTGTGCAACAAATCATTTGGAAACTTCGTAATTTACTGGATAAGTGCATGAAGCTCGAATATATTTTTTATGTGTCTATACATCATTTGTAATTACCCGTTCACCTCCTCGTAAGGTGTTCAAAGTGGCGTTGAACATCCTACGTAGACACCTTCGGGTTTCTTTGCCAACATTCCTTTTCAGAATAATCAGCCCACTCACAGATCAAGCAATATTCATACAAGTATATTTACCATTGCGAAGATTGACGAACAGAACTATGTATGTAAAAAATCAGTTTCGAGAAAATTAGCTTTTATTTTTCTTTATAATCCATTTATTCTCACTATCCAAAAAATAATTCTATTTTTATTTCCATTCAGTAAAAAGTTGTAGAAGTACATTTAAGAATAGAACATTACCATTTTAGAAAGTAAAATTAATAGTATTCATTTTTCTGTTTGATTGATATTAACAAAAAACACATGGCGTTTAGTGGAGACTGAATTCTTTGTCAAAAGTGTTTTGCTCTACGGTTAAAATATAAATACCGGGAGTAGAAATTCTTATCAAAAATCTCTATATATGAGTATCTTCCTTATACAGACGCACTATTGCTCGATTAATTTCACTAAATTTTTTCATGTATTAAATCTTAACTCCTGTGTAAGTGAGAAACCAAAGCTCAGCTACATCTTATATCAATAGTAAATTCTGGGGATTAAAGCCCGTGAGGGATATGTATCCTAAAAACAAGTACTCCGCTATATTTCCTTACATGAATAGGTAAATAACTCGTTACAAAATAATCACACTAGACTTTTCTTTACTAATAATTAAATTAAACTAAGTACATTTATTTATAAATATTTCCAAAAATAAAAAGAATTTGAAAGTTAATTTTAAATTTAATAATTAAAAGAAATTTAGAAAAACAGAAATTATTTTATGTAATGCGTTGTAAAGAACAGATATGGCCATCAAAGGTGCAAACTTCTTTTTTTTTATAATTATTAAATTGTTCAATTAAATATTAGAATTAAAGCAAACGAGAAAATACTGAAAGGAATAATAATATTATTTTCAGATATTCAAATTAAAGCACATAATAAATTATTAAATAGAATATATTTTAAGCTAAATATAAATATTGCAACCGTATATATGTTTTATTTCAATCCAATAAAAAGTACGAAAAAATTATTTTGATATATTTTTGAAAATTAAGTTCATTACTGGTGAAAGCAGACATGAAACATTTACGCAAAAACTTTTATGATAAAATTTTGAATAGTTGTTGAGTGAACATTTTGTTGTTTACTAATACAATAGCTCTTTTAGTAGCTAATATATATGAAATTTCAAAAATTAAGGTATTTTAAAATATGTAATTAAATTAAGATATTTCATTGAGCTTAATATCTGAAATTTCTTAAGATACGAACAAAAATTTCCGGACTTAAAAGAAAAGATCTGACATAAGTTATGTTTAGAGCTTGCACAGAATAAAAGCTATGAAAATATTTCGCATAAATGGAAATAATAATTTTAAGAAATAATAGAAATGTGTAGTGATATTTCACCATAATATGAAAATAATTCGGCCCAATTCGAAAATATACCAAATTAAGAAGAAATACCGTGGGTTGCCAAATTAATTGTGGGCATATTTAAAAAAAATTATGTATAGATATATTAATAAAAAAAATTCGAAAAAACGCACACTAGTTTTGAAGTTCCTTTTAATTATGTCTAAGATACATTGGCCTTAGGAAATACAACAGAAAAAAAAATAGTACAAGTAAATGTAATGCATTGTAAAGTAAGGAGTTATACCATATTGCATTAACATTTTGTCACATTTTCTTTAGTCTCTATCTAAGCTTTAATGTATCCGAGCATGGTTTCCATTCACTGTTTTTTCCCATTCTTCTGAATGGGAAATGTGAAGCTACACAATTTTCAGGTTTTCTGTTAATTGTCATTTAGTTGTTACAATTTCTGCAGCAATTTTACATTTTATGATTTCCGATCAATTTTCAAATGGATTCATATACACCGAATTACCTGGCAAAGGTAAAATGGGATATTATCGTCAACTAAGAAGGTTTCGATAACTCTTGTTTTATGGCAAAGTGCTGTATCATGCATAAAAATAAAACTTCCACTATTTGGGATGTATTCTCAAAGGTGGGGCAACAGGCGAGTTCGCATCACTTCTCTGCATTAGTTTTACCTCATGGCTCCTCTTTCACGATCTGCATTAGTCCAACTCCCTTAGAATTAATTACAGATCACAGCGTGTCTTTGACATGATGCTATACTCTTCTGACAATGAAATCAGAATGAAAATTTTCCCTTTTGTGTCACACAACGAAGGTACTTTTATGTCCTAGAATTTTCAAATGTGGACTCATCTGAGAAATATTACTGAAAATTGCGCCGCAAAATTATTAATGGTTCATAAAACAGGCATTAACCAAATAAAAATACAAATAATTTCAAAAATACTTTCTGTCCTCAACCATCACGTGGTGACGTTCTCGAACCCTTATCTTCATTTCCTCAGTAAATTTGGTTTTTATGCAGAACGATGCCCTGACAATTCTTCTGCTGGCCGTCTTTGAACACGGTTCTTTTCAAAATAGCAAACCCAGTTTCTTGAATCAATTGAGCTAGTCTTGTAGTATCTCCCCCCCCCTTTTCCCAAAACAAATATTCTTAATTATTCTATCACAAGGAGGCGTTATTATCATTTTACTGCTTCATTTTCCTTTTCATTTTAGAGAAAAGAAATGTCACACTTTTATCCATATTGACCTTTATTTTGTTAATAATTGATATGAAACCACCTAAAATACCTGATGTAGTCCTTTGGTAATAATCTGTCTGTAAGATAAGCGTTTTTATCTCAGATATCTATGAGTAGAAAAATCTGCGCCTCAACTCATAACTGCAGAAAAATAAGATGAGAATATTTAGGGAGAAAGTAATATTCTCCGTAAGGAAAGGCTCTTATTGGCTAATTGTTAAAGTTGGTGAAAAATTAGCATATAGAAACAATAGAACGGTTAGATTGAGATTCCTCGACTACAAATTTCTCTGAATATCTGTAACTCTACAAAATTCTATACTAAAGTCAATTGTCTTAAACTTTAGTGTAGAACTTACTATTTCAAGTAAATGTGGACGCACAATATTAAAAATAAATATTTACGTAAAATAAAATTAATTTACATAAAAATATAGTTTCGTATAATTTGAACCACTTATATTTGTATCAAATGCACTTAAAATATTAAATTATGAAAATATGTGACTGCCCACATTTATTTGGCGACCCTCTGTACTCTGAAGGTACGAAGGCAAAAAGAGTCTCGTAAATTGCTTTACAACTTTGAATAATTTATTTTCAAGCCTTTTTAGGATCTTTGATCTCATATAAATTAACATAATACATAAATATATTAGGGGGGAACTCTTAAAATCATATGTGAGTTTTATTTCATCATCATAAAACCTTTGAGAGAATTTTTTTGTAGTTATAACATACTCGTATTTTTAAAAGTTAAGACCATTACGGGTGAAATCAGACATTGAAAATGGACACAAGCGTATATAAAAAAAAAAGAAAATGAAATACATTAAAAATTGTTATTCCTCAAATAAATTTTTTTATTCAAGATACTTAAAAAGTATTTTTCCCTATAAAAATGTAATCTAAAGTATTTTAATTTTTTAAAACTCTATTATTTTAAAATTTTTCAATAGGCAGATTTCAGAAACAAGTCAGACAGACAACGAGTATAATTTTTTTATGACATTAACAAATTGCACTGCAGATATGTCAATTGTGTACTGTAAAAAAATTGGAAAAAAGTATTAGTATGGATACTAATTGGGAAACAAGTAAGCAACATGTGATAAATTACATAGCTGTAGATAACCGGAAAATTTTCAAGCAGATGTATTAAACTGCAAGTAAGCGTAATAATTAAATGCGGGGGTGAACTTAAATATTCTATTTAAAGTATTAGATGATTGAACAATTGAGAGGTTTAAAAGGCTTTTCTTCGAGATTTTTTTTGATTATTCAATAATTTCTTTGAAAAATCTCTTTAATCTCATTAAACTAAATTGGCAGTATTTAATATAATTAAAATTACTCATTTAATTTATCATCTCAGTGACTTAAAATCAATATCAAAAACTACTGAAAACATTAAAATAGCGCGTATTTTAATCATATCAACGGTCAACTGAACGACTACGGAAGTATTAAGCATCAAGGCTAAAATACTACGAATAAATACGACAAAGAAATGATACGTGAGGAATCTGAGAAAGAATATTTTTTATTCAGTAAAAGCAGTTATTACTTGTACCAACGTTCAATTAAAATAAAACAATAACAAGAAATATTCAAAATATAATTATTCAGTGTTTTAAAAATAAGAAATATTAATTTAATTATGAAATCATTTTAATTTTATTAGTTTTTCGACATACTTCGTTTTGCATCTGAGTTTGGCTATTGAAGCTTGGCGTGGTTGGATTATTGTTAAGTTTGAAAAAAATATAAAAAAATTCTTTTCTATTAAGCTATTAAATTTTATTACAATAAACATTTTCAGGATATAAATATTTTTTAGATCTATGAATGCATAATTATTTCAATGAATTAACTTCTTTATATCAAAAAAAAATTGTCATATTTCATTTAAAGACTAATAAGAGTGTAAGTCTTGATAGTAAAAATATTAATTTTTTGTTGTTATTTATTTTAAGTTTGCTTTTAGACTTTTTAGAAAACAAAATAGTAAAAATATACGAATACAAATATTTACAATCATACAAAATCGGTATAAAAATATACCATACCATATACAGTTAATACTCTAAATTGGTAAATAAGATTTTCATGTAACAATTAAAAATAAAATATATTTTAAGCAATTGTTTTCTTTTTTCCTTTATTGCTCTAATATATATATATATATATATATATATACATAATCATGCTTTATATACGTCATAAGAAAGTTGACGTCAATTTTCTTTAGAATTTTTTTCTTGGTTAAGTTCACTACAGAAGTAATCGAAAAATAAAATTACTTTGACTTAAATGCAACAAAATATTGATTGCATACAGTGAACAGTGCCAAACAAAAATAATTGAAATTATTATCTTTAGGATAGTTTCAGAGATATTACAAATTCTTGTGAAATAATCGCAAATGATTTCAGAGTTTAGTAAGCTCTTGTTTTATTGTCATTTTTTTAAATTTAAAGTTATTAAATTTTCCTCACTTTCTTGGGCACATATATGACTTGATATTTCCCTCTCATGCATTCCATTTGTCTTTCGTAGTTGGAAATTCAAGCAACATTTATTTTTATAAAACAAATGTCTCTCAGATTTTGTTTTATTACTAAAAAAAAAAGTCAGAAAAGGCATATTTAGTAGCCAGATAATTATGTTAACTAGGTATCTGAATTTTATTTTCCAAAATTATTTACAAAAAAAAAAAAAAAAAAAAAAATTATAACTTCATTCGTAAAAATTAGCTATACTTGGTTCCCCTTCTATATAGTTGATAAAATGGTGGGTGTAAGTATTCTCTAATTATTTTAAATTCCTTCGATAAAATCTGTGTAGGAAAATAATTTGTGGCGTTTCTCTCTTCTAAGATGGTAGCTTTCAGTGCTTATCTAACAATAGGTATTGTTAAGGATTATCTCTTCTCTTTCATGTGCATTTCTATCATTAATTTAATCGCAAGCATTAATTTAATAAGCAATTAAAATGAGTTGCACTATACTCGATGGAAATTAAAATTTCAAATCTCAAAAGAAAAGAATTAAAAGTCTTTTGTCTTTTAAGTCGGAAGTTGTTGGGATAATTTAAGAGGATTGTCATATACAAATTGAGTATAGATAGAAAAAAAATTATGTTTCATTCAGAGAAATAAATAGAAGCATTTGTAGGAGCTTTATATTCATTATTATTATCTTTTCCTTTTGAATAAAGTACATGGTCTACGTAAAATATCTTGATTAATCATGGCAAAAAAAGTTTTTAAATAAAATAAATTGATAATAAAATGTTTTAAGAATATTAGTTGGAACTGATAATACACTTATATGTGAATATATAATCACAATTTATTACATATTACTTCAGTACATTCAACTCTAAATTATATATTTATTCGTCTCACCAATATATGAAGAAACTAACTAAATAATTATATATATATATATATATATATATATATATATATATATATATATATATATATATAATGCCAAATCCAGTTATGCTCGAATATTTAAATAAAACTAAATATTCGAGCAATATTTAGCTTCATTTAAATATTCAAGTATATTTATATTAGTCATCTTTAGTATAATATTTTAGTAAATTAATTACACTAAAGATGTTCAGTTCTGTCAGCAAGAGAGAGCAACGCAAAAAAACACCTTGAGTTTTTATCCTTCTTCATAAGCACAATAATAAATAATCTTTTATAAAAAGGTATGTCTGATTGCATTCTACAAACTCCAAGTCAAAATTCGAACAGTAGAACTATAATTTTTTACCTATTACCTTTTTCAGATCAATTACGAAAACTGTTATAACAAGTGATCATTTAAACAAATATAATATTTTCCACCAACCTAATGATTACGCTTTTAAAAATCAAAAAAAAAAAAAAAAAATTACTAAATTCAAAAAATTAATAAGTATTAAAATTTAAACAAACGATAAGATATCAAAGTACATAATAATGCTTTGCTCAGATACTAAGATAAAAATAAACGATATGATTAGTCTTAAGAAATATTATTAAGGAAGAAGATAATTCATATATATATATATATATTTATATTTACTAGGTATGTTCCGAAAGTAAGTTTCATCATTTTTTTCTCACATGGAAACTTTATTGCCAAAAACAATGAGCCCTGTCATAATGTCTAATAAATCTTGCACTAGTTTTTCATATTGTCGCATGTGACATTGAGACATTTGTCGTAGCGAGCAAGAAATTTGAAGAAACTACCCTGGTAAAATTCGGTACTCTGCGATGCAAGGAATTGTAGCACAGCCTGCTCCTCCTAAGCATTGTTTTGGATAGGTATAAGCACACGCAGTGTGCTTATGCCTACCCAAAACCACGACCAACACACAGTGTGGACTTCAAGTCTGACACCGTTATGCTCCTATCCGCTAACACTATGTCCTACGCTACAGTAATATTGTTTTCATTAGTGGATGTAGAGGGATACCCACTTCAACCTTCATCCTCTACAATCTGCCATCTTTCACAGAACGTGCAACACCAACGTCCAACCATTTGACGAGACCTGACCTGTTCCCCATACATGGTCTGTGGGCATGCATGGATGCCAGACATACCAGTCCTACGTGCCCATTCATACCGTCTGTCTTCAATCATGATTGGTACTCGAATAACCTCTTCCACACCGGTCTGCTATTACTCTCTTTTCTTTCTCACTCTTCGCGTGCATCATTCCTCCTCCGCTGAATATATTTCTGTCGTTAAATCAGCAACAGGTGTAGATTCTTATAGTGGGGTTTTGTTTCACCTGGTGTGCCATATGCTCCTTCAAAAAAATGACTATATTTACCTACGGAACATTCCTAGAATTTCATTTCTTGTTAATTAAGAATCTTAATAATGTTATACAGAAGCATAAAAATTTTCGCACAAGTTCAGTTAAATGCAGATCAGTAAAATCAGACTAATACTTATTTTTATTCTGGATTTTACACCATTGATGAAAATTAATTATGGGATAAAAACTCAAAGTGTCTTCTTCAATAGTTTATTTTTCTATGCCGCACTCCAAGAGTATGAGTGGTTATGTGAACCAATAAACTCTATTTATGGAATTATTGAATGAAACTTTGCTATTTTTTTTGGGGGGGGGGAGAAGGGAAATAAAATAAAAATATTGTTGTATGTTCTACAATAATGGTAACTATAACCATAATTAAGGCAATAAACATATAACACACACACACACACACACACATATATATATATATATATATATACACTTATAGATTTCAGTTCATTCTCTAATAATTAAAAAAGTTAAGGAAAATAGGAAAAGAAAAAAATCTTAAGTTAGTAGTAAATTTTATTCAGTTGCAATTTGCATTAGGAAAATTCTGCTAAGACATTACTTGATATAATAAATCGAATCAGTATGAATAAAAATATTTAAATAAGTGAAGAGACTATGACTAAGTGCTTAAATTGCTAATGTCTCTTAGAAGAATAAAACCATTTTAAAAATATTGTATTTGAAGAAATTAAATATTTTCTGTTTAACAATTAAACTTCCTGAAAGTTACAGTCGGTCGAATCAAATAATCGTTTAGTTGTTACAACTTACTCGTATTCGATTACGCTCGGAAACATTTTTTTAATAAGACAAACATGAAATAACTAACTTTATTTCCTATTGCAAAGATTTTGATTATAAATTGCATTAGGAATTATTTTTTGGGAAGCATTTGGAAAATACATAAACAATTGTAAGTTTTCAGTTAATAATATAGAAATCAGAAATTTTTGATAAAAAGGTCTTACGTACAAAGTAAAGATTTTATAATTATTATGACCTTAATTACTATTTAGGACTGCCTCCAATGAAGGGTTTGAAAACTGATATTCAAATATGACACTCATGAAATTCGTGTATTTGAAGGGATTAAATGATGCACAAGCATACACTTCGCTTCAGATCACTAGCTGCAAGTAATCGAAGGCAATTTAATACTTTAACAATAAACATTTATCACATTAACATAGTATTGTTAATTAGTAGAATATCAACACTTATCCATGAATATAAAAAATACTAAAACAAATTATGTTTAAACATTTGAAAATAAATAATGGCTTAGTAATAACTGGGGCGATGCAACTCGCATCAAGTGTCACCACATAAATACGGTGTGTTGGATTCGTTTGTGCAGCAAAAGGCTATAGAGAAGTACGGATAGCTGTTTTACGAGAACTAAAAATCACAGGACGAGATCACTTTAAAAGATTAGAACTCAATACAGTAGATCCCGGCTGTCGAAGAGGAGTAGGAAATCCGGACAGGAAAGGATTCAGGTGCGGATAGATGGTCGTTTCCGGGGGACAGTAGTACGATCACATATGATAACTCTCTCTCTCTCTCTCTTTTTTTTGTTGCTAAAATTGATGACTGTACCAGTATAAATAAGAACTTAAGAAAAGTATGTACAAAGAGCACTTGAACTGTTTGCATCTTTCTTGCGTGAGAGAATATAATTCTTTAACCTACGGACCCATGGCAAGGTGAGAGGCATTGCAAGAGTATAGAGAGATCCAAAAAACATTCAAATCGCTGGTAAATGTATTGAAAATTCAAATGACAATACTGAAAATATGGTTAAAATACCTACCTTGTGACAACGTTTTATCTTAAAATTCCTGTTAACTTTACTTTAATGTTATAGCGCAATGCTAATTTTTTTAAAAAATTTATCTCTCTAACCTCAGTCATCCAAAACAATTATGCAGGTATCCTAATATTTTAAATTCAGTTTTTAAGTCATGATTTTTCAAAATTTTAAATTTTGCTCAAAATCCCAGTATCAAAAAAAGTCTTCAAAAAGCATTTTAAAATACTTTTTACCGTTATTAAACATATGCATTGCAAATCATTAAATTCTAGTAATTTTTTTTATCTACTAAGGGTAGCGCCATATATATATATATATATATGCCTATACCCACCCTCTTCTGTTTATATTTTTGTATGTGTGTGTCTGTGTGTGTGTGTGTGTGTGTGTGTGTGTGTGTGAACTTGTATGTGTGCGTAACGAGATCATGTCGACATAAGTTCAAAGCTCTCAGTATGAAAATTTTATTGTTCATGAAAATACAGTAGAACATCAATGCATTGTTTTATAAGAAGAAATGAACAATGAACGGTAAATCTGAAAGAAAAAATATTCAAAAATGCGTTTATGTATAAAAATAGAATGTTTTTAATACTTTTACTACAATGACAAATCCGAACCAATAATTTATCTTATAAAAGCCTTTTGATAGGTGTTTTGTACCGTTTTGATTAATATTGCATCTTAGGTAAATTATTTTGAGAAGAAAAAAAAAAACTATAATTCTGAAGATATTTTTCTTAACACATCACTCTTGCACATTAAAGTCCTGACGATTACTTTTATAGATGAAATACATAAAAAGAATTCATTCGAATTTCGGGAAAATACTGAGCATATACAGATTTGTTGAAGTTATAATTTCAGAAGTATTTGATAATTATATATATAAATCCTTATTCAAATACTATTTCCCAATGATTTTTTTTCAATGAATTGTTCCATTTTTTTGAAGTAATCTTGCGATTCTTACATCGAGTTGTGTGCTCGAGTCTTGAAGCCCAACGTATAGATTGATGTACATTAAACAAGTTCACGCATTGGCATGGTGAGGCCAATCCCAGCTCACATGTCGTCCTTGTCTCTTGACGGAGGCTGAAAATTATGAAGTCCATTGCCTTTAGTTCTCGTGTTGCTTCTGAGTGCGACGTTAAAACACAAGAGCTCTCTCAGATCATGGTGAAAATATATCCAAACTTTATCGCAGCTGACGTGAATATAAATTGTAGAGCATTGAATCTTGTAATAATGTTTTTTTTAGTTTGTGTATTAATTTAGTAAATATTAGCATTGTTTTTCTTAATTTTCTACTTATTTCAATTTCATGCTAACTTTTTTATACCTCTCAAGCTGAAAATTTGTTTATTTTTTAGGTAATTGAAAATAATTTTTTAGTTTTTAATTAATCTTTTGCGAGTGTCTGACCAGACTTGATAGTTTTTTAACTTCCCTTGTTATTTATTACGCATTTTAATATTATTTTAAGTGAAGCCTCATTACATCCAAATTTAAGAGGTATTCATAAATATTAGAGTTACTTCGTAAAACTGGATGGATCCAGGTTTAAAACTAGATTATAAACAGATTTTTTTTTTGTTAGTTTATTTTCAGCATTTAGAAATTATTATTTATTTTTTTCTCAATACTAAGCAACAAAAATTAAAACAGCGTTGAATCAAAATACGTGTTTGGCATATCTTTAATCAATACTAAACAAATGTCTGATTTTCTTGGAAGTCGCGGATATTGAGAGCTGAATATACCTTTATTGATCTGGAATCTTTTTAGAGTCTGATCTTTAGCCTGGGAATATTTCGTGATTTTATATGAGATGAATATCGTCAGAAGCGGTGATGCGTTTGAACGCGGCAGATGTGCTGCTCATTATCTCTTTCAGAGTCGTCTTCAGCATTCGATTGTTTCCAATCGTGTGACTCTTTTTAACGTGACTCATCATGTTTTGATTTACAAAAAAACTCATCTTCGTGTATTTCTTGACTTTATTTCTTAGCAAAAGTCGTACTGTCTATTAAGTGGACCGGACATATCGATCTGAAGGGATTACAAACACATCGTATTATTTGCCACTTATTATTTTACATGCAGCATCGCGTCTTGCCTTATTTTTGACTGATTTATATACTTGCAAAGTTCAATGAACCAGACACCCACACAAGATGGATTAATAACTAATAGTTCTGATTTTTTAACTACCATATTTTTATTTGCATGAAGAATCCGTTTTTGCTAAAAATTATTCTCAGAAGAAAAAAAATAGAAGGGGCTTTCTTAGATAGTATTATAGATATTAATAAATTATATTCAATTCTATAAAATTAAAATCTTCATGACTAGCAACACTGCACAATGGCGTAGCCGGGACGAGGGGTTTGAAATAGATCTGGGTAATCCTGTCGTCAGCCTCAGGCCACGGTCATTAGATTAGATAACTCTATTATTGTCGGGACTACATGAGTATTTATGCAGAATTTCAAGGCAATTGGAGAAGTAGAAGCGTTTAAAAATAGAAATGCGACTAAGAATTCATGATGTTAAGAAAATTACCCTTAAGTCTAAGTACGATTTATTCTTATTTAAATTATTACGTCAGCTGCAATAGTGCTTGGTGATATTTTCATTTCAGACGGAAGTACAATTCACATGAATAATTTCAAATTCTGTTCACTGCATCAATTTCTCAGATTAAAATTAAGAACATTAAATACAAGACAAGGCAATGCAAATAATCTCCATTCTTAATGTGTATGCATAAACAACTTCTAGAAATTATCGTCGCTTTTTTAGAAGAAACAGAATCATTAAAACAAAATAAAATCACAATAAATTAATCGATTAAAATAAGAGCGAATTTGGCAACTATAGAATTTCCAACTAACTTAGCCTCTTTTTGTATATTGAAAGAAAGAATGAAGTCTGCGTTGACCACCTCTTTAAGGCGTAGAATAACCATTTGGACATTAAGACATTCATTATTAAAAAAATGCCTATTTGTTTATCTTCTGTCATGTAGTCAGTCATGTCCATTCTACACTAAATGGTACAAAAGGTGTGAAATGTATGACTTATTCATATTATTATAAGATTTTATTGAAGATATATTCGTATGTATGTTTATATGTATGTCTGTCTTTCCAGTTTAACATTCGTGCTCCAATTTTTACCCACTTGCTACTACCCGATAGAGCTGAAATTTTGCATACACATATAACTCCGATGACAATACAATACTATCATATGCTCAACTTAGAGGGGACCTGAGACTCGGGCCTTGCATTTAACAACACATAATTGAAATTTTACACACACGTATAATTCCCTCAATTGCTTTTTAACCTTAAATTTCAGGATTAAAAAGAATTAGATATGTATAAATAAAAGCATTTTTAAATAAAGCTTTCATTTAATTATGGTCTAAAAGGTATAAAAATAATGCTTTTAAAAATAAAATAATATATAATTTACTAGCACGTAAGGCGTTAATTCTTCTTTTGATGTTATATAAATATAAGTAATTATGGCACTTAATTTACCGGTATCATAGTTAAGCACTTCTAGGGTTTATAATTATATATTGTTTTCCATTTAAAAACATTATTTTTATACCTTTAAATCAATCTCTAAATGAAAGCTTGATTTTAAAATGTTTTTATTTACATTTATTTAGTTGTTTCTATTATGATTTCTCCATTATTTGTGAATACACATTGTTAAATCAGATTTAATATCTTTCTGTTTACCGTACATTGAAGTTATTTTCCATTCAACAGGGATACGTCTGAAACGGAAAAAAAGACTTACTGTCATCTAATACAGGAACATATAAAAAATGAAAATGTAATAGTTTAATGTATATTAATCATTTAAATAGGATTAGAATGTCACGCATTTGATGATACAAAAAATATTTGTTTGCGAAAATCTCCAAATAATGTTAAGTGATTCAGACATACTTGAGAATGATTTTTTCCCACTTTCCTTTGTAATATGAAAAAGATGAGAACTGAATTTCCCCCTTATTTTTGAAGGAAAAAAATGACTAAAACATTCGAAAGCAGAAATGAATTTAATTTGAATTACAAAGCGAGTGTTCAATATTTCGTCATCTTTAGGTTACGTAGACTTAGCATATTTTTTTGAAGAATTATAAGAAAATAAAGTACTTATAATCAGTACAATAAGCCTTGTTCTGTATGTTCAACAGTTATTTCCAGTTCCTTCAATGGTCAGCTTCATGCTGTTCTACTGTAATTTGAATGTAAAGAATGTAAGAAATTACATAAATATCTCAAAACCTTTTACCCTATCAAAGAATAAGTCAGTTCCGTACTTTAAGCATCTGAATTCTTCATTAAAATTCATTTTGCTATTTGAAGTTTTGTTATCTAATGAGATTTTGCCATTACGAAAAAATTGGATCCTAAATAAATTAATTTCTCTGAGTAGGTTTCAGTGAAATTGTGAAACACAATAAAAAAGCAAATAGCCGCGAATGGATGATTTGGTTGTATTTAGTACAAAAATAATAAATCGTAAATTTTAATTATTTACTGTAATTCTATCTGTTATAAATTGATATATAACTAATTAAATATCGATAAAGCTTTTCAATTTTGAATTAATTTTTACTGGGAAATCTCGATTATTTTAAGTAAGGTGGGACCAATATAATTTTGGATTAATTAAAATTCTGTTTGAAAGATTAAGAACTAATATAATTATTACGTTGCATAATTCTCTAGATTGCTTTTTAAAAAAGTATAACTTGAACATTACATAAATAAACATTTCATATTCCTATAAGTAATTTTATTATAATCAGGTTCTATAAATTATCTAATTATTTTACGAGCATGGCTTGGATATTATACATTTATAGATATTTTTGGCCAATTAAATACGGAATATTTTGACAAATTTACGCTTGCATTCATTTATCAAAAAAACCTTATCCTTGCTTAACTCAGTCGAACATTCTGCAGGAATTTGAAACATTTTCACAGTTCGCAATATTCTTTCAGCAGTTTCATTCACTGACAAAATAATCTATGATTATTAATAACTATATGATATCAACAAATATAAAAATAACATCTGATTATCAATTAAAAACTTTGTAAATGTTAAAGAAAGCGTGTATATTGGTGGTTATCTTAATTTAAATCTACTTAGATACCTCTTACGTTAACGATATCGCTTTAATGCGATTGATTTGAGCTTGAATGTAAGGTTTTTGTTTAAAAATCCACATTTAGCTATGCTGCATTAATTAATGCGATCGGAATGCATATAAGCTTCCTCATTTCATTGGTAGAATTATCATTTAGGATTACTTATAAGCTGAAAGATTTTGAAATCGGCATTCATTGCAGAGGAAGGGTTTCATAAATAAATTTTTTTTGTTTCACTGAAAATTACATTTATATTTCCTAACATGATTTTATTATTCCCTGAATAACGTATAACTACTTTTTTTTTTTATCTAAAAATGCTAATTAACATGACTAGAATTTCACTTGATATGGTTCATGCACATTTTTTTCATAAGAAAATATTGTTCACGAAGAGAGAACGCATCTTCCTTTTTTCACCTAACCCCTAAATGACCTTTTTAATTCTCTTTAGTAAAAGTGATAGCAAGTCATTTGTCCTCTTTCCCACTGATGTGGAACACTTCCTATGAGCATTTTATGCAGAGCATGCATACTGAAACATTTTTTAAAATTTTTCTACTGAAAAAAATTCTTTTCTTGGCATTTTTGTAACGTTTTTATTCATTAAATAAAATAACAGACAAGAAAAAGAATGAGGTTGAAAAAAATGTTTACAAAATAGTTAATAGTTTTAAAATACATTAAAACATAAGAAATGAGTTAAAAATTAATGAATTTTTTTAAAAAAAGTTCTAAGAGATTCAGTAAAAATAGAAAAATTAAAATGAAATCGATATAAAATATTGGTAAATAACAATAAACATATGCAAACACATTGCACGCTGATCAAAAAGTTATAAATATTCGTAAAAATATTATTTGTTAATATTTGCACTCTGAATATTTTTTACAAATTAATTAATAGCTTTTAATAAAATATTATTATAAGGTGAAATCTCTTTTAATAAGGCATTTACTATTTTGTATTTTCACTCTATCGGTTTAAAATAATACATCTGCATAAAATAAGCTGCTACGTAATCGGGCTATCGAATAAAAAAAATTTCATGTTCTATTAGCAACAATTTCTCAAATATTTCGATAAAAGAAACGAGATCTTAAACTGTTTTTAATTATTTAATTGGTATAGTTATAAAACAAAAATTTAAGTTAATTTTATGAGAATAAAAGGTTCACGCACTGTTCTATGCTTGGAATTAATTCCGTTCTAAAACTTAAACATTTCACTCATATCTTCCAAATTCTGAAGAGGCGAAAAGCTTGCTTCGTTCCATCTTCCTGAACCCGGAAAATTATTCACACACATAAATCAACTTTATGTGAATTTAATATTCAACGCGTACGGCATTTTTCTATTTCTTTCCTATATTTATCCTTCCTATAAAAAAAAATCCCTCTTTTCAGAAGCTGATACATAATTACGCTCTGCCTCGGGCGAGAGTACATAAATATCCATTTCTGAGAGAAAGATAAAGTTCGAAATACCTATGAAATACGAAAATTCCTTCATCTTTTCTCGATTGTTTGGACGCAGTAAATCGAACAAAGAGAAATCACTCAATCGAACACACCCCCTGCAGGTAAAAATCTCGTGACGTCACATAATCCAAAACCGGCTGGCTTCAAGCCGCGAGAAAATCGTTTGGCAGTTGAAAGAAATAATAATAAAAACAATCCTTTGGCGAGAGAAGTTGACGTCAGGTGGAAAAAAGTGAAAACGACACTGCTTGGAAAGCGAAAGTGGAAGGAAGGAGAGGAGGTGTTTCGGAGGAATTACGTCACCGGTGCTCCCAAACATTCGAACGCTTTTCGTTCGAAAGGCTGATCAGATCGAAGCACGCGGTCGGAAGGTTTGGAAGTGGTGATAGTGGGTAACCATGGTAACTGGACGTCAAATCATCTTGCTTTTCCTCTTGATGCGCGGTAATGGGGTGCTTGGGAGCAACTCTAAAGTATCCGCTGCAGGTAGGTTTGTTTATTTATTATTAATAACGTAGTGCTGGGATGCAAATATGAAATAATTTTTATTGCTTATGAGATGTATAACATTTAGGTTGTTTTATATATCTATCACGTACTTTTTGAATTAATAAATAAAACCTCTTTTACAGAGCATTTTTTTTTTAAATCGGTTTTGTTTTTCTATCAATTTCATTTTTGAATTTAGGAATGATCATTCCATTAATAAATCATTTTTTCCGTAAACAAAGTTTTATAACATTTGCTTTGACTTACTTCAATTGATCATTATTTTTTACACAAAAGGTTCAGTTTATTTTCTCAATTTTCTAAATTTTGAAATTATGAATAAATTTTTTTTATCTGATCTTTAATTAAATTATTTTCCTTTCAGGAAACTTTAAAAAAAATTGCAATCACAATTCCTTTTTCCTAAGCCGGAACAGTTCTTTCGAATTTTATGGAAAATGTATAAGATATTATTTTATGCGTTTTCTTAGTAAAATGTAACTCATTTCAATTTCATATTGATTGGTAGTTTACAACATTTAGAAAAATTGCTTAGATTAAAAATTAAATGCAAGTGAAAAGAGAAAATAAATATTAATAATAAATAATAATAATAATAGGAAAACCACAATCAAACTTTTTCGTTTGAAGTCCTTTTTCATTTTAGTAAATAATTAATTTATATGAATCAAAATATTTCTTTATTGTACTTCAAAGGAATTTTATGTCAGGTTCGATGAAAATACCGATTCAATATTACATAAAATTAAAATACGGAGGGGGGGGGAGAGAGAGAAATCTCCACAATTGCACATACATGACGATTTTTTAAAATATAGATATTGAAATTTTAGGAAAATTTGTCAGAATTCATTTTAATTTAAATAAGAGTTATAAGTAATAAAAATAATATCTATATTTTTTTTATCTTTTTTCACGTTATTTAATTTTCTATCTTTCTACGATTCAAACATTATATTCGGAATACCAATATCTTAGTTTACTTTTCCTTTCATACAATGTTATTAATTTTTACAATGGATTCTTACATGTTTATTTTCCTTAAAATTGCAATAGTTACGTTTTTTCCGAACAGATGACGAACTGCTTAAGAGGGTTTTTTTGCTCAGAATTTGTTTCGTAAAATCCAGATTATAAACAAAAGATTTTAATTAAAATAGCCTTTTG
Organism: Nephila pilipes; assembly: GCA_019974015.1. Taxonomy (NCBI): domain Eukaryota; kingdom Metazoa; phylum Arthropoda; class Arachnida; order Araneae; family Nephilidae; genus Nephila; species Nephila pilipes. The sequence continues at coordinate 347,911 of BMAW01126308.1, forward strand.
TAATAATGTTTAATTGTATAAACCGTTTATTTTTGAAAATGTTATTCTAATCATATGCGTTGTTTCTTTATTTAGTAGTCTTGTCGATCTACTAAATCATATTTTAAAAAATCATTCAGGTATATTTTTAAAAAATGTTCTACTGAAGCTTTTTTTGTTTAAGTGTTAGAATATTTTTAATAAAGGAAATGTCTAGAGGCTCAGATCTTTAAAAAAATATTTGTAATGAAAAATAATAATTATAAAAAATAAAAACTCCAATATATTTTTTTCAATATGGTATATGTGTACTTTTAAGTTATGGTAATGAAGCAGAGATTTCAATTAGCTTTAAATCATCATTAAAATTCTCGTTATTATCATGCTATTATTTCAAAAATAATATCTCAAGTACTCTATATTAGGTCGAAATATTTTTCAAATTTTGCTCAAAAAATCAATGTATTTAAACATTTTAATTTAAAACAAATATAATAACATTATACTATAAATTATTTGACTGTACAGTAAATTGTTTGATTTATAAAATATCAAAATAAAGACATATTGTGATACTCTTATAATGAATAAATTTTATAATACACATGATATTTTATTTCATTCTACTTTTGTATGACAATACTCTTTTGTTGGTAATATTCTTAGTACTTTTAGGTTTTAAATTACTTGTTTCATAAAGGATCTGTTCAAATGATACTCTTAGTTAATTCTAAAAGGAAAAGAAATTTTGTTCTATTTTAAAACGTTTAAAACTGAAACTTATTCTTTCCTAGTAATAGTTTATACAACTAATCAACAAAAAAGGGCAATACATGTATATTTAAATAAATAGATTTCAATATTTGTAATTTAAATGAATCCATTCTTTCTATAAATGCAAGCTAAATAACTCTAAATTGATCACCTTTAAAAAACATTTTATGCTAAAAATCTGATTTACTACTGCAAACATTATAATTAATCATTCTATGATCGTAAAGCTTATTATTGATGTTTGGTAAATAAAAGTATGAAAAGTGTATATTGTACATACACACCTTTTGAAATCAAATTTAATTGTTATTTTGTCTCTTAAATATTTTGAATCAATTATTTTCACTATTTGCAACTCTTATAGGCTTGTATTATACAATAGTTATTATTTTTAATTTAATTCAGTTCATGGTAATTATTTTAATTTCTTGACAATGGTTGCTTTTTAACCTTAAACGATGATAGCAATTATGAAATCGTCGTTATAGAAACTTGAAAAACAAACGAGAAAGTTTATCTCTGATCAATATTTATAATTATTATTGGTTTCCTGAGAAAGAGATTTAGTTAAAAAAGATATACCCGAAACTGTTTCGTAAATGAATAATTTTGCTTCTATTTGAATTGAAAACAATGAGCGCAGACGATATTTTTATAATCCAACAGCTTTCTAAAGCAGATAATTTTGGCAATATCTATAGATATATAGATATAGATAATAACAATAAAATTTTGAGCTTTCACTAGTAGCTGAGTAGCAAAAAATAATAGAACTTTCTATATTTTATAAATATTAATTTACGCAATGTTAAGCTTCATCTCAGCATAAATTTTCAATTATAATCAGTTGAGAAATTATCATTTTGTAATGATAATTTATTATTTTACTTTGAGATGAAAAGAGAAAAGTATTATATTTATCAACAGAATTCAAATGTGATGCCTATATACTCTGTTGTTATTATCTATCACACACACACACACAAAAGGGCTTTTGTTTTCGAACAACCACAAAATGTCACCCCTGATTAATTTTCAAAATAAAATGAGAAATGCACTTGACTCTTTTAATCTAATTTGATTTCTTTCAACTGATTCACAATAGTTTCAGTTTTAATTGCATTTGCTTCGATGAAGTATTATAGTTAATAATAGACAGATTTCGTAATAGATTTCGTAATAGACAGATTTCGTTTATAATAGACAGCAACGTAAAACGTATACTCTTATTTTATTTTTTTTTTACTCTAGCAATGATTGCATTTAGTCTAAAATATATTCTATTTAGAAAGTTATCGTTTGCTTTAATTTTAATTTTTAATTAAATAATTGACTTTTATAGCATATATATATAAATAAATAATCGCCTGTCTTATTCTTTTTGTTATCAAGAGAGAGTTGGAATCGCTTTGTTCGGTAGAAGTTACATTTTCTACAAAAAGTCTTATAACAGAATTTAAATTCTGTGTAATGCATGATAATGTATATTTAATCATAAACCTTTGTATGGAAAATTTCAATAATAATTATTAAAAATGTTAGCTTCTTTGGCGTTTAAATGTGTTCTTTGCAAGATTTTACATTGCGTAATTTTTTATTACTTTTCTTATTCGAAACTATTTGATTTTTTCATTGTAATAAAAATTGTTTGGAAAATGGGAAAATTTTTTTTTATTAAATTTCACACATTTTATTCAAAGAACCAAAACAAAAAGTATTCCATGATTTTTATGTTTCAAAAGGATTACTACCTCATAATCTTCTATCAAAATCATAAAAATAATTTCCATAAATGCAGCAAATGCATGGAAATTTTCATTACATTCTTTGAAATTTTCACATCACCTAAAAATTTAATAGAGTTAATGATACAGTATCTGTTTAAACAACTCACCTACGTGAAAATATTTTAATATGTTGAAATGCGAGAAAAATTCTTCTGAAATATTGTAATCCTATCAAATATGTGAAACAGCTTTGTCTGATGATTGTAAATAGCTTTTCCTGCTATTAACATTATAAGTGCACCTAGCAGCTGATAACAGTAGAGATTGTTATAAAATTCCTGAACAAAATACTACATGCTCCAGCAACTTAGAGTTTTTTGGCTTCTGTTTATACAGACTGATATTCGACATTAATATTCAAGTCATCGCGCATCATATGAAATATTCATGAATAAGGTAAAATGTGTAGTGTTTTCTAAATAAACAAATTGTAGCAAAGAGAAATGAAAACGCTTCATATATTATGTAATATATCATGTTAGCAATGAGCTTAAGTGTTATGTGTACATAAAATTGATAAAAGATGATTTTATCAGATGGATACATTAGTAAATCTTGACAAATTATCAAATTTGAGTTTCTAATATCTGTCAAAAGTTACAAAATAATATTTTAACAAATGATTCATTTGACTAAATGTTATCGATCAGTTTTAAAAACTGATGTAAAGATTTTATATTCTCTCTCTCTTGCACGTAAGTTACAATACCTATTTCTATGGAAGTAAAATAAAAACAAAAATAGCTCTGAGCAGTTATATCTTTAAGAAACCTTCTCAACAGATAAAACCTATAATTGTCTGACAGAGTCCATTTGTAATAGAAATGCAATTGTACTCAAAAATAGCAACGCTTTCTGGTTGTCATAAAGATCATTTCTCCAGATTTTTCATTGCGACTTTGAAAAACTTGAATTTTTCTACTATCTATAACCTTTTAACTATGTCTAGCTTCAGAGGACAGATCGAAATGCAAAAGGAAAAGTAACTAAAAAAACAAGAAACTTATGCAAAATCAAATACTCAAGTAAACTGAATAAACATTCACACTTCCAGTGTCTTAAAATATTGCAAGATTACATAACTAGTATTTTTATTGCTCCCTTAACATGATCATTGCTTTTATTTGATCATGATACAAATATTTATCTTGTAAGTCAATACTTTCTCCCTACATGAACGCCATTTGACATTGGCGTACTTTAAGAGACAAACCGTACGACTTCATCTTTTAAAAACAATATCACAAGCTATTTTCTCATAAATTAATTCAAGATTGTTTTACATGTTTCTGTAAATATGTTTTTTCATGCTTTAATAATCATAAAATTAAATTATAAAACTCATTTTTGGTTGGAGGCACCAAATATTATATTTCTTCATCACTTTAAATTATTTTTAAAATACGAAAAATGTAGTATAACTATAAAAAAGATAAATATAAGTAGCTATAATAATAAGTTTAAAATACCCTAAAGCAAGGGAGTGAAATGTATTTCCTGTCATGGGCCAAATTCTAACAAGCCACGTGGGCCGTAATATATATAGTTAGAGTGATAGTTCTTTCTTAATTTACCTCCGTTGTAGGAGTACTGTTCTTTATTATTTGTATCACTGTGCTTACTCTCTTTGTAGTGACGTTTTGTTATATAGCTTTGATGTACTAATAGCACTAGTATATATCGAGCAATATAATTTATCTCTTATGTCATTTCAAAATTACTCCAATTCTCACTTTTCTTGGAAATATTGATACGTATCGTATCAATATTTCCAAGAAAAGTGAGATTTTTTTTTTATTTTTTATTTTTTTCGCTTATTTTTTTATCCACCTGGTTTCTATTAAGACATATTGTATGCAATAGCTTAAAATAAGTTGTTGAATAATTGTTAATACATAATAATAACAATTTTAATAAAAATCAATGCTTTTTTTTTCTCGGACATTAACTTTCCATACACAGAATAAACTGCTTAAATTGGTACGCGTAACGTAAATAACCTTATTTATTTTTGTTGTTCTCTGGACGCGGAATATTTAATGTTTAGTACTGCAGTAGAACATTATTACCAGCTAAATGTTATTTTACTATCGGCAGTTGAAATGTTCACTGCTATTGGTGAAGAAATTATGCATAAATGCAACACAAATAGCTATAATCCATTAGTGAAAATATTGCGGTTCACCATCTAATATTAAGCATAATTCGAAATTTTAAAAGCCATAATAGCTTTATAAAATAATTTTAACATGTTGTTATTCTGATCGGGCAGCAAAGATGTTTTTTGGGTCGCGAGTTTAACACGCTTTCCTAAAAATTTGATAGAAGAGACAAATTACTTAAAAATAACACGCAAAAATATATTAAATATGAAAAAACTACAAATTAAATATAGCGTTTCTAAATTAAGTTAGCAACTGTAATAAACCTTATAACATATCGAGTATATTAATGTGAAAATTCTCAAACATATGAGGCCGACTGAATTGACTGCTGAAAATTGAATCACTGTAAAGTTCCATAATCACAATTCAAGCACTAATACTTTTTAAAATATAGAAATAATAATAACAAATTCACAAAATGATCAAAACATTTCTGATTATTTTCTTTTCAAAAATGATCTATAGTAAAAAACGACCTAAAAAAGTCAAAATGACATAGCAAACATGCATCGTTCATCCCAATAGCCATGATTACAATTTATGAACAAGTTAGCACGCGACATATGAGATCCATAAATTAAAAGATGGCATTTCATCAAACTCATATCTCTAATACAACACTTTCGTAACGTAATCTTCATCAGCAGTATAGGAAGCGATCCATTTCCATCAATAACACCAAAATAAATTATTATCCGTTGTAACCATTTGTAAATATAGACAACTTGGTTGTGTTATATTGCTTTGAATTATTTTTGAGACGAAACTTGAGGAGAAAATGATTGGTGTCATTTTAATGTAGCTATTTGTTTTATTTTTATAAGCCTTCAAGAGTGAGAGAAAAAATAATTATTTAAGATTTAAAACAGCGCATTTTCTCAACTTTCATGCGATTGCGACTCAGTTTTCAATCATAATTTTCATTACCTCTCCCCTCCCCCATCTTATACAATAACAATGTACGCAATAATAATGTATTTTGAGTATTTTGAAAAGAACTCGGGATCTATTTTAATACTAAACCTCCCTTCGAAAAAGTTTGTTAAGCAAGATAGGCTCAAGGGTGTCACTAATAATTTTTAATTTTGTATTGATAAGTTAAATATTAAACACAATGCACAATACTGATACAATCCTATTTGATTAGTGTATTAAGTCATGGTAAATGTGTTTTTTGTTTTGCTTTCCTTACAGTGAAACAATATATTTTTAAATAAGATTTTTTTTCTCGATATTCTCGTCCCCCATTCATGTTATCACATCTCACAGGTTTAGAATAGCTTATTTAAGACATTAAAAAACTTTCATTGTTTATTATTGATATTTTAATTATTGTATTCATATTTTTAAGATTTTTTTCACGAAACAGTATATATATATATATATATATATATATATATATATATATATATA
>BMAW01126308.1:354038-398688 GCA_019974015.1 Nephila pilipes
TATATATATATATATATATATATATATATATATATATATATATAATTTAATATACTCAACTTTATAACATTACTTTTTGAAGACAATCTTTTATGAAATATACACTAAATGAAATGTCTTAACGTTTAAAGAGTTGCTTAGTTTTATAAAAAAAAAAAAATCTTTTGAGATGAACTGCATAAAAGTATTGTTTCCTCAATCAAGTACTAAAGAATAAGATCCAAGCTTGAAATACATGCTCAGAAAGAAGATATCTCAATTTGAATATGAGTTAATGTCGTTATGACATTCGTTTATCATATTTAGTACTCAAAAAATAGAAATGTTGAAAGATATATGCAATTTTTTCACTTTAATATTTAAAAGACCTAGTATGAAAGATCAGTTTTAATATTGCAGTAAATTAGACTGTTTATGAAAATATTTTGCGCAGAAAAAATAGATTGAGTAAATATATATACGGAGTAATAAAATATGCTGATATATTATCCATATGATAGTTCTCAGTACATAATTTTAATATCGGAGTGTTTTTTGCTACATAAAAATCGTTCCAAATCCGATCCCATTCCGTATCATTTCACAAAAACAGTCTTAAGGGTTTTTTCTTCATGACGGGCAAAAAAAAATTTGCGAAGTTTTTATTTCTCACTGGAATAACATAAACAAAATTGCCCTTCATAAACTAAAATATTTTCAAAGTAAATATACTGCTAAAAATAATTTCATTCCATACTAGATTAACATAACTTATTATTTATCTATTTATCGTAGAGAATAAGAGAAATATATGTACATTGTACAACATGCTAGTTACATGAGACTCAAATATTGATGTTTATAACAGTCTACCAATTTTTTCTAAAAATTGCAGTAGTTTTTTTTTTTTTTTTTTTGCTTTATAATCTATTAACTTTTGTATTCAACGTTCAGTCCGTTCAGTTCAACCTTCTAGCAAGTGAGCGTATATGAGAGATACATTTGAGTTGAATTTGGTTTCATATCTTTATACCAGAAGGATCTATAAGCGCCTTCACTTGGCTATTCTACGGTAACTATGAGTTACTTTTCATTTTTGTCTGAACTTTGAGACGTTAATAAGACTCTGCATATCCTCCATCTGTATGTTAGAGATACGTGCGATTGTCCATGAAGGCTTTTGTTGGATTTATAAAAATACTTTTATCACCAACAAACAATAAAAGAAGGAATTAAGCACGACAGCTAGCAAATGCCCTTGTAAATGCAAACATTGACTGAAGAGAACCTTCCTAAATGCAAAGTAAGCTAAAAGTTAAAAAATTGAAAAGAAAAGCTAAACAAGGTGTTGAAGAAGTAGAAGAAGCTATGACAGAGGAGAAAGGATGCAATTTTTTCCAAAAGGACAAGCGCAATAGAATCACGGTCACCAGAAATTTACATGTTTGGAGTGCTCTTAAACATTTGCTCAGACTGCAGTGCTGGTATTCAGTGACAATAAAGACTAATTTCTTCTTTCTTACAATTAAATTTAAATTCGTTTTTTTTCTTCAGTTTTGTGTTTATATATTTATTTTACTAATGCAACCAATTCAGTAATGTTATCCACAATTTCTGTCATTTATTTTTCATGTAATTTTAACTATTATTCAGCCATTTTAAATTGCTTTTAGAGTTCCTAATTACATTGCTTCGATTCCTTTAAATAAAGGAATAATCTTACAATTTAAATAATTTTTGCTGAAATAAAGCGTATTTATTTACCCTTAGTTAACTACAACACAATTCCATTAATTAAACTCTTAAAAATTCACATTTTTCAACAGCGCATATGGAAAATACATATATATATATAGTCTTTATAATATAGTCTCTATAATATATGGTCTTTTGTGGCTACGGTAGCCTAGTAATCATGGTCGCGAACTCGCTGCCGGGGTTGTTTTCGTCGAGTCGTGGGATCGAGCCTGATGCTTCTGAAGAACAGCAGTGTATCGGAACTGATGCATGTTAAATCTGTCGAGGTCTCAGTTTGTCGGTGTGGAAGTTAAGAGAAGAAAATGCCATCTCAGGTGCCGTCCTCGTTACTCGACAGAGGTTCAAAATTACGAGGTCCGTCGCCAATAGCTCTCGTATTGTGTATCAGTGCGACATTAATAAACAATAAGTCAACACGCGACCTTTCGTGTTGATGCAAAGGATGCGCCTGCTGGAAGATTAATAAAGTTTATTTTCCCCGAATAAATGTGAAACAAAATACTAATTTACAGTTCCCATTAACCTTTCCTTATTGCGACGCGTTTACATTTTTCATTCACAAGATTTCCAATTCCATCTATTAACTATCGTTATTTCAAATGAAAATTTGTCATTTTCCATAAACCTTTGCTTCCATAAGTATTTTAATCATTCACTTACTTTTTTTTTTTGTTTCAATTTTGCACTTTTTAGCTACCCAAGGTGCTATTGCCCTATAAATTTGTGCCCTATAAATGTACCTGACCACTTTTTAAAAAATTTTCTTGTTTTTGTATATATTTTTGATTTCTGCTTTCACCAGCAATGAACTTATTTTGCAAAAATACATCATGCTAAATTTCTCCTGAATTTCTTATTAGATTGAAATAAAATATATGCAATATATGCCTGACATCTTACGCAACTATTGAACTCAATTTTCAAAAATATGTCATAAGAAATTTCCCGCAATTTATTTATTGGATTGAAATGAAACAATTATAAAAATTAAGTATTTTATTTTCTTATTGATTCATATATTACCTTAAATCATATGTAAACTGGAATCAAGATATGACAGAAAATAAATAACGTGTCTCAGAATTTAAAGCTGTGAGGCAGCTTTTTTTTTCTCTCAAGAATTTCAAACTCTGCCTTCTTAGTTTGGCTTTCTTCTTGGAATCAAATGATTTTAATATTGATTTACTGTTATTAGCCACTCAAATGGTTATTGTCTTAGATGGATCACTTTTGGTGCACCAGATCATTTTTCGATTTTTTTTTTTTTACCGTTTGCTTCAATTTTAATTAGATTTATCTTAAGTATATTCAATTTAATAATTTCCCGTTTTCTATAATTTTAATTACATGTAGCTGATATAATATTTATTAATTTAATAATTTATCATTTTCTTTAGTTTTAAGAACATTTAGCTGAAATATATTCAACTTAATAATTTCCCGTTTCCTTTAATTTTAATATTGGAAAAGAATACTATTGTCCATTTCTCGAAACTTCATCGTTTACTTTAATTCTTATATTTAATTAATAAATTTAATACTTATAAAACACCTTGGGTGGTTAAATATGTTCCTTGCGAAACATTGTATAGAACTTTTTAAATTATGATTGATTTATAATATTTCTCAAAAGAAAACAAACATATAAAACTGTTTTAATTTTTCTTATTAATTTTATATCTTTTATTTTACTATCTGTCCTCAAAAAGTTTTTAAGTATGGTTTCTTTCTGTAACAAAACTATTTTATAATTTTGTTTTAATATTCGTTTCTTTACTATATATATATATATATATATATATATATATATATATATATATATATATATATATATATATATATATATATATAAGAGAGATGAGCATTCACTTTATGTAAAATATAGATGTTTTAAAAATATTTCAGCTAAACGTACCGCAGACAGTTAAAACCACACATTTCAATGAAAAATTAAAAATAACTTATCACAAATTTTGATTGATGTATCTTGATAAGCCATTTATTAACGCTATTAACTCAAGTTAATAACTCGTATATCAACAATGCACTGATTAGCATTTTCCATTACAAATTGCTTTGTATATATAATAGCTGTAGGTCAGAAGGGAAATATATTTTGACCTTCATTGAGTGGAAAATTCGATAATTACCTTCCATATTAATGGAATATTTTTTTTCTTAATAGGAATACTTAGACATCCCTTATGACTTATTCTTTACGCTTGACAGCTTATCTCATTCATATTTTTTTTACAGAAAGGACCCCTCCTTTAGAGCATCCTGTGCATTAGTCAAAACATTGAACCTGTTTGTTATTAGGAATAATAACCGTTTAGTCTAAAACAATAAGCTATTAAAGAAGTCCCAGTGATCTTGTTTCAATAAGAAACTATGGCAAATAATATGTCCAGAACGGAAATGTTATCATTTGGGATAAGCGGATAATGCTTTTTGATACATGTCAACTGTCATAAATTTTATTATTAGCAGAAGCTACAGCTATACATTATTTCCATAAACGAACATTTGTAACGATAAAATATTTTGAGGTATAATTTGTGTTCACGAATTCGAGCATTTTCATTGTGTATATGTCGATTGGTTAGTCTGAATTAAATGCTAAGACTATATATTATTTTTCCATTAAAGAATATACTTGCAACGATAATATATTTTTAGGTATAATTTGTGTTCAAGAGGATTTTCGAACATTTTCATTGTTGGAATGTTGAATCGTTAGTGTCTTAATTCGGATTTATCGACTGGTAAATTTTGAATTCTTATTTGTCATGACAAGTATTATTCTAAATTAAATATTCTTACTCTTGATGTATTACAAGAAAAATATTTTGATGCGATATCTTCTGAAAAGGAACGGCATTTTTTAAAATTATTTTTCTAAAATTGTTTCCTGAGAATATCAGTTCATTATACTCAAGGTTGCGTAATACATATGGACAATAAGCAAGCTGATCGTAAAATGCCCTTCAATAACAGTTAAATGTTGTTGAATCAATATTTTCATTACTTCTTGAAGAATTAGAACTACTATAATCAGCTAAACTATTGATGTTAAGTTAATGTTCAATTTTTACTGGGTAAATCCTTCTTGACTACAGTTTTATTCAGAGTTTTATGATTTTGTTCTTTTTTCTAGACTAGCACTCTAAAAGGCTAGAGCTTACTAAATATACAAAAAGAGTTTTCATATTATTGTGTTATTTCCATTAGGACTCACATACAAAAAGGGTAATACTTGCATCCTATTTTCCTGTCACAGAAATGGAAACTAATTATTTTTGTAGCGAATTGCTTTTGTTTTTCAGGCCGATTTTATTAGGATGTAGATTCGCATTTGGCCTTGAACCATTTTCACTTAAATTTATAAATTGAAGATACTAACAAACTCTCTTTTTAATAGGATTATTATTGTTACTAGTATTGTTATGAAAGTATCTTTTGGTTGTTTGATAATTAACAGAGAGCATATATGTTAAAAATAAAATATTTTAATTGCTAATAATTTATCAAAATTTATAAATATCTATCAGTTATAATAGCTTAGAATACCCAAAGGAATAAATTTTACTTTATGATTAAAATGATAAATAAAAAATATATCAAGAAATATCGTCGCAAAATTCAACTATAAAATTTTACAAGAACAATGAAGGAGAAAGAAGGGCTGTTCCTTAATTTTTCTATGAAATTTAAAACACAAAAAAAGCATATTTTTATGTAACTAAAAAGCATCGTTTTTCTGTAATATTTATGAAACAATTCAGCTAAGATAAACAACTAATAAATATTCTGGAACTCGCTTCCATTTTCAGCATACTGATCTGCATTCTTCATAAAACTGAAGTCTCTGAATGCATGAAATATTCAGAGGAATACACCAAAATATGCTCCGTTTATTTCAACTTTTATTCTATTCTATGCATAAGATCGTAAAGAAAATGATGAAAAACAAATTTTCGCTTCTATGTACAAAAATACATTTTTTCCATGCTCAATGATTTCTACTCTTATTTTTTTCTTCGTTTTATGTACTTCATCTTTACCTTCTTCATTTCTCTCGTGACCGAAAAAAACGCAAAAGAAATAATAATAAATAAACAAAAATAATGAAATTCGAACTTTCTCTTTCAACTTTAGCGCTGAGCAGGAGAAAAAAAAAGGCAGATAACAAAATTGAAAAGAAGATATGTAGGGCAATGGCAGCACATAGGCAAAGGGCCTTATAATTTATACCGCTTGAATAGCTATGGTAGAACGATTGATTTAAATCTTGGAGGAGGATTATACTTTTTGACCTTGCTCTTCGCCACTTTGATAAATGTTCCAGTCTTCTGAAAAGTTATTACAGAGCTACAGCAATCATTTTATCTTCAGGCGGATGTTTCTGAGAAGGTGGTCATCAGAACATTGTCTACTTATCATTCTCCTGTTTCGAGTTAGGCTTAAAGAAAGCATTCTAATAGCTCTCAATTGGATAATTAGTTCCCTACTTAATCTTCGGACCAAATATTTAATGTTCCAACCGAGCAGGTTGATTAATTCTCCTTGATAAAACTGCCAAATAATCGAAACATTAAAAACATAACACGAATAAATATATATTTCATTTTAATGTAGAATGTGCTCCAACTTGTTGAAGACACGAAGCCTTGTTTGATGTTATTTCTCCAATCTATCATTATGGTTCAAAGAACAATGTCAAACACTTAACTTGTTTGATTCTTTCGTCCACTGTTTCTTTGTTTGGATCACGGTCTTGATATTTTTAAGATGTATTGAAAGTAATTATTTTTTGTGACGTGAATTTCAATTTGACTGTCAGTTTTTTTTTTGAGTGGTAACGGTATTTCTTAGTTCATTTGTATTATTTCTTTGCTGTATTCAGTTTGAATGCAAATTGTGTTGTTTATTTTTTAACTAATATGAAAGATTGCTTAAATTACTTTAATATATCCAATTCTGTGAAATTGAAGAATTCAAAATAAATATAAAAATAGTTTTATATTTAAAAAATTGCCTAAATATTTGATACATTATTAAAATAGTTAATGAAATTCTCATAACATGTTCATCATTAAAGCTGCATATAATTTTTTGTTTAATATTTAACATAAGAACTTGGATTCACTCTTTCTTAGTATTTTTAAGCCTCGCAATAACCAAAATAATTAGTTGCGTTTCATAAATCCCAATAATACAGCTTCTAAAACGAAATAAAAGATTTTACATTGAAATTTTCTCCTTTTGACTATTCTAAGGTATCCATAAATGATAAATTTTTTGTTTTGTTTCAAAAACATTGATTATTTAGAAAAATTTTTTAATTCATTTTACTTTTTCATGAAAATGAAATTTTAGATTAAATCATTAAAAAAATCATATATATATATATATATATATATATAAATGTGTGTATGTGTGTTGCGTAACTATTGTCTATTTATACCTAGTTTTCATTTTCGCTCTCAGACAAGGAAAAGAACAACTTGTAAACTTATAATTTTGGATAACTTCTCATATTCTTCTAAAATTTTAACTAATTTCTTATCCTTCGTTTTCAATTCAAAATCAAACTTCTATTGAGACAGAGATGGATTTTCATAACATATTTTCACTTTTTCTTTAGTTAAAATACTAGTTCCCTTCCTGAATTTTTCAAATTGATTGCACAAATGTATGAGGAATATTCTTTTTAAAAAAATAATTCACTTCTCTAATACTGAAAATGATTCTTTTTTCCCTAAAGAAAATGGTATTCTTTGCTCTAATATCACTTGCATTTTCCTTTTGAATTTCAGTTAATTTCTGTCGAAGGATAATTTTTCTTGCACATTTTATCTTGGAAAGTTCACGTTATATAATAGTTACATACTCAGTAACATCCTTTCGGAACTTTTGACTTATTTTTTTCTATTTAAAAAAAATTCTTGTTCTTTGCACTTTTTTCTTCCCTTTTATTTTTATTAAAATTTGAATTATTATTCTTTAGAAAATTTGTTTCACGAAATTTTCTTCATAACTTTTTTCTATCAGTCGTAATAGTTTTTATGTTTACAACTCTAACGTCCGGAAGAGTGTTTTCACTTAGCTCTCGCGCTAATTCGATTAAATCACTTTTGTGTCTTTTTCAGAGGAATGACGTATTAAAAAAATGCTTCAATTACAATTCAATTTACTTCAAATGTACGAAAAATACTTAAGAATTCATGCATAAGAGATGAACGAAATGTTTTAACTTCTATCACTTTCAGTTCGTATACCATTGATTGATTGTTTATTAAAGCCAATTTAGAACTAATACGAGCGCCAATGTCGACGGACCTCTGTCAAGGGACGAGGACGACACCTGATTTGGTTCCTCCTTTTTCAAGCTTTCTCACTACGCCAATGGTCTTGGAATCTTGACAGATTTGACGTGTATCAGCCTTTCTATACGACGGGTCTTTTATAACATCAAGGTTCGAACCCTCGATTCGGTGGAAACAACGCCAGCCATCATCTCGTGACTACAATCACTCAGCTACTGCGGCCCATAGTTCAATTCTAATAAAATAGTTTTGGAAATAAAATAACAATTCTTTTCGCAATACTTCCGTAGTAAGCATAGATCTCGCAGACAAGGGAAATGACGTAGACGAGAAAAGGACGTAGTTAACAAAAACAATGACAGTTTATTACAGAATATACTTCAGGTGAAGAGCGCTCTCTGCGTCTACTATCTTCAACGGGTTGCAGTGTTCTACAAGAATGTTTTGTAAACACAATGAACACACACACACACATCCTTACATCACCGCACTTACACATCGCCTTTAAAAGGCGGATGTAAGCTATATAAAAAGTATCAACAGTCAAATTGAAATGGTATTTGAAAGTTACTGCTTACCAATAATAAGAAATGATTGAAAACTGAGCATGGATATGACAAAATGTATTGGTCTAAATCCAAAAACATTGCAACTCTCAATAGAATGTTGGACTACCATTATTTTAAATGCATTCTGCCACATGTCGTGACATGGAGTCGTAAGAGCTCCTAAAAGTGTTTTGACTCAATTGATCGCATGTAGGTTGAACTGCTTGTGGAAGCTAATGAATATGACTTGTAGCATCCCATTAGCTTTCTAAAGGAGGCAGATCTGTCGCTGTTGTTGTCCACAGTATAGTATCTACGGTTGCGAGGCAAACTCTTCAGAAGAAAGTGGGGCATGAAAATAAGTTTTGTCTTGTTGAAAAAAAAAATGTGGCCGCGGTAGCCTAGTGGTCAAAGTCGCAGGCTCGTGGCCGGCGGTTTTCGTCGACTCTTGGGTTCGAACCTTGGGGCCACTAAAGACCCGTCGTGTAGCTGGGGCTGATGCAGGTTAAACCTGTCAAGGCCAAAGGTTCTGCCATTGACGTGGTGGGAAAGTTAGAAGAGGGATGTTCCAGCTCAGGTGTTGTCCTTGTCAGTTGACCGAGGTTCAAAATTATGAGGTCCGTCACCAATATAGCCCTCATGATGCTTCTATTGCGACGTTAATAAAACCAATCCAATCCAATCTAGATGAAAAAAAGAATTGGATGCGCGTTCACAAAAGGAATGTCCACCGGTAGAAGGACTTCACTAACGTAAATTTGGGCCATCCAAGGGCTCTGATGAAGACAAACAGTTATCGGGCATCGTACGAAATCGCACTTCATATCATTACACCCAGCTGTCTGGATCTGTGACGAGTGACAATAAATCGTCTACCGTGGAGCTGACCGTATTTCTTACACACACGAATATGGTTGTCATTCTCACCAAGAAAAAAGGGAGACTCATCTTTTAAGATGACTCGCTGCCATTCCGTAATGCTCCACGCTGTTTTTCCGTGACATCATTTCAACGTTCCTGTGGTATCAGGGGCAGTCTCCGTAACGGTCTCTATGTAAGCAATTCAGAAGCATGAAGCCGTCTTCCAATTGTACTTTCCCTTGCATGATGATGCAGAGAATGCATCATTGTTCTCATAATATCCGGAATGGTGGTAGTTGGTGTGCTTTGCGCTTGCCGAAGAATTCTACAATCATCCCTAGTAGTAGTTTTTGTAGCCTTCCTTGACATGAGCGATAACTTCCTTGCAACCAATTCCGGAAATGGTGTGAAAGTGTAACATCTGGCGCGACCGAAATAATGTGCAATCCGATGGAATGATTCCTCGCTTAAATGCAGTCCTTAGAGGCGACCCTTCTCAAAGGCGTCCAATTTTTCAAATGGCTGTCATTTTTTTCTCAAATGCATTTTGAACTTCAAAGTGGTAAACTAAACCCAAACACACTTGCAAGAATCAAAATTGCGCGTTTTGAGAGAACCTTTTAGAGTCGATAGTAGCGCAGTAAGTCACGTGTTTGCTGACATCATTTGCGCTAACAGGGCTGACATTTTAATCATTTACATATCGGAACATAGACGGAACAATTTCTTAAGTTGCAATTAAGTACCTTGATTTCTTCTGGGGGTAACCCTTTTTGACAATGAGTGTAAATTATATTCAAAAAAATTTTATTTAATTTTTTTTAAAAAATATAAAATTATAATCTATTAAAGATATCAAAAAATACACATAAATATTAAAAATATATTGCCTTTAATATCAATAAACATTAAATAAATTATTGTTTTAATTTGTCTATAAACACAAAGGGTGGATATTTTTCTTACAACAATGATTTTATGCCAGGGACAAATATAATTGACCAAATAATACTCAAAATAATACGAATATATATTATGTACAAGTACAATACGAGTACATAATGTGGATTAACCTAACACGAAAATGGAATATATCTATTTTAACTAATTTTGTGCAAGTGATTAAAAGATAATAACGAAAGCATTTGCCTTCTTATTCACTCATAAGACTAGAAGAAATATTCCAAAAGGAACAACTGATTTTCTAAAAGCAGGGTTTTAATTCGCATATTTGCATTTATAAACTTTCTTTACATCCATTGAATCACGAACATTTACAGCTGATGTACATCAAAACACAGAAATAACTAAAGAGAACTTTTGTTGAAAATTTAAGAATTAAAAATACTTATCAAATATAGAATATTAATTTAAAGTAGATGATAGTTAAATTCAAAAAACAAACTAGGAAAAAAGAATAGTAAATAAAATCTCTGAGCTAAGATTACAAAACCCAAGTAAATACAAGTAAAAACATTAAAATCTTATCAAAAAGAATAGTTTAAAAATTAAAATGTCCATGACACAAAGGGAAATATTAAGTATTAATAATATTTTTTCCCTTTAAAACTCGAACGTATATACGCACATATTTAAAACGCAACAGTAACTGGCGAAATATTAGAAAACAGTGAAGAGAGGGAAATATATCAACTGAAATTATACATTTTTGATAAAAATCGCTTTTAAAACTCTTTTAGGTCATAACAACCCATGCATTGTTAAACAAAATCGGGAAAAAAAAAAAAAAAGAATGGAGTTGCGATCAGATTAAAATTCTTCACTTTTTGTATTAATCTAGATAAGAAATAAAAACTCTTGACTTCCATATTTTTACAAATGCCTTAACTTAATCTCTAAATTAATCTATCATCCTTGTAATAAATATATTACATTGCTACGGAAAAATGAAATTGAAATCATTTAATAGATAATATGAACGAGATGCATTACCCATACGGAAATGACCGTGACGAGTCTGCATTTTTGTGATAATTCCGAACTTCACGTTTGAGAAATTTTTAATTGATTAATTTTGGTAATGAACATTGTGAAATAACGAGCGTGTAGATGTAATCTGCGTTGAAATGTAAGACAAAGTAATATGAAATAAAATTCTTATTTTCCATTCTTACGAGACAAAATCGATTTCTTGATTGATCTAGTGGAACTAATTCTCTTAATGAGGTTTTGGAAAAGAAAGAGAAAAAAAAAAAGCGCGAGAAGCATTGTGGATTTTCCTTAGACGTTCTTGATTGATTTGAACTCAACACCCTACTTTTGAAGAATTAGTTTAAAGAATTTTGAAAACTTTTAATGATGTACTTCTAAAAGTCTCTCAGACTTGAATAAAAATTAATATTAACTTTCTACCCATAAAACTTTTCACCAGAAGAAGTTATTCTGAAAAAAATTACCTGATTTATTCTTAAAGTGAATTATCAATTCAGCATGTTAATTAATTAGAAATATGATTATTTCAATCGATAATTAATCATGGTTATTAATTTATTGATCGCTTTTCCGGCTGCCAGGTTCTGAATAAGGTCCGTTAACCACATTCAGTATGTTTCGTACTTATGAGTCATGGACAGATGACGAGATCGACACGTGGGTTGGAAACCCACTATCTATATCCAATATACGTTAATAATAGTTATTACTAAAAGTTTTATGAAAAAATAATTTTTAAAGGTTAAAAAAAAGTCACGATTAAAGTCGCGCAAAAAGCAACGGAAGTATATTGGAGACAGATTTTCCAATTTAAAGTTAAAATTTGTGGACAAAGACTTGCCTGAGATGGCATGTAAATTCTAAATTCCACATAAAACTAATAAGAGTACTTACAGGCCTAAAGGTATAACGTTCTTCAGCGCCGCATCATGATTATGATTGGAAGGATAAAGTCAGAATTATCTACCATTTAATTGTGAATCTGTTATACTACTAACATTCTAAAGTTATTCTAAAAACATTCATACAATTTACAATTTAAGTCCCTAAATTCAAAAATACAATATTATTTTTAAAACGAAAATTTAACTATTTTCTATATTGAATAGCTATTATAATTCTAAACAGACTTGTATCCATGCAAACGCAGATTCTATATTTTTAATATTTTAGTACTTTAAAATAATTCAACCATGTTTTGCCCATTTTTAATGAATATAAAATACACTTAAGGTTATTTCAAAAAAAGTGAGAAAGAACTCAATAACCTCCTATGATAATTCTGATTGTACATTTGATCCACTGCATTAATATATAGATGTAGGTCTTAGCAAATTTATAATATATATATATATATATAAGATTTCAGCGTAATGTTAAACGATGTAAGGAAAATTCCTATACCTCTCGAATGTATTTTAATGGTTCTGAAGATAACGTAAAAATTACAAATATGTCATCATCTCTTCCTAACATTATACAGACAATTCATTTTATCTATAACATATGGCAGAAGTCCTTAGTTTTAGAGATAATGTGCGTGATACAGAACACTAGAACTATGCGTCTGTGGACGACTATGATTATTTATTATTAAGATCGCATCTGTAAAATAATGCTACTATGTATCACGATCTACAAGAACATAAAAAAGTATCTGTCAGAATATAGATTCATAAGACTTTTCGTTTCTGACCACAATGATAAAAGCTTACAAGTCGTTTAGAGGACGTGACATTTCATAGGAATTGGTCTAAGTAATATTAGATAGTTAGAAACCGTTTAAGATGTTTCCCTGCTTCTTCGAATTTTCCGAAATGCTAATTAAATTCGAATGTTTTTTCACGAATCGTTCCATTAAAGGCCATTACAAATTTAATTACTATAATTCAATGCTGTAATACATAGTCAATCGTTTAGAGTCGCCTGTTTTATGAGAACAAATGATTCACATTCTGTTTTATTTTTACTCTAACTTCTTTTTGTCTTGTAGGACCGTTACCATGTATAATTATGAGAATATTAAAGGCAACAAAGCAACATTATATCGATTTTGTTTCTCTTTAGATAATAATCAAAAATAACTTAGGATATTTGGGAACAGTCAATACATCTATTTAAATTTAGAGACTTTGTAAACAATTTATTTAAAAAAGCTTAAAATTGATGTTTAAATAAATTGTGGGAATTAATATATAGAATTTTAAAGTATGTTCGATATCATAATGTGTATTCAAGTTTGTGGCCTGTCTTAATATATGAACTATAACAATGTTTTTTGGAATCATACCGAATAGGTATATTTTAATTTTAGTAGAATGAGCTTGTTTCACATTTTTGTAACGAAGCGATTTAAAAAGAATAATTCATGCTATTAAATTGAATTTAAAAGTACTCTTCGAAAATATGGATTTGTTTAAAATAGTAACTTTATTATGTTTTTGGTTTTTATCGAAATGCTAAAACATAGAGGTGGAGTATATTTTATTCAATTCAACTTTTTTTTATTTTTATGAAATGAAAACTTATGAAACGAAAAGTAGTTACTTAATACTTCATTTAGCATAGTCATATTTATTTATATTATTTTTAAAGGGGAAGAGAGTTCGAATTTCATCTTTAAAGTAAAGTAAAAATGAACCGATATCTGGCTAGAAAATTTAGTTGAAAATGCACTCGGCTTGGACAAGTCGACTTTTAAATTTTTCTTTCAAGTTCTGGCTAAAAGTTCAGGCCTATGCAGAGTTATAGTCATTATTTTTATATTTAAGAAATCAGACAATTTGAAATCGTCTGTGAGAAAAACTGTTTTTCGGATTTTGGTAGTTTTTTTTATCTAGCAAGAGTATTAAGATACGTTTTCATGGTAAAAACTTTTTGACTATTCATTTAAATTATGAATTTGATAATATGGAAATTGATTCCCTATAAACAGATATTTCAGATCATAATAAAATTACTAATTCAAAAATTATTTCTGAAAAAAATTTATTCAAATATTTTGAATGCAAAAACGTTTTCGAATTTCTTACTTTCGTTAGTTATCTTTCAACTTCTTATTTTTAGAAGATAATAATGAAAAATAATGAGGATTTAAAGAATATTGTCGACGTGAATAGCTCATTGTCAGGCTACGTTATGTACATTTTTATCGCTTTTTCTCCCTATATTTTATTTCTTTTATTTTTAAGTACAATTTATTTAAAGAGTAATAAATTAAGAGTATTTGTGCAGATTCTGTTCATTAGCTTTCGAAGAAAAGAGTCCAAAAATCCATCGAGAGACAAAAAAATCAGACTAATTATCTCTTACACAGTAAACATATTTACAGCTCTTAATAAGGAAAAACAAATGAGTGTAAACTACTACTCTAAATGGAATGAATATGCTAAATATAAATAAAGGAAAGATTCATGTATTGCTACTATTACTTAATGCAACTTAAATCTTCATTTAGTTTATCACTGTCAACATCAGAGATTACAACCACGAAATTCCAATATCTTCTACTCGAGGCCTCAACTGTCTTAATGTCTCCTGTAGTCTATGCCTCTAATGTAAGCTATAATCTTTCCTGGCAGCGAGAAAACTATAAAAATTACAAAATTATTATACAGGAATCTATAAAATGCATTCCTCTTCAATTTCTATTTACGATGGAAATTCAGAAAAGTACCCACAGGGTGGTGTTTTTTTTTTTTTTTTTTTTTTTTTTTTTTTTTGTTAATAAATAAATATTTTTTTGGGGTGTTTTTTTTTTTTTTTTTTCTTCCTTTCTTTCTTTCGGAAATCAGTAATTTGTTGTCGTGTATATTGTGCATTTATCGTGTTCTACTTCCTAAGACATTCATTAGTATGAACACCGTTCGCATTCCCAACAATCGTCACCATAACTTCTCCGGTTGATGAGACCGTCTTTGTTTGTTTTGGAGCAGATTCCCCTGAAGCAACTCTTTTTTATTATTATTATTATTATTGCTTGGGATTCGGGGTATTATGATGAATCCAGTACCCTCTGACGATGACTATTCGACACAAAATGACGACGACAACTGGATGTGGATCAAGATTATCTTATGAAACAGAGACAAATTTGTTTTGGAATCGTTTAACAGATTGTAACACGCAATGGTAACACCCATTTGCCTTAGCAATACCATCTTTAGTAAAATAAGAACTTTCAGAATCACCTTCGTATTTACATAAATTTTGAAAAGGAACGTAGGTTCACAGGAAGAAGTAAAATTTATAGAGCAGAATAAAGTTACATAAAAGGACGTAATTAAAATAAGAACAAATCTCGCAACTATCACAAACTGTTTCAGTTTATTATTATTTCTTTTTTGTTATTTTTGAATCTTCTTTCGAAACTATTATATTAACTACTTTTAATACTTTTCTTTCTATTAAAGTTAAATAAAAAAAATCTTCCAGTTAAATTATTACAAAACTACCTGAAATTAAAGAGCAATTAGTCCTTAAATGTCACGCTTTTTTGTAAATCATTTAACACTTACAAATATCAATGCTACGAAAATTTTATATAACATATTTAAGTGAACACATTTAAAAAGACTGATCCCTTAATAATTGCTATGAAACTGACATTTTTAATTTCGTAAGAGTTTAAAACTAAAAGAAAAATTGTCACAATATGCTTTTTCAAAGACTTAGAAAAAAATATTTGACAGTTGTCCTCATTTTCACGAATTTTCTTTATATTTCTTTATTAAAATGTTATTTTTCGCGCAAATTGTTACGCTTATAAACCTAATCAATCAAATTCACCTGCCAGGAAATGATTCTAATTGTATTAATTTCAACCAAGCGTTTCATAAATGACCTTCTTATTTCTGACATCGTAAGCGATTTCATTGAAAGATTATCGGCTTCGCTTCACAAGGGTAAAAGATTTAGATTTTGTAGATATTGTTTCAAAGAAAGTGATACTTGTCTTTTCACTGTCATTAATTTATTATAATTAATGAGGTAGAACAAAAACAATTTAGGTTTAAAATAAACATATGCTTTCGTAAAATATACGTATTAAATCATATGTATATTTTGTAAAATATACATATGATTCCATCAAACTCCTTTCAAATAGCTACAAAAAATTGAAGAAGCTTCATATTTTTATTGAAAATTTTCCTATACATAATAATTAAAACCAATTAATTTTTCGTGAAATTGATATAATGTGGAGAGTTGGGGTGTCTGATCAGATGTCGATCTCATCATTTGGTCACAGTTTGAAAATTGCACAACGCACAAAGCAGATCTTTGATTCGGGAAGAGAAAAACAACACAAAATTCTCGATAAGGGGACCTTTGTTACTCTCTATTCCATAAAATCAAACAATAAGTCAGCGTTAAATAAACCTAAAAGATCCAGTTTACTATGTAACCTGCTACAATAAATCTGGAAAATGTTTAATTTAATGGAAACATTTTGAAAGAGAGAGAGAGAGAAAAATAAAATTTTGTATGATAGCAAAAATAAAAAACAGTACTTTATTACAAGGTGATATGTAAAAATTTATATAATACCGATTGACGTAAGTTATGATATTTGCATTATATAATCACCCGATGGTACATTTGGTCTCAAATTAAATTGTGAAATCTTGTGACGGCTCAAAATTCAGTATTATATAAATTTTTATATATTTTTATTATATCTGACATTTTTGTTTGTAAAGAACTTAGACTACACTCAAAAATTCTGGAGTTCTATGAAGGTTATATTATATTCCACATAACTTTACTACAACACACACACACACACACACACATATATATATATATATATATATATATATATATATGAGTCTGTGTGTTGTAGTAAAGATTTCCAGCTATCTATTTCTGCTTGCCACAAAGGTCCTCTAACTAGCCTATACGCTTCGCAATTTCTGGACCTTTGTCAAATGACGAGGTCGTCACTGGGGCTTCATTCACTTTACAATCCACTCCATGCTAATATTTTGTGTACTGTCCTCATAAAATAATATAATTTGAACTACGAAAGAATTAGCAATAACTTTTTAATATTCATACTATTTATTAGAATTTCTCAGCGTTTCTGCCACGCATTTCAAAGAAGTCAACAAGAAAACTCTAAATAGAAGAAGAAAAAATTCCGTATGGAATTGATTATTAATACGTTTTAGAATTAACTAGTAGATACAAACAATAAAGGATTTCAATATTCCTTATACATTTTATAAAATACAAAATTATTGATACTATACACTTATTTTATAATAAAAATTACAAAAAGAAAAGAATTGAGATTTTTTTAATTTAGTGTCAATTAACAGATAAAAAGAAGCATGAAATGGAATAATTTCAAATCTTATCTTAAATGCAAACGATTTCTTAGAACTAAGGTAATATTTACATACAGCCAACAAAAATAAAAGAAAAATTAGTACAATTTTTATAAAATAAACCATTCTATGAAAAAAATTAACATTTAAGATACATTTTGACATATTGAAAAATGTGTTTATTTTATTCTAAGCTCTGATGTTATTCACAATTAAATTCAGTTGCAATTTTTTATTTTTTTGAAAATCCTGAACCTTAACTTCAATTTTACATGCAGCATAAAACATTCTAAACCAAGAAATAAAAAATACGCATAAACTATATTTTGAATGCTGTAAAATATTCTATTGTTCTTCATTTTGAACAATTCGTTCCTTTCCAATATATTGTTTATTTTGTTTTCTTGTAACAGGGACAGTAAATTTTCTTATAGAAGTTCACACTTTGACCCGGATCTTCTTCGACAAGTAGTATCTGCATGAAAATAACGTTTTCTTCTGCCTCCGTATAAAGGAATTCTTAGAACTAAAATTTCTTGGGCAAGGTGATAAAAAATAATAACGAAAATTGTTGAGGGAAATATGTTTTTTCAATGCATTCTGCATTGTATGAGAAACAATATTTCTTTTTATTACCCTGCAAAAAAATTTTAGAAGTACTTTCAAGATCATTTATGGAACTGTCAATGCATGATATTTCATAATTTAATATTTGATAAGAATATAAAACTCTAATATATATAGTGATTCTGTTCTATATTGAATCATAGATAGAAGACAAATATTTAGATAGAAGACAAAATAGAATACCTGATATTTTAGAGGCTGTAAATATCTTTTACGGTGTTATGATACAATTTTTGAAAAGGTCGCGATTTTATGAAAATTTTTATTTGTATGTTAAAATATTTTGTACATGATTTAAATATTTTTAAATTGCATCATTTCCTTATGATTGTCAGTGACCTTTTTGGGTGAAATAAAAACAATTTTAGCAATATTAAATTATCTCCTTGATTATAAATATTTTGTAGATTTTTAAGAAATATTACGGATGTAAAATCTCCGAAACCACCTTAGGACAGACATTTTGTAAATTTTTCTAGGTTAATTCCTTGAACTTCTTAGCACAATTGTTCTTCAAACAGTACGCAGGATTTTAAGTGGATTATAATAATGCTTTAACTAACCAAATGCAATATAAATAACTTTTAGAGAGAAAAAAATGATTACGTGAAACTATTTAATAGTTCCGTTTAATGTTCTTTTCTGCTTAATATTTCAAAATAATTTTTCTGCATTAACATAAATCAAGATTGAAGGCCAAAACTGAACGAAACTAGAAAGCTGCTTATAATGTAGGTATTTGTAAAAAAGTTTTTAAAGAAGACTTATATTTTGAAATAATGCCTCATAATGAGAATTATAAATAGAAAATCGCATTTTATGGTTTTTTTAAATGCTAGTTTAGTAATAAAAAAGACACATTTTAATAATTTTAAATAAAAATATGAAACAGACAAATGGACAGCAGTGAATAATAATAGTGTGAAACAGAATTATTGGGAAATGATTCCAAACTATGTACCTACTCTTTTTAATTTCTTAAAAAAAAATTATCTTTTCTAAAATTGTTTGAATAAATTTTTATCTACTTTATCTAATTTTTGCATGATATTTTAAATATTTTTAATTGTAATATTTGATAATTTAGAGAGTAATTTAATATTTGATATTTTTAATTGTAATATTTGATAATTTAGAGAGTAAATTTTAATTCGCAAGAAAATGTACACGCAGTTATAGATTTCAATACTGTTTAACTTTGATAATCAGCTTGCCTAGAAAAATCTGCATCACAATGAAATAGTTCCGGGTAACTACCTGCATGAGTAATTAAATAAAATATCTAATCAATCTCAATAAACCACGGATAAGAAGAGTTCTTGATACAAAAGAGTAGAAGAAATCCTTCCATGTTTCATTAGAATTTAGATTTAGGAGTAACTGAAAGAAATCAATGAAAATTCACTAGATCTTTGAATACTAATGTAACAATGCTTCATTGAATTTCACTTTTCCTTCAACGGTTTTTATAATTCTTTTCACTAGAATTCTACTTTATTTCTTGCACGCTTCGTTTCCTTCCCTTTAATTATGAATGAAATTCACAGAAACATCTAAATGAAGCAAAAAAAAAAAAAAAATGCAATTATGTAAAATAAGGTGACCTTCTTTCGAAGGTTTTTTTTGAAAACAATTCAAATTAAGGGAATTTTTCGAGATTGTAAGCAATAACAAAATAAAAGATATGTGATAACTACTGATTAATTAATTAATTATTAAATTATAATGGATTAAAACTAAACGATAGTTCTCTTGTACGTTGTCACGTTCTAAATCGATTAGGATTAGGATTTATTTTTTTTTACTCTGTTGACATTTATTTTTATTCATACAAATGATAGAAATATTTCAGTAGAATTACAACAATTCTGGCTTGTGAGATTTTAAACTCAAAATTTTGCTCAAAATAGGATAACGGAAAGTCGCGCCGGACGCTTTCCTTTGTTAATAAAATGTGAGAAGCATTAATAACAATCAAAATTATGTTAAACAAAGACTTGTCTGATTTGTATAATGTGGTAACAGATGAAAAGTGAGAATTAGTTACACTTGGATAGGGTAGACAATTTACTTCGTACAGAAAGGACAAAAAATTGAATTCGAGCAGTTTACAATGTCTTCTGTTAAACATTGCTTAAATGTACATTACTCTGAGAATGTTTTCGAACTTCTATCACTGATTTTTTAGTTTTTAACTAGAGCATAATGGTTCGATGGAATACATAAATATTCTAAATGTTAACATCTACTAAAACACTGAATTTACTAGTTATAATTTTATCTTTATTATGATTCTCAAACATCACCCTTAATATTACTTTTATTATTGTTCTACAATTCTCCAGAAATTATAAAATTCCTTAAGGAATTATTTAGGAATTCCTTCAGGAATTTTATCTAGATTTAAATAATATTAAACACACCCAATAGGTCAGATTGCAAAATTCAACTGAAAGCAATTTTAATTGAAGAACAGAAAAAAAAATAGAACAATTTTATGAAAAATAAAATAGTTGAATTTCTGTCAATGCACAAAAAACGTTAAATTTTAACCCATAGATACCCGATGAAATATTGAATGCTTATTACTTTCATATTTTTTATAACTAGTAATTGTGCACTAGAGATGCTTGAATATTTAAATATGTTAATCCACTGAACTTTCTGAATATCTGGTTTAAATATTAAAAAAAGTTTTTGATGCATATATTTTGAATAATATTGTTATACTTCTAAAATAGATAAATAATAGCATACATTGAAGCCGATCTTTTGAAATATACAATATGTGTCTTATAACTGAATGCCAAACAAACAAATTTCCAAAATCAAATGCAGAACACAGGAATTAAGATTGACTTGCTCTAATATAAATGAATAGGATCTAGAACGCTTTTTTGAAACAGAAAAAGCCGATTATATTATAGAAATATTCAAAATTCATTATATGTACAGTATTATTTTATATCATCCCTAAATTACGAAACCCGTCGCCAATAACCCTGGCGTTGCTCCTAAGTGCGATATTAATATAAAATCAATCGATCTATTCCTATCATTGCTATAAATTGAAGAGGTGGTAAAAATATCTTTCTCCTTTTAATATGTCTCTCTCATTAAGGGATTTATACAGATCTAATTTAACACATTTTGTATCCCAAAGACTGCTCCTAATTTGGGTTCTATTCTTTAAAATATAGCGAAGAGTCTTTACAGATATGCTACACTAGAAATAAATTTATAATAATAATACTTTCTGAGATAATAATTAATTATTTAATGCAACATTAAATGGGTTTTGTAACTGTTTTCTCTTATTTGTAAAATGCAGGCTATTCCAATTTTTTCGGGAAATAAAGAAAACTCTATTTCTTTAAGCAAAAGAGGCATTTGTCTAATTAATTTTTATCTAATCCTTTATATTAATCCTAGGACAGTTAAACTCATTTAGCAGTTATGGGTTAGCTACTTGTACGGTATAGGTGTGGACCTTAACAACGGCTTGTTTAGGAAGAATAGGCTGCCTGTTTTAATGCTACGGAATTTTGGGGGCCTACTTTAGAGTCTATGAAAGCGTAATTCAAGCATTTAAATTAAAGCCAACAATATCTCTTAGATTTACGAAAATCATAATTTACATAAAAATAAAATAGAATTCCATTTATCATTTTAATCTAAGAACTAAAACATAGATAAAATATGAATCATATTATTTTATTCCATTTCATTGAAATTCAGAAAACCATTGCGCTTTTATCCACCATATTTAATTATTTTACAGTTTTATCAAATGACTGGCATATTTACTTTCATCATTTGTATCAATTTACTCAGAGAAAAATAAAAATATACCGTATTAAGTCTAGTATTATTAAATGAAGAATGCATCAATCTCAGACAGCAACGGTATTTGTTTTTTGGGTACAAGCAAAGCTAAGTTCAAAAAATTGGAGTCATTCAGATCTTGAGCAGGAATCTGAAAACTTGATTTTGTCAAAGATGGTAATTTGGACCGATGGGACTGTTGTAAGTTTTATCTAAGTCCTCAAGTATGCTTAGCAATTTATTAGTTGATATGGTGAAGTACTGACTTGTATATCATGATTTTCAAACATACTTAATTTTGAATTCCTCTGTCCAGTTTCATTTACTTCCCTGACTATTTACCTACTCAAGTAAGAATTCGCCCTTTGAAAATCAACCGCAGTTAAAGTGTTCGATTATTATTATTGCTATCACGTTTATATACATGAGTATCCAAAAATTAAACATAATTCGTAAAATGAGAAAAAATGTGGGTAAATATTAGTGATTCTGTTTGGAATAACGTATTCAAAATCATCTGTTAAAGGAGAAAGACAACAATTGAACATGCTTCTGAAAGGACAACGAATCGTTGGAGGGCTCGAACCCTAACGATTACAAATCGAGGTGTCTCGAATTCTGAAAGTGAAATCTCAAGTCTGCAGCAGATGTTTCAAGGTGCGGGAAATATTAACCGACGATCAATATCATGTCGGCCAATAGTCGCAACCGTTCGCTGAGATCAATATCTGGCAATAACTTCTCGACGTCAGAGTTTTACCAGGGAAGTGTGTTTAGCACTCACAGCCGCCATAGGAGTACGAGTTTTCAGACAAACTGTTTTGGCATACATGCCAGATGACCAGCAGATTGCATTTCCCTCACATCACTCTCATTTAAAATTGAGTTTAAATCATCAGTACTGGAGTTAAGGACAGAGGGACAATGTGATTTTCAATGACGAATCTCACTTTAGCCTGAACACTGATTCTCAACGGTTTACAACGGCAAGAACGCGGAACTCCTTTTCACACGGGAAACATCACAGAAAGGTATCATTTTCCGTCAAAGGTACTTATAGTATAAGCAGGCATCAGGCTCCTGGATCGCTGAACAAACCTCAATAGCTTTGAAACAGGGTCTATGACAAATGAAAGGTATAGAGATGAAGTTCTTGAGTCTTATGTGCACCCGTTTCGAGGTTCTGTCGGTCCTGATTTCACATTTATGGATGATAATGTGCTTTGTCACCGAGTGACCATGATCTACGACTTGCTTGAAACTAAAAACATCCAATGCATGCCGTGACCTGGTCACTCATTCTCAAGACGAGATTTAGAAGTATAGTTTTTAATTATCATATAAATTTCGCTGAAACTAAGAATTATTATTATGATGTACAAAATGTCAAAGAATTCCAAACACGATACTGAGAACACCGCTAATAAATATTGAAAAAAAAAAACGAGTATCCCTTTTAACTCTTCATTATTGATAATTCAGATCACACTTGCATTAAAAATATAAATTTCCCCTTTCCTGTATTCTCGGAAAGCGTTAAACAGAGCGCAGAAGGGTTATTCTAAATTGAGAAGGCTTTTCTAGGCATGCGCTCTCGGTCTACTAACTATCTCTTAACAAATATCGGAAGATTAATACTATAACAATAGTTTGGACATTTATTTTTAACCCCACATATATGCAGGTCTTTCGACAGATAGATCACATTGTTTTCAGACTCGAATAATTACCGAATGGCTTCACGCACATGATAACGGATTCATTCATTCGTTTGACCTTCAAATTCTTTTAAGTGAAACATAGTTGAACATGCGTAAAAGCAGCATTTTACGCAAATTAAAGTATCCTTTAGACAATTAAGCTGCAAGAATGTCTGATAATCTGGAGATACTGTATCTAGACAGTTGAGTGTCACGACTACTGAGAAAGCTGAGTAAACACTCAATTAAGTTGGTGTTTGCGTTAGGTGGACTTCTAATGCTAGAACAACAAGTATTTCACAGATAAAAATTCGCCCACATTCGGATAAATTTCAAAACATGTGAATTCTTTACAAATGATTATTTTTTCAGCCTCTAGTCTTGGTAACTTTTTTTTGTTATTTTTTTTTTCTACTCTCAGCTCTTATAAAAAAAATTCACTATTCTTTTTTTCAACAAAAAAATTAACTCCATTCTACAATTGAGACCACACACAAAAATGGTTGTTTCTTTTATATACAAATACTTAAGAAAACTTTCAAAAAAAACTTCTGTTTGACTGCTGAATATTTTTCTTAACTCTTCTGCGCCTCACGATGGACATGAATCAAATAACTCAGTAGACTAAATAAATGGCTCCCATCCGTCACGCTTGAAATACACGAAATTGTAATCCTTTTCTGACCTTTCGTAATACGGTCTATCAACACCACTTTCACGTTCGGTAGAGTAAAATAGAACACAGCCAGGTCATTTTTAAAACTGTTGCTCTTGCAGATGACCTTGAAATTCGAACTGTTCCATTGTTCTTGATGAAGATCTGCTAAGAAGATCTGCAAATCGTTTTTCTTATCAGAAAAGTCGGAAACCGCTCCCTTCTTTTGGTTTTGCTTTCACACTTAACGGCTTTCGGATCAAATAACGACAATACAAAATAAATTACCCGCTTACTCTCATTTTGAATAAAACTGTAGCACTTGTTGGTATCTGATGAAACTAGGGTTTTTTTGAAAGTATATTTTTTAAAGATCCGGCAACTTATTTTTGACCGCATTGTTCTGCTTCTGCTAGGTGTGTATTAAGATTTTTATCGATGTGCGAATTTTTACATGGAATTCTTAAGGCTTGAGGGTGCAAATCACATGAAAAACTACAATCGTTTTCGATTATCGTGACTGATATTTGAAAATCGTTATGGTTACCATAAGACGCAAAATAGCGGCAGAAATTTTTATAATAAAATACGCGGGAACCTTAAAAATAGAAACTTTTCAAGACTGAAAACTTTTTCTTTCTTGTTATTTCTCAGAAAGCTTTTGACATTTTTAATATATATAGATTTACATAATAGAAATAAAAATAAATTACAGAGTTTATAATCCAAATTAATTAAGGGATTCTTAGAAAATTACGCACAGATAAAAAAAAATTATTTAATCAAGTAGAATACTGATACATTTGAACATAAAAAATATCTCTCTAATAGCAAAACTGATATCATTGTAAAACTTTCCCTTAATTTATAAAGTCTCGGTTAATGCCTTGAATTTCTATCTTAAAACAAAACATCAAATGCAGATTTTTTTCTAAAAATTATAAATACTCATTTGAAAAGTTCATCTAAACTTTTCAAATGAGTATTTATAAATTATAAATACTCATTTATAATTTATAAATACTCATAAATACTCATAATCATTTATAATTTATAAATACATTCAAAAATGAACTATTCTAAACCTTAGAATAGTTTATAACCATAATTATTGAATTAATGCTATATAAACAATAAATCTTTATGTGTTTTACTAATATCTTGGATAGAAACCTGTAATTAAATATTATTAATCTATAAAAAATGTAGTTACCAGAATTCTCAAATCAAATGAAAATACGCTTTAAGTTGCAAAAAAATGAAAATTCTGAGAACTCATATAAATGGCTGTATTTTTGTTTCATAACAGAAAAATATCTTTATAATTTCTCTTTTCTGTCGTAAATATCGGTAAAACTGGATTTTTCTTTGACTAAATCTGAATATATTAAAGAATTTTCATTGTTATGTCTGCACAAAATAATATATTTAATATTTAATTCATATGTCTTAAAAAATAGCAGAATCTGAAATTCCACAAATGAATTACGAAAATCACAAAAGTGTATTTTCTAAAAATGGAGGAAAAATTTAATTACGTAATTAAATTAAAATTGCAACTATGTTACTTTTTGCTTTTCCTAATGTACTTTATTGCACTGTAATCAACGCTATTGTCTAGTCTTGAGGATGCAAATAGAAATTCCACTGGATTAACATTATGTTTTCGAATTCAAAATGGCTGGTAGATGAAAAATTTAATGCGAAATATATTTTGAGCTTATTAGTAAGAACAATCGAATAAAATCAAATGGTTATGCAACAATTTTGTAATATAGTTCAATGAATTCTGAAATGAATCAGTTTTTTTCTATCAATGAGTTATTTATGGATCATATTATTTGATGGTATAAAAGAAAAGTAACTAATGAATCGAGCTCTCTCATCATACATATTGCACTCAAAAAATTTATTTTAATGGACATTGCAACAAATAAGATATGCTAAATGAATATTTTATTTAAAAAAAACAACGAAATATACCTTGTTAAAAGGGTTCCTGAATTAACGGTAAATATACTTTTTCAAAAATAAAGTTTTCCCCCCCCCCCCCCCCCCAAAAAAAAAAAAAAAAAAAAAAAAAAAAAAAAATGACGCATTCTCCGGTAAGAAGAATTTAGCCTTTCAACTTGTGTGTTTCTCCTTTTCTTAAATTGTCACATTTTCTCGAGGACTTTGATCTGAAAATGAAAAATTCGACTGAATGCTCACTTTGGGCGACAAAAAGCGACGAAGAAAAAGAAAAAGAAAAGTCACAAATCACAGATGCTCTCTAAGTCATTGTTGAAAGTGGCTGTCGTTTTTACATATTGCAATAACTTTCTACCCTAGTCTCCGCACGATCGCTTTGACTAATGTGTTTCCAAAGATCTTTTGAAATACAAATTGTCGAACGGAGAATTCCGGATTGTGGCTTTCATAGGCTCTGCAAATGATAGGAATTATTCAATCATTTTGTTTGCCTAAGCCATAATGACGCC
This sequence comes from Nephila pilipes, assembly GCA_019974015.1. Classification (NCBI taxonomy): domain Eukaryota; kingdom Metazoa; phylum Arthropoda; class Arachnida; order Araneae; family Nephilidae; genus Nephila; species Nephila pilipes. The sequence goes on from BMAW01126308.1 coordinate 381,086, forward strand.
TCAATCGGTTTTTTGCATTCCGAGCTGGAAGTTGTTGACTTGTGGTGAATTTTGAGTTTTCGTTATTTGTTTCATATTGGTATTTTCCAGATTTATAATTTACTTTGTAGATAAATTCTGTGAACCGTATTTATTAGAGTTTGTGGGATTTCTTGATGATATTTAAATGCAATTTCCGAATTATTAAGCTGACACGTATTTTGTATGATTTTTTTAAAATTACTTATGTGTTTTTATTATTATTATTATTATTATTATTATCCATTCGTTGTACTTGTGGAGTTATTTCAGATTGTTACAATTGCAGAGACTGTTACAGAGTTTCTAAAACTTTTTCTTACAAAAGCATTTAATTTTGATTAAATATATGTTTTTATTTTATATATAGTATAAAAATACGTTTGATTAACTAACTTTTTTATATTGAAGGCATAAATCAATGTAGTAATTAGCAAGAGGAATTTACATACGCATTTGAACTGGCTTTGTCTTAGATTTAAAAAGAAAATAAAAGAAATTAATCGCTGTGTATTTAGCTGTTTCAACAATTCCATTAAAACTATTTTTGAAGCTTTAGAATATTTTAAAATGTAAAACTTTTTGTTTGTTTGTTTTGTTTTCATTTTTGAGTTTTCAACCGGAAGCTCAAGCACTTAACATTTCTGCATAAAATATAGTCATTTAAGCTTTTTAATTAAAGTTCGTAATTGAAACAAAATTGCAAAGACTGTCAATTTTTTGCATTATTTTAGAAAATTTATCAAACCGAACTTTAATTGTGAAAAGAACAAACTACATTAAAAGCACAAAAATCAATGGTTGTCATAAAGAGTTTTAAATTCTACTCAAAATTTTGTTTTAATCACTTTTCTCATGGTCAGTTAATGTAATGTTAATAGCATCGGAAATTAAAATGGTATTCTTTTCTTTGAAAATACTTAATAAAAGAAATTATACTAGATATATAATTACAATGAGATATTTACAAGTTCGTTTTGAACAGTTCCTAATTTCTTATGATCACATGCATTTGGTATGGGACGGAAATTATTATAATAATTATATTGTAAATAATAACTAAATATAAAAAAATGAATGTAAGTAATTATATGGTAAACTTAGAATGTAGCCATGCCTAGTGGTTCTACTGTTTAAGTATACTTTGGAAAATTAAAAACTCGATCAATTTTTAATAATGATTACTGTATGTCGAAATTAAAAGAGTTAAAATCTTGTAAGACTACATTTTAACTCCTTCTAAGATCTTTATACAAATTATAATAATACTTTCAACTCCAAAAGATCTCGACCTATAGATTTGACCAAAGCTCTCGTAAGACAGAATTTAGTTTCTCTTCTATTCCAGTATTAGAAACTCAGTTTCCATAGAAACAGAATCACGTTTGAGCAATTTTTTTAAATGCCGAGCTCACGTTTTTATCTGAAACGTTTTGTCATTTTTTTTTATTCCGTGTTTGCCTGAATTTGTAGATAAACCAAGACACTTGTTATTACCCTTTAATCTGTAAGTTTTAACTTGTAAAGACTCAGACTACTTGATTTCATAATGAGTATGGGGTGGTTTAGTTCACCGTGGGAGGTATTAACTCTTAAATCAAAGCATAGAAATAATGTTATAGTATTTTTACCAATGAATTTTAATAACGATGATTTTGAATATGACTTTCACACGAAGTTCTTCAGCTTCTAAAAGAAATGGCTGCAAATAGCTCCTTTTTTTTTTAAGTGTTACTAAATATCTAGGTTCTAGAATGCTGGGAAAATTATTGTTATCGAAAAAATTTTGTACCACACGCAAGAATGGTCTCGTATAGTAAAATTTTAAAAAAATTATTCGTATAAAGGAATTTAAGAAAAGAGAACATACATTTTTAACAAAAAAATATTTGTGTGTGCGCATCATTTTTTTTAAAAAAACATTTAAAATTAAGGCGATACTTTCATTTACTAATTACATTTTATTTTGTAAACGAAAGCTTTTTGGTTATCGGGAATACCCAAAATTTGCATAACATTTTTTAAAAATGAATGCTTACGAAAGGGAGAAAAAAACATATTTTTATTCCTTTATTCACTGACATATATATTTTAAAATCATGTTATAAAATATGTTGATATTTTATTTTATAAACATCTCACCAGAAATAACATGAGGGCATTGACGATTGACCTATTAATTTTGAACCTCGGTCGAGTGACGAGGGTGACACCTGAGCTGGCATCCCCCTCTCCTAACTTTCAAACCACGCCAATGGGTGGATTTAGTGCCCCGACAGATTATCAACCTCGTGCGGCACTAAGATCTTTAGTAGCATCAAAGTTCGAAATCGGACTAGACGAAAGCCGGCGGCGGCGAATATGACCATTAGGCTACCGCGGCTACAAAATATGTTGATAAGTAAACTAATAATTTCGAAATAATTCTTCATCACATTTAGTAAAAATTAAATATATATACAATAATTAAATATCAAAAATTAAATATCGAATACAATTCTTATAACATAATATTCAAGACAGTTTTGCTTTTCAAACGTTTCTTCATGGAATTTTTTTCAATAAATTTTCTCTTTATTTAAGTTATTTTTTACTTCATGTCTTTTTGATTTTTGCTTTAAGAAAAATTGTAAAATATTTAACTGTGGATACATTTTTCTATAATTCCAAGTTCCACAACAGAAATTTTACGATTTATTAAGAAAATAGGAAATTAAATTACTAAAAACAAAATTATAAAATAGAAGTTAAAGATGCTGAATTTTCTGAATGAAATATTATTTTCCATTCTTTAGTTTTATATTTATTTGCTTTTTAATTAATTTGTTCAACAAGTTTTTATTAATAAGTAGTTTATATTTTTATTAATGCATTCAGTATCTGATTTCAACAAGATATAGTTGTTGCAGTCATTGGTCTCAATTAATTAATTTAGTTGATGCCATATTTTCTGCAAACGACAATTTTTACTATCCTACTGTATGAATAATTGATTTGATTCTTTTATATTTCACACAAAAGGTTATTACCATTTTCTCGTTTTTAAGCAATTTATTTATTTAACACACTTTCACTTATTAATATTACTTATAATAAATGGATTATCATAAATAATAAATAATAAGTGATTCTTACTTATTTATCATGTTTATTCGTTTGTTATTACTTTTATTTCATAAGTTTTTATATTTCTTTTTGTGCCAACGTATTTTGAAATTGAATACTAACAATTTCATACATAATTTTCTTGGCCTTACTTATCGTTCCCTTTTTTTTTAATATTTGTAAGTTGCCGAAATGGTGATATAACAGCCTTTGTTGCTCTATATTCCAAAAAACCAACCAATCAATCAAGTTATCGAATTTTGAGAACCATTTAATCAGTTGTAATATTACTCCTTTTTATATCAAATTTAAATTATCGCCTACAAAATATTACAAATTAATGCAAAACGGGGCACAACAACTTCATTTCCGTTTGAATCAATCTATTTTCTCTCGTTTAAAATATGTTCCATTTGTCATCTCCGATGATGTAATGTCGATTGGTTTTTATATATTATTTGTTAAAGGGAAATTATACATATTTTATAGAATAGGATTAACGAATGTATAACGATATTACAAATTTATTTAAGATGTAATTTTTCTTAAAAAGTGTTTCATGTTTGTTTTAGGCTATTTGACATTAAGGGCTAGCACATACATCTAATTTTTAATCTCTCAAATATTTAGACAAGAATAAAGAAAAATATTAAATTAATTGGGGGAGGGGTGCGCATATTACCAATTCGACAAAATATCATGAAACGACAGTGATACTAAACTATCGAACAACTATAAGTGGCTGACTCAGGGTTGGCCATTTGGGGGAGGGGGGATCTGTCGGATGGTATGCACCGGGGTCCCAAAATTGAGGCGGCCCCAACACGATCAAGAACCAAAATAATGTACTCTTGCACATGAAAACTTGACAATATTCCTATCGTTGTCAGTATGACTAAACTATCGAACAACTATCGGTGGCTGACTCAGGGTCAGCCATCTGGAGGGAGGGGAATGCTAAGCTCCAGAGCCCCAACACGATCAAGAATTAAAATAATGTACTCTTGCACATGAAAACTTAACATATTCTTATCATTGTCAGTATGACGTAAGAATAAGCATTATTGTAGTAGATATATGAATTCCTACAATCTTCTCTCTCAAACTAATTCTTGATGATGCGAATGGTTAGTTTATGTTATTTGATTCGGGGAACTCTCAGAGTATCCTCACCTAAACTGCACGTCAAACATATGTGAAAAACGCTTAAATGCACTTGCATCGAAAAAGAAATTGCAAGAAATGGTAATTTTCCATAAGTAATTAATGTAATAGCAAAAACAAAACCACTCATTAAATAAACATGTATTAGAAATATATGTTCGCGTTTGTTTACTTTACAAAAAATTTGCGACTCCAAATGGTTTCTTGCACCCGGACACCTTTTGTAGAGAAGGCTGGCTATGGGCTGACTCTATGTCGATGATTGTATATCAGCACGAGCATACTCACGACTTAAGAAGAGTTGTATATGTCCTGCCAATAGTGCTTTTTAAACCATTTGCAACAAAAGTTTTGGGAAGAAATTTTTTGTCTCCATATGATAATCATGCTATTTCTTACTTTTTTCAGCCATCTTTGTTTTATTATAATTATTATTTTGAGAAATGTATTATGAAAAATATTTCACAGGCTATTCCCGGGTGTGGTGTGTCTCGGGGGAATAGAGGGGTTTTATAACTACAAGAAATAGTTTCTTTAAATATTATTTAATTAAATTGACTTATGTTTATTACTGTTGAATTTAATTTAAAGTCTTAAATTCTATAAGTTTTACTTAAGCCTTACAAATTGTAACTTTAAGAGACTTGAGCTACATTTTCCAGTTTTAAAAGACTTATCTACATTTATTTTAAAACTATATAATTTTTTCATAACTAATCCAATAGTAAAAAAGAGTATTTTTCAAGAGTGATGCAAACAAAAAAAGATAAAACGAAGAAATCTAATGTGCCTTGAAATTTTAGAATTTCTTTTTAGAATAAAAATGATTTTTAAAGAGAGGGGAACTTCTCGCGTTGACTTCTACCCATAGCTACAGATTCTTCTGTACATTTTCAGAAACTTACAGTAAAACAAGAAAAACAGAGCAAGGTATTGAGCTGCAGAATTCAGAATTTGAATATAGATTACAATAATATATATAATAATTAAGCTTTTTAACAGTTTCTCTCTCTCTCTCTCTCTCTCTCTCTCTCTATATATATATATATATATATATATATATATATATATATATATAAATTTTGAATGTTGAAACATAAATACAATAATCAATTAAACACTTTAAATTTATGAAGTCTTCAAATTTAATTTAAATTTTTTTTTTTTAAGTAATACAGCTATTTCTGTTAAACACTCCCGAATGACTGGTATCTATCCGAACAGCTAACTGCTGTTTGAGCCCCTCCCCTCTACTAAACATTTTAGCCGGTATAAAATTAAAACGCCTGGACAACCCAACTAAACACTTAATCAGTGAGCAATCACTTGTATGTGTTAATCCTAAGACAGCCTTAAGATAGGATTAAAAAATTATTTTTATTACAAACGAAAATTCATGTAAAAAAAACAGAGAGGGATGTCAAAATGAAAATTTTAAGAAGAAATGTCTATAATCATTTTAGTTTTTCTTAAGGATAAACTTACTATATTTATACTGAATATCAAAACACCAATTAATTACAATGTATAATGTCGAACTTATCTCCATTGTAATTCTTTACTGCTTCCCTATAATTCCAACTTAAGTTCAAGGTAATGCCAGAAATTAACCTCGCCCGAGAGAAAGTTAAAGCAGTTCATTGTACTTGATGCACCATAGCGTAACTTGAATCACTCACGCACCTAAAAAAGAAGGCGGGATAAAAGTTCGATTTTACTCACATCAATGTAAATACCATCCTAAGAAGAAAAAAATACGTCTTTCACAACAACCATTAGATTTTACTTGCTGAGGAGAAAGTCTTTAACAGCAGTTATCTTGTTAGAAAATCGCCGTAGGCCACAGAACGGAGTCAATGTATCGCAAAATGAATTAAGAAAAAAACTGAAAAACAACGAAAAAAAATTCTGTCGTATTTGTTTATACCCGCTTAATGCAATGTTTATGAGGAACCGAGTATAATCAGCTGCTATTTCGGAAACGAGGCTTAATCTTAACTGACTATATATCTCGAAATTTATTGCTGTCTTTGGATCATTGAGTATATTTCATTTATCGATTTTGAGTTGTATTCGTAATAAGCACTATCGTACACAAATTATTTCTTATTTATGAATTCACTTCTAGATTAGAATCATCCTCTTCAATGAGCCGAAGTAAAAAAAAAATACACAGATTCTTTGTATTAAAAAAATATTTTTCCTCTAAACTAATTTGATTAAAAAAAATTTGATATATTGAAACGATACCCTTAATTTCTTCCTCCGGCGCTTCTGACTAATCAATATAAAGTTCAGTCGAGGAAATCTATCCTACTAATACACCGACGGAATTTCGATTACGAAAATTCCTTTCAATTTTAATATTTTTTTTAACATTTTACTTTTATTGGGAGAGTAAATTTTTATTTTTTTGAAAATAAACTTCCCTCGAGTGGGGGTGGGGCATTGTCTTTTAAATAACATTATTATTCGCAAAGTTAAATGCATCGCTGCTCTATATTACATTTAATAAAAAAAACATAAAAAGTCTTTGTTAATACAGATTATATTTTAATAATCAAAAATTTGAAAATATTGGTTGCAGAAGAGTAGAATTTTGGACCGAAATTGGTAACGTTACTAACGATGTCTTATTAATATATAATTTATGAGCTTCATAACAATTTATAAAATAATTGAAAAACAGTTGTAAAGCGTTTCACCTATATTTTCATCTACCTTGCATAATTTCTTTACACAAATTGTGTATTCTTATATTTATACGAAAATTTTAATATTTTTAAACAGCTATGGGGCAGAAATTATATTTTATGATTTGATAATTGATATAATATTTTTCTATTTAACTCATTGCCTTTTTGCTAAGAAAAAAAAATGACAAATGTATAAATTATTTTATACATTTGAAAAAAAAAAACTCAAAAAAATATGAAATTATTTTATATTATAAAATATATAAACTACTACTTAATTTAAGTACTGTTTATACTAATTTTTGCGAATGATAATAAGAAAAAACTAAAAAAGCGTATTTATTTGTATATAAAATTTAACAAGACAGAAAGTGATACATAGTTTTTCTTTATTATGTTTAAAATTCAAATTGAGGTTTTGAAAAAGAGCCATTTTTATTCTTTAAAAAATATGTTTTTCTTCAATGCACCATATTTAGAAATAACTGGTTTTGACTAATAAGAATTCTAGAGGAATTTATGTAATATATATGCAAAATGCTGCATACTATTGATGCATTTTACATATAGTATTAATTTAAATTAATTTTTGACATTCAGACACTTCTATTTTCAAGGTCGTTGAATCAGTTTAGAAATATCTTCAATAAATCCAGTTCATAAAAGGAAATGTCTAAATATAATATTTTGGTTCTGAATAAGTAATTTGTATTAAACAACTTGCAATTCTTTTTTTTTTTTTTCGTAAACTAGAATTAAAACTGTTATGCGATATATACTATTATACGCATACTTGTATACGATATAAATTATTAAAAAACTATTGTATAAATTTGTGAAATTGGCTATATCGATATTTCATTAAATATATATAAAAAAGAATAAATAATAAAAGAAACATGTTAAAAAGGCATCGTCTTACTTCCGAGTTTGATATATTTCAATTATTATTTCTTTCCTTATAGGAGAGGAATATTTAAATCTTCACGGTTACATGTAATGTTTTAAGCTTGCATACATATTCATAAGTAAAGACTCAATAATAATGGATAAAAGGGATTTCTTTAAAGGTTATTTAAAATTATTTAAATAACTTCACAAAATAAATTTCCAAAACATACTTTAAAATTACTTTAATATAACCTTTTCGGTAAGTAAGTACATAAATAAATATAATCAAAATTCTACATTAAACTGTCAAATTTCTTTATCCCTGCAATAGGTCATATTATTCAAGGAATTGTTTAGTACTCTCATACCTTAAGAAATATGTTTTCATAGACCTAATAAACAACTACTTTATAAATTAATTATATGTAAAAAATACTCTTTGAAATACAAAAAGAGTCAGAAAAATGTCCAAAAAACTAGTAAATGGAAAAAATAATAGAAAAATTACTTAACAAATATACAATTATTTAATCTGATAGGAAACTAATGTGCAAGTCACCATTTTGTGTGTGTGCAATATATCAAATAAAAAACGTAACAAATATCGCAATCATAACCTTGTCGTAAAACATTGTTGTGCATAAAATTCTTTCCATTTTTAATTTCATTACCTTTTCTGGAAAAGAAAACTAAAATAATCTTATTTTTCATCAATGACGTGTTTTTCGTTCTAAATTTTATTACATTGATTCACAAGCAAAACGTAGAAAATAATTTATTTTTTCATCTTAAGAAATTTTTTTCACACACATGCATTCTTAGAAATACAAATATGAAACATTCAAGTATACGTTTTTTTTTCAGTACATCATATTTTATTTGTATTTATGTATTCTCAAAGTTTTATTGTAGCTTTTCCCACCCCATTCAAATGACGATGCTAATCAGTTTCCAGAAAATGCTGATCTGTTCATTTGAGTAATAGCTGAAGCACACATTTGGACACGTACAATTACACTGATGGCAATTCCAGTAATGTTATAACAGTAATGATAAACATTTGTAACAATATGTCATTGTTAATGATGTATTGAAAGATATAATAACTATATTAAGCCATGAACGAGTATGTAGGGTTGATTGATTCACTTTTCTAAGATGTTTAACATTAGTTGCTCGACAATGCTAATTACTCAAGTTTCTTGAATTGTAAAAAATAGAATGAAGTTTCATTGAATTTTCGTGTTTCAGAACAATCTCCTACCTTTTGGTTCGAGATGGGACAAGAAGACCTGCAGGATTCGCTGCGAGTGGTCCCGAACACGCGAATTGCCAAAAACCTCATTATCTTTGTTGGAGATGGAATGGGATTGAGCAATGTCATGGCCGCCCGAGTGTTCCAAGGCCAGAATGAAGGTCGCCCTGGGGAAGACAGTCAACTCAGTTTCGAAAAGTTTCCTTACGTCGCTCTTTCTAAGGTAATTTCATTTTGTTTCTTCTTTAGGGCATAGCGGAACGTGTTTTTTTGTATTTTCATACAAGCGTTAGCAATTCTGTAATTACGATCGTTTTAAAAGTGATTTGACCTTATACTGCAGCTTAAAAATGTTCAGTAGCATTTAAAATTTTATTTTATTTTAACTGTCGTCTAACATAATTCCAAAGGTAATCCAAACGTACTTTTACCTGTTCATAAATATTAAATTGGAAAAAATAAACTTTAAATAACTTAAATATTTAAAATCATCAAGTTATTTTTTTTATCACAAAGAATATATTTTAAAAAGAGAGAGCTACGAGAGTCAATCAGAATATATTCATCCCGGATCACTTTGGATGCCTGTACAAAACAAAAAGGATTTATAATGGTTTTGGAATTGAAACAATCCAAATAAGATCGATGTTTTTAAAAAAATACAATTGGTGACTCTCTAGTGTAATTAAACTGCGTGAACAGAAAAAAAAAGGAAAATACGTTTCAAATTGCATTAAAGAAACTATGATTTAAATATAAAAAAAATAAAACTTTAACTGCGAATCTTAAAGTTTTAAATATCACGAAGGAATAACCGAGATGTTTGGATAAAATTTGTTATGCAAATTAATTGATCCTTATGAATATAATGTTTTAAATTACAGCTATTAATATCGATATGTTTGGTTTTAGGAAGCAGTAAATTGATGTAACCTGCAGTATCGTAAAGATTTACTTGTTGTTCACGAATATCATAAAGTTTTAATTACTGTTGAAAATAACCGAAATAGAAAATTAATTTTTATAAATTATTATCGACTTCTCTGCATAGTCACTGTCGAGTATCATACAGTTCTCCCAGCGTTTCTTGACCCTTCGAAGGCCTTTATAGTAAGACTTGGTAGCTTGAACTATAACTTCTCTATAGTGAGATTCATTTCAATCTACGACTTTCTGATACTAAACTCATCAACATTAATAGCTGTAATTCACAACATTATAAACATAAGGATCAATTATTTGTATTACGAATTTTATCCAGATGTCTCGATTATTTTGTATTAGTTATAAAACTTTACGATACTTCCCCGTACATGTGTGTTCCAGACTATACTTACATCACTTCACAGAAAGTTTTGGGAATAAGATATATTCTGAAATTTTTTCATCCATGTGTTAATATTTTAAATTGAAAATGAAAAAGATTACCTATATCTAAATATATTGTTCAAATAATTTTAACGGTAAGATATAATGGCTCGAATATTCATTATAAAAATTTTCAAATAATGATCTTGGAAATAAAATATTAAAGTCAGTTCTTTTCTTTCATACATACCTAAGCTATGGCGATCTAGCATCAACTTTTAGTTTAATAATCTTTTGAAATGTTATAATGCGATTCCTTTTTTCATTTAGACATATAGTGTAAGTCATCAAGTACCCGATTCAGCTTCAACCGCGACAGCACTTTTCACTGGTACAAAGACAAATTCAGCAACTATTGGGGTATCTGCAAGAGCCAAAGTCAACGATTGCGATTCACTTTTTGGAAATGAACTCACTTCTATCTTAGATTGGGCTCAAGAATCAGGTAATTTTAATTCATGCTCTATTTTTAATGTTAAAGAATAGGACGTACCGAACTCAGAATATTTTATCGAATACTCATACGTTAATATTACATAACAACTTCACTCTCCTGCAAAGAATAGTATATTTTATTATGATACCCGTTTCTATCTGAATCAATGCCTTTTTTCTGGTATAAAATGTATTCCATATTTGACCTCTGCATTGTAATGCTAAATGATGTTGTAACTTATAATATTAAAAAGTTAAAGTTAAGCGAAAGTTAATATTGGTGGGAATGTTAAAGCTAATATTGGTGGGAATTGACTGCTCCTAAATTTTAAGAAAAGAGTTTAATAAATGGATATATGCAGTAACTTCATGAATTTATGTGGATATTGGAACACTTTTCCATCTTAGAAAATGCTCCGGTCTTGACGTAAGTTCTTTGAAAGTATGCGAAGATGGTTTTTCTATCTACTATCTTGAATTATTGAATATGTTTTTAAAATTGTAGAGTTTTGACTATCCATTTAAAATATAAATTATTGTATCTATTGGAATGGAGTAAAATTGATACAAAAATAAATGATGTTTTTATCTTTTTTTTTCCTCCCGTTTTCAAAAGTACTTTTATATCTTTATTAGTTATATTCGTCTTTGAATTTTTAAGTTTTTAAAAAGCGTTAAAGAATGCTTTCTAAAATTGGCGAAAGAAATGAAATTTCACACGCAAATAGAAATATTTCCTTTATTTTACTATTTTGAAAGCCCTTTATTGCATTTCAATGAATACAATAGCTTAGATTTGATAAGACAATTAACAATTTGTAAGGGTTAATGTTGTATTCACAAAATAAAAATGTATAAATAAATTAGAGCCTTAGCTATTACATTATTTTCCATCGGTCATTCATCATAGACCAATTCCTTCTTGTTGGCAGCGATAGTCGAGTGGATATGACATTGAGCTCGGAGCCAGAGAGAATTCAGTCGAGCACTGTGCTCGAGCCCTGATTCCACTAAATAAACTCCCTGTAGATGGGTTGACGCTCCGTAATTGAGTTGGATCATTACTCTGATGTGGTGTGGACGAGGAAAGTAAGACGCTTACTCAAGTGTCGACTTTGTCACCTGACCGTTGCTCAAAATTACTAGACAAATCGAGAACCTAAAAGTACGCTCCAAGTTTTAGTTGGCAAGGGAATGTCTCCCGAGGATAAAACTAATATGAATAAAATCCTAATACCTTTATAAAAATTCTATTGAAATCTATAAAAAACAAGAATTAAAATAATATTATCGATGAAAAATGATTATGTGCCTATATATATCCTACAGTAGCTCTTAGCAGAAACAATCTATCTCAATCTAATAACGAAAAATGAATGGATTTTTATTAAATAAAGAAAAGAAAAAGAAAGAAAGAACTAAATAAGTAGTTTCTTATCGAGTGTATTCACTAAAACTCGTAGCCGCTGTAGCCGTGTGATCATGGTTGCGGGCTCGCAGCCGGCGTTGTTTCCATCGAGTTATGGGCTTGAGTCCGCTTGCTACTGAAAACTTGCCGTATGTAAGTCAAAACTATCGAAGTTCCAAGTCCTCCCGTAGAAGTGGTGGAGAAACTTGGAGTAGAAGGAACCAGCTCAAGTATCATCCTCGTCACTTGATTGAGGTTCAAAATTACGAGATCCGTCGCCAATAGCCCTCGTGTTGCTTCTAAGTGAAACCTTAATAGAACAACCAAGTCGTGAATTATTCAGTTGTATCGGGTGTCCTTAATAAACAAAAAAAAAAACTCAATAAAATCCCCAAAATTAGTTCATCGAAGTTCAAATTTATTGCAATATCTTTCATAATATATTTTTATATTATTGCCAACTCAAACTCTCAGAGTTTTGTAGAATCGTTCTCAGTAACCTATATCTAGTACAGAAAGATCGGGAGGATCAGTTAATCATAAAAAAAGAATTAATAATACCAAAGTAAAATTGTATCAATCGAACTAACGGTACAAACCTTATTTACGATTTCTCAGAAATCGCATGATATCTCAAATATACCTTCTATTATACTTTCTCTCTCAATTATCAATTTGATGCTTTCACAGGTAAAGCTACCGGCTTGGTGACAACGACACGGGTAACCCATGCTACTCCGGCAGCTCTTTATGGGCACAGTCCTCACCGAGATTGGGAGAGTGATTCAAAAATGCCAAAAAATGCTACCCGTTGCAAAGATCTGGCTAGACAGTTGGTGGAAGATTTACCAGGAAGAGATCTCAGGGTATTCATTTTCTATCTTCTTTTTTGCTATTGTTTCTCTATTACACATAATGATCGATATCTTCTCATGAAACTCCACAGATAGAATTATGATACATGTTAACAAAGAGTTACGAAGAAATTCAATGAATAGTAGGAAAAAATGCCATACTAGATCTATGAATTAGGCTTGAGAGATTATTTGTGTTGTCGTATTTTTCTATACATTAATTAAACGTTTATCAGAAAAAAACAATTTTGGACACTGAAAACCCACCCCAGCATCTAAATAAATACGAACAGTTTTTTGATTCATTACACTAATGCAGGGGGGAAAAGACTTACTTAGTCAAAGTAAAATTCTTTAACTTTCGAATAAAGTGAAAGTCGTAACTTAGCGAAGAAAAATAAAATGTATTAAATTACCATAAATAGGGTGAAATTAGTCGAAAAAAATGAAAAATTATGTACCGTGGTTAGCAACTAGTTGTGAAATTCCTCAGGTTAATGAAATTAACTGCCCCTATTAAATTCTACTGAGTTTTTTTTTTTTTTAATTCTAAGGTAGCAGATTTTATTTGTATATTACTGAGATATGAATAAGAATTTAATCTGAATTTACGCAAATACTGATTTAAAAAAGTAATTTAAGTAGTTATCTATCATTATCAACAAAAACTAATCAAAGCAGGGCATTTTTCAGTCGTTTTGTGTATTTGTTGAAGTACTTAGTAAACCTCAATGACTCTTGAAATTAATTACATCCAATTTTTTTTCAATTTTTTTATGTTCAAAATATTTATTAAGATTCAAATTTTATTTATACTCCTCAGTATATTGAAATTATATTTTTGTTATGTAACATAAAGAATCCACATAAACCTTTTACCACTTTGATAATTTATTTAACAATTTTATAACTAAAAAAGTATTTTTAGTCTTTTTAAGGAAAACAAATTCAATTCTTTTTCCTCTATTCATGTAGAAATTCGAAAGCTAATGATTTTATTTTATTTGTAATTATAAGTCAAAGTCTTGTAAAAAGTTTTCTCAATCAATTTTTATCACAAAGAGCAGTTCAAATATGTATGAAAGAAACGGCGGAAAATTTCAAAGATTCAATAAATTTTTGAAAAAGGTTTTGTGAACATTACAAACTCATATTAAAAAATATCTGTTGTAACTTTAATGAAGATCAAAGATTTAGCTTAGCTTTTTGCATCCAATGTCCCCTTAAAATGTAACTTCCAGGCCAATCTCTGAAATATATAGCAAAAAAAGCTTTATATATTTTACAAAATCGTATTTCTTTTAATAAATAGTACGTTAATCCAAAAAAAAAAAAACTATCAAATAATTATAGGGCCGCAGTAGCCTAGTGGTCAAGGTCGTGGACTAGAGGCTGGCGGTTTTCGTTCAGTCGCGGATTCGATCCTTGGCCGCCAAAGACCCGCCGTGTAGTCAGGGTTGATGCACATTAAGTCTGTTCAGGGCCAAAGTCCTCCCTATAGCGTGGTGTGAATGTTAGGAGAGGGTGGTGCCAGCTCAGATGCCGTCCTCGTCACTTGACCATGGTTCAAAATTACGAGGTCCGTCGCCAATAGCCCTCGTGTTGCTTCTAGTGCGACGTTAATAAAAACTAAACTAAAATCAAATCATTATGAAATTGTTTTTGAACAAAAAGCAGTTTTTCCATAGAGCAAAAGCATCTAGTAAGAAAATGCAGTAGAGTAGAGTAAAGGATTGCTTTTACTCTCGCTATTCTATTTTTTATCTCATTTTAGTGAAACTATTTTTAGAAATTATAAAAGAATTAATTTATAAAACAAGCATAAGAATAGAACTTTCGTTTTATTTCATTGTAAAAAGATCATTTAGAGCAACAAAAAAATGTATAATGTATTTAAAAAGAGTTCAACTTGCATATAATTAATGACGCTACTTTTAATAACCCTTTTTAAATTCTTCATTACAATTATTTTCATGATATTATATATGTATAATTTGAGATTTCATTACTAAGAATACATTATTATTAGTTTCACAAATTTTCTAAGCATTTCACCAATTCAAACATTTCTGTTACATGAAGAAATAAGTTGTAATATAAATTTTCAGTTGGGAGAGAGAGATTAGGTTACAAATTCAAAATTTCTTCAACAAAAATTTTCGCAAGCAATCAACAAAATTAATCTTGGTTTCCGATGTATAATAAGGAATCCAGGTCTTATAGATGGTGACAACTCGACTCAGTAGTGATCACATTTTGATATGGTAGCAAATGGCTGCCAAATCAAACTAACTTATGATTCAATATCAAATTTATTTTGGCGTCATTCAACAGATGACAGAACATAATGACAACACCAATTTGAGATTATAACGCCATCATTCTTCGAAATAGACTACTTTCTTAAACCATCTTCGTACCTACAATTAAATAACTTGTTTATTGATTAAAACGGGGAATACAAATAATTTTTTTTTAATTTTAAATGGACTGTCTGTGAAACATTTTAAGTATCAATTTGGTGAAATTTGAATGACCGTTATCACGTGACTATTGATAATAAACTCGTAATTATGAGTCGAAATAGTTAAAAATTGTTTTAATAATTGACTGCTGTAATTGCACTATAAGAATCAATAAATGAGATTCCAAAACATTTTTTTTAAGATTTCCTAAATTCTTATTCATTTAATCTGCACTACTTTCTTAAAATACTTTGAACTCTCCTAGATGAACATTCTATTCATTATTACTAACAAAACTTCTAAAGCAATAATTCTACTGCAACTTTAATGGGTTGAATTATATTCCAAAGAATACGAGATAACAAATCATGTGAGGAAACCCGCCATATGGGGATTTAATATATGGATTTTTTATAGTGTAATGAATGAAAATATAATTAATACTGTAATTAAAAAACGCCATGCCGATCATTCCCCTTCGTTATATTATAAAAACAACACATTAATGTATCGAAATCATTGTAAATTGTTATTCGAGCATTATATATATTTTCATTTTAACAGTCAAACAGCATCATCTGCTGCTTGATTTTTCTGCTGTCATAGATCAATTAAAGCACTGATGATGTCTTGTTCGGTGCAAAGCAGAAATGAATACAGCTAATTAAGATGTTACGATGTATTGAAAACGCTGTGATCTTTGTTAAAAATTACTCACGCAAGAGTTGAATGAACTGTGAAATGATGTGTTCACCGTGTAAATTACATATTCTTCTCTTGTTGCAATTTTAATGCGGAAATTTGGACTCTATGAGAACTTTCTTTGAATTGTCATGAGATTTAGTTAGAATGAAATCACCAAACATCATCGTGATCTTCTGAAACTAATGAAAATCTTTTAAGATTACGGATCTTTTATGCATGAAAAGTCAGCTTTTGTTTTGTTTATTAAAAATTCAAATAGTTTAATCATTTGTACTTCTAAATAAAACAACGGAAAAAGTAATAATAGTTAGTGATTGATACTTGACAGCGAAATCGACAACTATTATAGCAAATATGTATGCGTCGATAAAAAGTTAATAAAGCCAAAAGAAGGTAAAAAAAAAAAAGTTATGAAGTTCAGATTATAGATATTTAAAATTTGAAAATAAAACTGCTGCAATAGGTATATTAGGAAGTTAGTACAAAGATATTAATAATTATTTATTATTGAAACATATAAGAGATCAGTAACTGAAATTTCTGTTCTATTCTTTTATACTCGTATATTTCATTTGGGATAAGTATTACATTTGCGTATTTTTGGCCCTTTTCTATTTACATATTTAATTTTCGCTTAAGATTCCTTTCGCTTTCGGATTCACCCGCTGAAATTCGATAGGTTTAACATGGTTAAATGATAACTATCTATTTACTGAACCATGCTTAAATAGTTGAAATGCTTAAAAACTTTTTTTGCAATATTGAGTTAATTTACCATATTTTAACCCATATAAGGAATCCCTTTTTACCAAAAATTGGTTCAAAAATAGAAAAGGGCTCTCTCTCTCTCTCCTCACACACACAATGCCACACACACACAATGTTGTTCAACACACACACACACACACATCTCAGCCACATAGTCATGCAAGGAAATATCTTCCCCATCGTAAACATAACTTATTTACTGGGTTTTTTTTTATTTCAATGTGTTATATTATGAAACTGATATTATCAGAAAATAAGACTATAATTAATGTAATAACAAGTATTTAACAATGATCGTTATAGAATAAATAAAAGAAAGCTGATAATTTTTTTTATTTGTTCTGTTTCCCTTATCCTTACTATTTACGTGTTAAGATGACCTCTTTTAACCCTGGAACTTATTAGAACGTATCCCCCTCGTTAAGCGCCTGTTTTACTGTGAGAAGGCTACGTAACTGAATCTGAAGCACT
>BMAW01126308.1:398713-456644 GCA_019974015.1 Nephila pilipes
AGAGAGAGAGAGAGAGAGAGAAGTCATCTATATAACGTCGTTTGCCTTTTCTTGTTTCGTTCAGCAAGCAGTAGCCGATAACAAAATATAGTTTCAATGATAACTACTTCATCTAGCTGCGATGTACATCAGCTATCAAAATTTAAATCAAATTGTATAAATTCATCCATAATTTGTGTTCTAATTTCTATAATTTTTTGTCTATACATTTTCTTAAATTCGTTGAATTTTCCTTTCTCTCTTCATTTTCAAAAACGCCATTTTAACCCACTTCATACACTTGTTCTTCCACTAATTCTTTAAGATCGTCTTTGGAAAGACTTTCACGAGTTGTAACATGCAATAATTCTTCAATAATTCAGTATATTTATTTTGTCCAACACTGTTTTATTATCCACTTTGACAATTTCGTCAGTATCAACAAATGGTTCTCTTAAGTTGTCATTCTAACTTAGCTCCGACCATAAATAAATTTTAAAGCAGGAAATATGCGTTCGTGCTGTAATGATATCAAAAATGCCGCAAGACTGCCTTTTCGGAGAATCTTCTTATACCGCGTTAAGCTACGGTTTCCTAATCAGTGCCGTTATCTAACGATCGTAATATTACGGTGGAAGACATTACCAAATGTTACCTACACAAAGCAGTGACGAAGTTTTCTCACATTCAATGCTCTTTGGGGAAACCGCGTCATCTGGTTTACTTAGACAACGTTTTAATAACGTCATGTACAGCAGTGTTGCGGCCGCCAGATAACAGTTCGCTTTCCTAGGAAACCATAGCTACATACTGAAACACCATTAAGCGAAGTAGTGCTAATCGGGCTCTTACTCATTGGCAAGTTATTCAACTCCGAGAAATACAAACCATCTGAATTTGCAACCCCGCAAGTTTAAGACCGACACCTAATGTGTCACGAAGTCCTTTTGGAAAAGTGCTCGCTTTCGCTGTGAAACGATATAAAGAAAATACAGTCTACATTTTTAAATATTGAGTTTAAAAGTTCTTGGGGGGAAATTCGACGTGTAGAAATTTTGATTTACAGAAATATGAAGTGAAAATTTTTCATCAATATCTTACCGAAAATAATTACGTATACTTTATTTTTAGAAATAATGCACAATTACATAATCAAAGAAATTTCTTTTAAAAATGAACAAATATGTATGTAATTTATGAATTTACTAACAATGTACTAAAAGCTGAATGTTTGTATACAAAATATAAAACGAAATGGTTGATTATTTTTAGACAAAGCAGTTCTTGACGTCTTTTTGAACTTATTTTTTGTTGAAGCAGTTATGACGTAATGTTCACTTTTATTCAGATAGATGAATGTTTCTTCAGGAATGTTAGGAATAAATCTCAAGTCGTATCGGGCAATTTGGAATGCTTCCATTACTTAGTTTCTGTCGTTTTTAATAAATTCATCCTCGCTCTGTGATCATCTTTTAGTTCATCTTAATTGGCTGACTACCCCACCGATCACGACACATTTTTCCGATGTGTCGTGATCGGTAAGGTAGTTAGCCAATCAAATAGTTAACGTAATCGAATTTCAAATTGCTCGAATTTCAAAATTGTTTTATACAGAATTTTTTTTCTCTACTCAAAAATTGTTATTTCAGTAAAAATTCAAGTTTCCTGAAAAGACTTCTATATAGAGAGTTGTTCAATTTACATAAGTTCGGAATACAAAGTTTCGAATGAGAGTGATGAGGTATTTAATAGTTTTCATGATGAACAAAACTATCCTTTTTTACATCTTGAAATAAAAATATTTATTTATCTTCGATGAAAAAAAAGTTTCCAAACTTTTAGCCTAAAAGATCAGGATGTTCCTTATACAAGTGAGATAGGTTCTCTTTGTGAATACTTATTACTACATTTGAATTGAAACCTCGCCTTGAGAAAGAATCGTATTTTATGTAATTAAGTATTGTTTTTTTAGAAATGTAGCGAACAGTAAATTATCAAATAAAGATACTGTAGATATTACAGTGATAAGAGGAGATAGTGAAAGTAACAAGAATGTTGAGTACACCTTACAGGTGCGAGTAAATGTAAGGTGATCTTCTAAGAGTATATACTTGATTCGTATCCAATTACTAGATCCAGTTATTGCAATTCTATTGTTTTCTGTTATGAAGTAGAATTCTCAAGTACGATATTTGGTTAAAGACAGTACTAAGTAAACGCTCCACATTTATATAATATGTTTTACTTATTTTAAAGTTAAAATGAAGTAGTTCAAAATTTTCTTGTGTGTGAATGACTATTTGTTGATTAATTATGTCTCTCGATGTTAAAAACGACGCCAGTATATTACACACGCTAAAATACGATTTTTTTTTTTACGTTGCATCAATGTAATATTGTGTTGACTAATATCTTTTACAGAAAAGAATACTCAAAAAGGTTAACTCGCAGAATAGTGCCAATGCCTTCATTTTCTAAGAGCTTTCTTAAAATTAAGTTTCAATGCATAAACAACTACTTAATTTAAAAAAAGGGGCACCGAAACATAAACTCGTGCATCTATTAATGTGTAATGCTAAAGGCTGAACACGAAATTTCTAAATTACAGTTCTGAGAAAGTGGGAAACATTAACACGTGTTTGTACAACTTAAATTATACCTTCTTCTGTCGTCGAGAACTTTTAATGACGATAAATGGCGCTAACCGACTATTATACTTCTAATCACGTGCTATATTCTCAATGGTTTGTATTCGCGATGGTAACCATTTTTTGAAATGCAATTCTGTATTCATAGAGAAGATTCTTAGAAACATATCCCATGGGAAGTTTTCGATCATTTAAATGAAAATTCTCCTGATTTCCCAAAGGTATCTTCCGTCTTCAGATTGTGATGACTATTATTAATTAATGTAAACTTTGCTGGACTCTTTTTTTCAGAACGGTAAATGCCCTTTTCTATGTCCTTCATGAGTCATTTTATAATCGTCGGAAAATTAATCTTTATTTTATTATATGAAGTATATCAAGTCTGAACTTTGAAAAATGATTATTTTTATGAATACGTTTTGCTAGCGAAAACATTTTTGTTGCAATTAAGTTAAAGATATGAACTTATAAATGAGATTTTATTCATATTAGTATTTTGCTTTTACATACTCTTAAACGGTCAAAAAACGAGTTCGAATTTGCGATGGCATGGGAGGGGGGAAGACAAAGTTTGTGAATTTTTGGAGAAAACTAAAGAAAAATATCGCTTATTTGAATAATTTGCGAATTGTTACGGAAAATTTGGATTTTGTGGTCTTCTGTGCCAAATAGTTATCTTCGCTGTCAAAAAGAGAATACGCCTGGCAGACTGAATAGGTAGAGGTGACATTGGTGACAGACTTGGCAATAAATATGGATGCCAAGTGTCGCCAAATTTGGCGAACAAATTAGATATCCCGAGACAAGTCGGGAAGGTTCTAGAGGGACCTATGAGAGTGTACATATTCGATCCAATCTGTGATCAGTTAGCGTGTATGTATAGTGAGAATATGTGTCGTCATGCAATATCGTGAATTACTCTGATTATGTAAACTATTAATTGCTTCATCTTAAAAGGGAATATCTTGTATTTGCTAGAGTGTCTCAGAATAAAATTTAGATTTACTCCGAAACAGTCTGCTTATTCAGTGTGCGTATAATTTATTACAGTTGCAATTTTTAATGCAGGCACTAATTGATTTTCATGATAAAACAGCCCTGAAAATATAGAAGGCACTTACTAGTACTTTCCTGAAAGTTTATTCTACAGTAACATTTATTAAAGGCCATGTTCGAATGTTACGAATTCCATTGTTTTTTTATTTATAAAAAATTCAGATGATGTCGTGAGTTAACAGAGATGCGGGCGAAAAAGTTGAAGGTCACTTTAAGCATGACTGACCTTTTCTTCCTGCAGGGTCATTTAAAAAGCAAGATTTGCATAGATAACCCTCTGCTCAGTAAGTGATTTGAAAAGTGAAATAAAAATTCACTCACATTCACACCCATCTCACGAAAGAGCTTGGATGGCATTGATGGCTGACTGGAAATATCTTAAAGATCTCTGAATGCCTGCAAATTATTATGGAACGGTTACAGAACGAGAAAATCGTGTTAATATCCATCTCGAGATTCAAATTTGCGCGTGAAGGTCTGTGTACTGACTTTTAAATCTATGTTTCAAATTAGGCGTAGATATAGTTAAACTCTGGCAGGTAATTAGTTAATTTTAATTTTTATATTTAAGATAAAAATTCTGCAAAAATGAACTTTGTTCGTTATTTACATGTGTGTCATCTTTGAAATATAGTTACATTTACTTGTATTTGCATTATGAGTTTTTGCATGTAATTAAAAAATTTCAAGAATTCCTTAAAAAAAGTATCTTTAAAATGCTGCATTTAAATAAAATGTTTAATTAGAATTAATTTTGATGCTAAATAGGTAATTATATTAATATTTTATATTCAAATTAAAAAATTCTTTAATTTATCACTTAATCACCCTTTCAATTAATTATGTGTGTGAGAGTTCTTTCTCTTTCTATTAATGATATATTTTCATTAATTAAAGATCCGTTGAGCATGCTTACTACAGGTGGAATATGTATATCTCGTTGATTGCTAAAATAAATTTTATTAAAGTTGAATGTAAAGAATATTAGTACGTATATGAATGTAAATGCATGCACACACACACGTGTGTGTCTTATTAACTACTTATGAGGTCATATGTTTCAGTATGTTGATTGAATCTAAATTTTTATTAAAATTTTCTAGTAATCAAACAATAGCTGAAAGGGATTATATCATGTTTATTGGAATATCGGCAACAAATAGCCTAGAGGTCATCAACACTAGCATATTGACCAGTGATTTCAAGTCGAGAGTTGCACATTCGAATTTTCATTGCACTAAGGACTCCTCAGATAGAAATATGAGGGAGGGTGCACATTAAGTGAAACGGCAAAGTCCTCCCACGGTATTATTTAATTTATCGATATGATTGACAATTTATTAAAGTCACACTTAGAAACATCAAGAGGGCTATAGGCAAAGGTCAAGTGATGAGAATAACACCCTAAGTTGTTATCCTTTTCTTCTGAATTCCACATTCTCCAACGTGAGTACTTTGAACCACTAGCGATTGCAAGTGCCTCATCTTCGCTTTACTTAAAGTCTTTAGTAGAATCAGGACTCGAACTCAATACTCGATGGATGGAAAGCTGGCCAAGAGCTCGCGAACATTATTTTTCGCCTATCACAGCCGCTCACACGGTATTGAAGTTGGAAAATGAAATACAAATTATATATGGTTTTTGACTTCATCACATGATCATGATTGGGAATACACGTTCAAGAATTACAAAGTGTGCTGCCAATATTCTGTTTGTCGCTTTAATGCAACGTTGAAGCAAAATAAGGAAATTTCTTTCATATTGATAAATAAAATTGGAAAGAAATCCGTAGAGTAAGAATAACATACCTAAAAATCATATATTAACATACTTTCTCTGTGTGTGAGATTAACATATGTAAAGAATAAAGAAATAACCGACGATTTCTTGAATAATAAATTTCAAATAAAGTGCTTTGCATCATATACACAAAATGTATACCACAAATAAAAGCTTCATCTTTTCATTTCGAGTTAATGGTGATCAGAGTTTACGTTACAGTGCAGTGAATGGGTTTATTCTTCTAGATAGATGACAAATGTGTAATGTCTTTATTGCAGGTTATTTTCGGAGGCGGTCGCAGACAATTCAAACCCATAACTCACATGGACGCTGTGGCGAACAAAACCGGCGCCCGAATGGACGGCCTGGACCTCATCGATTATTGGATCAAGGAGAAGAAGAACCGGAATGCAAGGGCGAAATATATCACCACAGCCGCAGAACTCGCCGCCCTCAACAAAGGATCCGTTGATTACGTCTTAGGTATATATTCTCTCTCTCATAAGTTTCGTATTTCCTGGGCTTCAGCATTAGTGTGTGTGTGTATATATATATATATATATAAGTGTGTGTGTAATATAGAAACTACAATGCAAGAAAAAGCAGGGGAAAAAAGGAAACAAAATTTAGAGAAATTAAATGTAATTGGAAAAAATTTTAAGAATCAAATATTTTTTTGAAAATACATAAAAATGACATGTAATATATTTAATGTTATAACATACTTTATATTGTTAAGCTGGGTTATTCTAGAATTATAATCCAAACTATCCCCATGGACAAAATACAAATCGAAAAAAAAAAAATGTAAATTGAAAAAACTCAGAAAGCTAAAATCCAAAAAAAATTAAATTAAAACGAATAAACACAAAATGCCCAAAAAATGTATGCGAGGTGGGGCTATCAAATAATGAGATTGACGCTGAAAACATTTTATTTTGAATTCATGTATATTCACTTACAATTATCTTCAATAAACACCCCTCTATCTTTTCAACGCTCCAAGCGAATTTTACATTGTTCGAAACAGTGTTGGAAGTCTTCTTTTGTCTGCTCCTTCAGGATGCGTGCCGATTTCTCTTTCACAACTTCAACGGACTCAAATCCTGTTCCTCTTTAATGCAGATTTCCCCCTAGAAAATAGATAGAAGTCTCAAATCTGGTGAATAAGGCTAATTGTCTAACACTGGAATACTGTACTTGGCTAGAAATCTCTTGAAAGAAAATGCGGAATGAGTTGTCGTACCATAATTCAAGTCGTCTTTTCCTTGTTCAATCACAGAGTTCAGCAAGAACGTGAAGATTGTAATGTTGAATAACAGTTTGGTTTTCAGGAACCCAGTGAAGGTACACAATCTCATGAATGTCGAAAAAATCATCATCATTGCTTTTGAATTTTGATTTGCTCATTCGAGCTTTTTTGTCTATCGATGAAGAAGAGTTTTTCCAGTGCATGGATTGGCGTTTCTTTTCAGGATGTCAAGAAAAAAACCACGATTCATCACACGTTATTATCCTTTCCAATAAATTTGGGTCATTTTCAATGCATGCAAAGTGTCAGTACAGACATTTTTGCGAGCCTCTTGTTGTTCAAATGTGACAATTTTAAGTAACATTTTGGCACGCACTTTTTGCATGTTAAAATTATTATGCAAAATTTCCTGTATGGATTCTTTGTCAATTCCTACAGACACAGCAATCACACGAATACTTAACCGAAGGTGAGATCGAACCAGATACCGAATTTTTCCATATTGTCATCCATATTTGACGTGGAAGGGCGACTCGGACGTGATTCCTCTTCAACGTCTTCTGGGCCATCTTGAAAACGCTTAAACCACTCAAAAACATGTGTATGCGATAAACATTGATTACCATATACTTGTTTTAATAAATTATAAGTTTCAGTAGCGGTTTTTCCGTTTCTGTGAAATTTGACAATTATTTGCTCTATTATCATTTTTCAGGTGAAACAACAAAAACAGAACTCTAATTCGAATAAAGACTACAGTTATACGGATTTGTTTACAGAATCGAATAGCACTGCATGTTAACCAGGTGTTGGTCGCTGGCGTTTAGAGCATGCTTACTTCTTTTATAGAAGCGTCAGTCTCGTTATTTAATAGCCATACCTTGTTATATATATATATATATATATATATATATATATATATATATATATAGCTGATTTTAATGCATCTTAATCATTTAACCTGCATAAAAGTAATAGAATTGAACTTAATATTAATGTATTAAGTTTAATTCCATTAACGAAAAATTTGAAGATAATTTAACTTAAGAAGTAAATCAACTTAAGATCAAGTAATTGAACAGAAGAATTCGATATCGATAATCATGTTATTAGTAGAACATTAAAGTTTACTCTTGTAAGATTGTTTAGCTTTAAGAGAAAATATTTAGTGATAAATGTCAGGTATTCCTTCTTCAAGAAATAAAACATATCAGCATTGTTGAATGTTTTCATTACAACTGAAATAATTATTTAATAAAATTGATTAACTGTTTAATTATTTTTGACAGGTCTCTTTAATCACAATCATATGAAATTCGAAGTGGACAAAAAGAAGGATCAAATAGAAGAACCATCGCTAACAGATATGACTAAAGCTGCAATCAACATTTTACAGAAAAACAATAAAGGCTTTTTCTTAATGGTCGAAGGTAATAAAAGTCTTAAATAAAAGTTCCTCAAATCTTAGGTTTATTAATCACAGTACATTTTTTTTTTAATTTACTTCGGGTACAAGTTAATAAACAATTATTTACTAATTCGAAATTTATGAAACAAGACTTAAAATTTCATTAAACAAGTTTCTTGTTGTTGAAAGAGTACTTAAAACACATAATTTTCAAGTTTTGATATTAAGTTGTCGATTTTTTTCGGTAACGGAATCAAAAAACTAATATGAAAGATGCTTATTTTTAATTTATAACGTTCGATTTAATGTGTAATATATTTACATAATTTCTTACCTAATTTCATTCCATATATTTAACTAATCAAATATGTTTACGAATTTATTTAATGCATTATATTTGTAAGTGTATCCATTTATCTTGTCAAAAGTTTATTTTCTTCCAGGTAGTGCTGAGTTTGCTTGACCATAAAAGTAAAATATGTATATAAAAGCGGTATCAGGCAGTGGCGTTCGAGAGAACTTCCGTTTATATATATATATATATATATATATATATATATATATGTAATGATTTAACTTTAATTCAATTATTTCTCTTAATAATAATTTAATTGTATATTCTTACCCATTCCCAATTCAAAAGTAAAGAGTTCATCCTTATTTCCCGATTCCCTTTCAAATTATCCTTTTATTTATTAGATCACGCGCTCATAAGATTTGTCTAATCCTTTTTTCCCACGATCGTAAATTTGTCAAAATAATCCCTTCAGACTCCTAGTTTATCATGATATTTCCCCAGAATACTTAATTCTGCACTACGTTTTCCATGACGTTTCTTATGAATTTCCCCATTAAATAAGGGGGATACTTTGAAAATTAAAGCACTTTTTATCGTCTCGCCTTTGTTGGAGGCACTGCGGTTAGACCGCCAATGTAAAAAATTTCATCTTTCTTCGGCCAGGCCGGCCGACCTTGCGCAGCGTCTGCATAATGAATAACTAATAAAATCACCGCCATGAACTTGAATTTTACTTACCTTCTTCATTGATTAAAAATTGTGTACCTCTACAGTTGCCGGAATGATTTAATGTCTTCAAGTAAATTCATAATACATATATATTAAATGTTACTTCGTCACTATGACATAGTGATTTCACCACACGTAGAATAATCTAATAATTTCAATATATGAACAATACGTACAATACATGAACAATATGTACCAACTTTTTATTTTGAAATTTAATTAATTGTGTAAATTTAGTTTTATAGTATTACTGCATGAGGATTCTGTAGTCCTACTCTTACTATAAATATATATGTAATTATAGATTATCCATTTACAATTACACGAAATTTTCAAATCAGTCTTATTTTTATTATGGATGGGTACACAAAATCGAACGGAAACAATTTGCAAAAACTTCTTTTATCTTTTAAATACTTGTAATGTACCACACACAAAATTAATTTACGCTACAACGCATCAACGATTTATTTTAAATACACATCAATCTTTTGAAAATTGCAAAGTAGCTTATTTTAATTAATTAATTATATCTTTTCAGTTTAGAATAAATAGACAAAAAAAAATTGTCTTCCGACGGATAACACTTTTTCCAACAATTCCTTTTATCGTATGAAAAAGTTCTGATTTTAACAGTATTTGCTTTCGGAAATTGAACTAAATTTAAAAATATTTTGCAGAGTCGAGTTTTCTTTTTCTATGTATCTGCAAAACTGAAATATTTTTAGATGTCTCATCTAATAACCATAATGCATTTAATTTCCAACAGGAGGAAGAATAGACCATGCCCACCATCTCAACAATGCTAAAAGAGCTTTGTCAGAAACGGTTTCAATGGCTGATGCCGTGCAGGCCGCCATCAACATGACCTCTTCTAAGGATACTCTCATCGTAGTGACCGCTGACCATTCTCATGTTCTGACTGTCAATGGCTATCCGAAGAGAGGAAATCCTATTCTGGGAGTCGCAGGCACATCCAACAAGGACAACCTCACCTATACTACTCTGCTATACACAAATGGGCCTTCTTACCACATGGTCAATGGCAGAAGAAGAAATTTGAATGGCACGGACACTGGTAAGATGACTGTCTGTTAATTTCTATTAACAAATGCTATTAAATTTTTCCCAATCTTTAATTTTTATAGTATTGTTCCATACAACTACATACGTTCCTTAAATGTTAATGGCACCTATATACGAGGCATGTTTTTTAAGTAAGTACCGTTTTGCGATTCCGCCGCCGCAGCGCTCCGGTCGGCGTTCCGCGCATGCTCGCTGGTTACCTACATCTCTTGTCTACACACTGACGCCATTACAGTCTGATTCTTCATTGTATATGTTGTTTACTGAGTGTTTAAGATGCCTCCGACAATCGTGAGTCCCGCTGATTGTGAAGAACGGGCTGTTATACGATTTCTTAGTGCTAAAGGCGTAAAACCGATCGATATTCATCGTGAGATCTGTGAAGTTTACGGACAAAACATTATGAGTGATGGAATGGTAAGGAAATGGGTGAGAGCATTTAAAGATGGCGGCACAAATGTGCATGATGAAGAACGGAGTGGGCGTCCTTCGGTCGTTAATGAAGATTTGGTGCAGAAAGTGGATGAAAAGGTGAGAGAAAACAGACGCTTTACAATTTCATCATTGTCCGACTGCTTTCCTCAATGTTCTCGTAGTGTTTTGTATCGCATTGTGACCGAGAACTTGAATTACGGGAAATTGTGTTCACGTTGGGTTCCAAAAATGTTGACTGATTTGCACAAAACCCAACGTTTAGGCAATGCATTGACTTTCCTTGAGCGGTACCGCAATGAAGGTGAAGATTTTTTAGACCAAATTGTTACTGGTGACGAAACATGGGTGGCCTACGTCACACCAGAATCGAAACAACAATCCATGGAATGGCGACATTCATCATCACCCAAAAGAGTAAAGTTTAAGCAAACAATTTCTGCCCGGAAAATCATGTGCACAGTTTTTTGGGACAGAAAAGGAGTATTGCTAGTGGAGTTTCTGCCTCGTAATGAGACAATCAATGCAGCGTCTTATTGTGAGACATTGAACAATCTGCGTCGTGCAATCCAGAACAAAAGACGTGGCAAGTTGAGTAAGGGTATCGTTTTGCTGCATGACAATGCCCGTCCACATGTGGCTAATCGGACCAAAGATCTCATCAAATCTTTTAAATGGGAAACTCTAAATCATCCTCCATACAGCCCTGATCTGGCGCCCAGCGACTACCATTTGTTCCTGCACTTGAAGAAACACCTGGGCGGTCAGCGTCTTCAAGACGATAACGAAGTCAAAACATTTGTGATACAGTGGTTAACAAGTCAGGCGGCAGAATTTTATGAGGAGGGTATTCAAAAACTGGTGCCACGTTATGACAAGTGCCTCAATATTCACGGAAATTATGTAGAAAAGTAGATTAAGGTACAGGCTTTCATGTAAAAATAAAATTATTGCGATATCTTTGCACGTCTTTTTTTAATTTCAAAACGGTACTTACTTAAAAAACATGCCTCGTATATATATATATATATAGCAGTAAATTTCTATCGGAATTTTTTTTGATGCAATAGACATCTATATGAAGTACTTTTACTTAAAAAATATTTTTAAATAAAATTTTTGCTATAATTTATTGAATTTAAGTGATAGAATTTTAAAGATTTAACAACTGCAATTAACTGATTCACTACCCCTGAAAGCAACTTTGGTATGAAAAAAATAAATAAATAACGGTAGAGTTTATTTTTTCATGTACAATTAATATATAATTTAGAGCAATTAAAGAGGTTCATGAAACTAGATAATGTTATAAAATTATTTTTAAATATTAATGAGACATAAAATGCAGTTTTATTTACCTTTATACAACTATCTTGGGCTTTATAATTAATCTTTAATCATTAATTAACTGTAGGAGTCTGAAGTTATTAAAGTCAATAAATATTATTTTTGATATATTAGAAATTTGTAATTTCCTCTGTTTCAATATATTATTGTTCCTTTTTGAAAAACTCATTTCTTCCTAAGTATTTTTCTGAATTTACAGCAATTATTGTGATAATACTTTTAGCTCTTTGAAAGCTTTCAGGAATAATATTACAATAAGTATATAAATTCAAAATCACAACTTGTTCATTAATCTGAACAAAAAAATTAGGTATCATTCTACTGAACCAGATTGAGGGTCGAGTGAAGTCCCCCTAAAGTTTTAAGACTAAACAATATCGATTACATTATTTTAGTTTTGTGTATTTTAGCTTAAAATATATCATATTCTTGATTGTTTTATTTGCAAACATAATTTTTATGAATAAAATTCTGAAAGTTTAATACATCTACGTATGCATATTTTATTGTTAAAAAACCACTTCAATCTTCTACTTATCAATAAGTTTTCGAAATTATAGAGTAGAAAAAAATACATTTTCCTCACGATATTATGAAATAAAAATTACCATATGACATATATTTTTTTAAATAACAATATAGCAAGAGCACTGTAAAAGGGGCGGGGAAATAAATACATTTACACGAAAAACTGAAATAACTAAAATATTGATAACTTGAATCAAAGAGTGGTTTGATGGTAATTTAGGTGTTTTAGACTTAATTTAATCTATTGCAAACAGTGAGTAAAAAATGGAGGATGAAACAAAATTCGGTGTTTGAAATTTTTTTAAGTCGTCCCACTCTGTTCCTATTATACGCCATTCCCTCTATTTCTTAACAGTTAATTGTTCAGCATTTAG
The DNA here is from genome assembly GCA_019974015.1 of Nephila pilipes. NCBI lineage: Eukaryota > Metazoa > Arthropoda > Arachnida > Araneae > Nephilidae > Nephila > Nephila pilipes. Next base: position 411,634 of record BMAW01126308.1, read on the forward strand.
CTAAAAGCTAAGAATTCATTATTTATTCATCGTATGTAACTAAAAATAAACAAACAATGAAAAATTTCACCGTCGAACTGAAAAAGGCATTACTCTTTTTAAAATTCTCTAAGAGCTCTACGGATTCATATTTCCATTCGAATGTAATAATTCTTCTCCAGAATTCGATTTGAACTTTGACGGAAAGTAAACTGTGGAACAATTTCTCCGTTTTCTTTATCATACGCATGTCAAGTCTCTCACTTCGCTAATTGAGACATCGAGAAACAATGATCAAAGGTTATAGTCAAAATTATTACCTCCGCTGTACAGGTACACATTAACTCGACATAATGATAGTAAGCCTTATGTAACCTTAAATTACTCATCACTTAACCCTGTCCATAAATGAAGAGTCACAAATCTGACATAACCTCACGGCAATCGATCACATCGCGGATATCCATCCATGAGAACCTTTTTAAGTGTGTGTGGGGGGGGGTCTTCAAATGCGTCTTATACTTTTTATGTTCACGTTTCGAGGATGTTTTCTTAAATATATATGGTCTTATAAACATTATATTATATAGACACAAATAACATTTTGTTTCGTACGCATTCTGATGTCACGTTTTTTAAAGCGGTGTCTTGTTTTCATGTTGTGCACAGAATCGTAGTTCGTGATGTTTTTAAAAAGAATTTCTTTCCATTTTATTTTTATAGAATATTAATACTGCCTTCTGTTTTCAAGATTGAAGATTTTGAGGTCACAAACATATTTGAATGATTTTGCAAAGCAAGTAATTATTAAATAAAGGTCTTTCACTAGCACGTTCTTTTTTAAATTTCGAATATATTTTTCAAATGTTTTAGGAACCTTCTTATATCAATTTACAACAACAACAAAATTTTACCAAGATATCATGTTTTAATATTGATGTTAAAACTTATTTGTGTAAGCTTTATTTTACCCAATCTGCAGTGAAAAAATACAACTTCCTCACTTAAAACATTTCATGACATTTGAATGCTTTTTGATACATATCGACGCCAAAGAATAGATATAATCAAATTAGACTCACTTTTAAATTACATAAAGCATTTTAATTTCTTATATACAACAAATTACCTTTAAAGTTACTGCAAATTCATCTACTCCGTCTCGTATAGTTGTTGCCAAATCGCTAAATACAAATTTACTATGGCTAAAAATAATATTTAAATCCGTACATTTACTTTCTAATATACAACGCGCACTTTTTTATATATATATATCTTACCATTAAAGTGTAAACTCGTTATCTTATGAAATGATGGATGGAATCAGTTAAAGCCTTAAATATATTTGGACTTTGTAGCTTAACAAGTTATATCACAGAAAAATAGAAAAAACCTCATTAAAACATAATATAAAATTGTGTTTCATCGCAAGAACGATTACAAAATACTTCGACTATATGAAGTATCTGATTCAACTTTATTCAAAATTGCGAAATCCGTCGTAGATTGTCCTCGTGTTGCTTCTAAGAGTGAGGATACTTAATGATCGATCAACCTGTTAATTTGATATTGGTTGAAACAAGTGATATAAAAAAAAATTAAGTCAATTCCTATTTAGGTCATTAATGAAAAATTTTATTTTAGTTATTTTTTATTAAATAATTACAATTAATATAAATATGTATTTACATATGACAGAATCACAATATTAAGTGGCAAAATAAATTCATCCGGTAAATCAAATGGTTGGAATGCAGTTTAGCCCAACCACCCTTGGCGACAGGAATTATTTGGCGGTATTTTGCCAAATGTGGCTACCCTGATCCGCTTCAATGACTTAACGTTCAGCCAAAAAAAATCACCAAGTTTGGCAATTTTTGAAATCGCGCCAACTGGTTGGGCTAAACTAAATTTTCACCAATTAAATTTAATTAATAATTGAAAAACTATATTAACATCGTGTCATCCACTACAAGTTTAAAAAATGTATTTGAACTTGAATGGATGAATAAAAAGTATTTTATTAACGATTGAAATTTTGAATAAGATATATATATGGAAAGTGTGAACTAATAGTACGAATTTAAAAATGAGATTGAATAATACCAGTGTTAACGTACGTATCGTTTGTTCAAAAGAATATATATATAAAAGTAGTTAATTGGAGGTATAGAGAACGTGTCAACATGTCATGTTTAGTAAACTATGTTTGGGGAAAGAAAAATGGAATAAAATTTCGCTGATTGTGAATTAACGAATTAAATGTGCTGAGAAAAAACCGAGAAAAAAATATATTTATAATGACTACAAGGAAGAATGTAATTAATATCAGATCAATCTCATTCTGCAGTGCTCATATACATATATAACACATAATATATAATATCAGAAATTGACAGAGGGATAGATAATGTCAAATCCATATTTACTTATATTGAGAAATATCGTGAAGAAGAAATTTTTTTTTCACTCAGGAACAGGAAATGGGGCTGCATGAAGTAGTTATGCTATCGATCCAAGCTCAGTGGCTGTGAATCAAAATTTATTACGTTGGTTGGTTGATTTTATTAACGTCGCACTAGAAGCAACAAAAGGGCTATCAGCGACAGACCTCGTAATTTTGAACCCTTGTCAAGTAACGAGGATGACATCTGAGCTGATACCTCCCTCTCCGAACTTCCACACCATGCAAACGGAAGAACTTTGGACCTCGATAGATTTTATGTGCATCAGCCTCAACTACACGGAGGATCTTTAATAGCATAAAGGCTCGAACCCACGAATCGATGAAAACCGCCGGCTGCGAATCCGCGAGCATGACAACTTGGCTTCCGCTGCAACAAAACCAATTACTACTAAAGGACACAAAATTTAGAGAATCAGCTCAGTCGATCATTACAGCTTGAAGTTTTTGTCCAGGTCAAATATTTTTTAAAAAAAAAAAATGCCTCTGAAGACAAAGTATGACAAAAATAATTCTGGCTTCAAAATTAACATTCTATGTAATTTTAAGTGCAATTTTATAATAAGGGCTATGCGCGAATTATTTCCCATCAACTAACATCTGGGGTTTCTTTCTTATTTTATGATTAAATTCCCAGCTTCTTCCCAATCAAATGAAACGAGATGCAAATTAAATACACTTCGGAAGTGAAGTGAATAAATATAATCAAGTCGTATAAAAACGGCAGAGAATTGATTTGAATATAATGATAGTTTCTGTAATAAGAAAAGTTTTAAAATGGTGAGCGAGTAAGTATTGTGGCGTGTATTTAGGATTTGGTGAGATTAGGTCTCAACGCTATCGGAGGCAATCGCCTCTTATTTCAGGTAAGCGTATTCTTTGATGGATTATAAAAGTTGTTATCACTCGCGGAAAGGAACTTAACTATGGAAAGCATCTCCCTTGATTTAAGAGAAAATATAAATATTTTGGATATAACTGACTAGCTTCATTAATTAGTCTGTGCTTGAATTTAAGTTGAAATTTAGATCTTGTGATTAAATTTTAAGAATGACTGACGGGACGGGTAACAGGATACTGTCACAATCTCATTTATCCTAACTGTAGCAAATGATTTTATTGTGTTTTAACATATTTATATATAAAAAAAAAATTGCATACGAGGAAGTCGTGCTTGGGTCTTAGATTATAAAATTGCGTTTTTAATTAATTAGAGTGTGTGTGTGCGTGCGTACGTGTGCGAGTGTGTTTGCTACTTATATTAAATATTAAATAGTTCTTGACGGTTATTTTTAATTCTTCTAGAATCAAAGAATTTCTTCCAAGATGTTCTTGTTCCACTAACAGACGAAACACATGGAGGTGAGGATGTTCCAATCTACGCTACAGGACCAATGGCTCACCTTTTCCGAGGTGTAGTCGAACAAAGTTATGTAGCACACGTAATGGCTTACGCAGCATGCATTGGAAGAAACAAACAGCACTGCCAACGCATTGGTGACAGATTACCATTGACAGCAGCAAACGAAAATAGCGCAAGTCATCTAAAGATCTCCATAAGTCCACTATTTGCAATCATGTTCCAAATTGTTCTTGTCAAACTCTTTCTCTTCAAGCATTAGATAATTTAATTCGACGTAAATGAATTCCCGAAATTTTTGTCATTGTTCCAAAAAGTCGATCAGTGACTTACGTCATTGCCAGAAGTAGAAAGGATGGGCATAATTTTTATAGAAAACGTGTTTCCTCTTACTATTTTTCTCCAAGGGTAAATTGCTTTTATCTTTAGATATTGGTTGGGAGTCTCAAAAAGCTGTGGTTTAGGGCTTAGGAATATAAATTGAATCGATTCTATGTTGTTAAATATTTTCTCTGTCTCATATTATGATACTTATATAACGTTCTTCGCTATTGTTGCTTAACGTTATTATTAATATTTTCTTATTAACATACAAAGATATAAACAACTAGCAAGTAGCTAAAAGTAAATTGATCCGTTGAGGGCATAGCTTCATCGAAACAAAAGATTTCATCGAAATTCCATTGAGATATTTTATATTGAGATTTTTGCCTTTGTGCTTTAAGGTGCAGCATAATATTTTCAAATTATCCAGTATCGATATGATTTTATTCAATTTTATGTATATATATATTTTTAGTTCTTGGAAAGTATGAGCTTTACTATATGCAAGAGTTTAACTTTAAAAAGTTGAGTATCGAAACGATTTACTAAAAAATTTACTATTGACTGTGTGTAATTCTGAACTAAAATATATATAATAGCACTTGGAAAAAATTAATAATTAGCATAAATTATACATATCATAAACTAGTAGTGAGAGAGAAGGATTCAGAGAAAAATAATAGTGCTACTCGAATCCAGATTACAGAGAAGATTTAATTGGTTATAGCTATTAATATTTCAGTATTATTATGGAATAAAAATCTCTGCGTATTTAACACTTACAATTAAACTAACTGATTTAATTTTCCTTAAATATTATTTTTGTTAACATTTCGTTCGCATAATGAATGCCGGATATGTGATTTTACAGACCATCGTTCCCGTGTTTTTTCTTTTAAATAATTTGAGAAGTCATCTGAAATAAAAAAAAAAAAGACATTTCATTTAAAATTACTTTAAAGCAATAATTACTTTTATTTTTAATAAATCTCTGAATCCGAGAACCTTAGAAGGAAAATTTATCTTAATAAGAGACAGAGAAATTATGCGATATCTCTCTGGAGAGATTTTCGGGTTAAAGAAACAAGAATAAAAAAAAATTACCTCAAACAATTTATTGTTACAATTTCAACATAGATTTTGTTTCTAAGATAAGATACTCATCGGTAAATATCCGATAAAAAGAGTTTTCAAACTTAGGTTTAATTAATTTTTTTTTGGTACCCTTGGTGTAGTAAATCCGTTTTCTCTTTTGATTGACAGCTGAATTTTTTTTTGCAAAAGGCTCGTATAATACATTTATCAAAAATTTGTATTGAATGTAGCATGTGTATATTAGTCAAAAACTTATTATGAGTGTCCGAAAGCTAAATTTTAAATGGAGATTTCGATGGAGTACAGGTTATAGTGTTCCTAATTTTATTTAAATAATATACCACCGCATCAGAATTAAATAAGAAAAAAATCATTATTAACATTTGCTACTAAATAGCACTGTTCAAATTTAAAATTATAAAAAGTGATGAGAAAAAAACAGAGCTTCTTAAGAGAGCTTGGAAAATAGCAAAAGAGCAAGCTTTAATCTAAATTTTATTATTATTCAGCAAAGCAAGAAATTGATCATACAAATACTGTCCATCCAATGGAGCTGTACGTTCAATTGAAACAGTTTGAAACACTAAATATTTGTAACAAATTCTTGAGATTTCTTAATTAAAATAATAAATAAAGTTATTAATTATGTCTTTAAATCCCAATAATGAGTCTACCTTTCAACAAATAGAAAATCTTTCATATTTAGGATGTGGTTTATACTCTAAATTAACCATGGAAAACTCAGAATTTACTGAAAATCTTAATTATTTGGAATTTGTAAATCTCACGCAGTTACAGAAATAAACAAAATTACATTTAAAATTCTTACAATGAAATATCAAAATTATGCTCCTTATCTTCCACGGTAAAAAAAATGGTTTTTAAATGTAGGGGTTTCCTAAAAAGAAATTAAATTTAAGAATAAATTTAAAATTAATATTTTAACAAAATTTATTTTTGGAAACTCGGTGTAATTAAATAAAAGATAAATCAGTCGAAATCAATGTTTTGTAAGAAAAAGTAATCCTAAAATGAACATGCAATTAAAATATACCAAAGAGAATTTTTATTTAGGAATAAAAGTACATTCAAATTCAGCTTAAAGGGAGAGAGGTGCTTATTTTTGAAGGGGCATATTGATTTATTTTACGGTAATTAAAAAGCTAACTTTCCTTTCATGATTTATAAGTAAGTATTCGGGAAGCTTTCTGCAACTGCACTCAGCAAAAAGCACTGTTCTTTTCCATTTCATATTTTTAATATGTTTTGTGTATAAAAAAAACTATTCATTCAGTTGTTTCAGATCATTTTTCATTACTTTTTATAATTGAACTTACACGCACAGTAAGGTTTGTTCTCAATCACCTTTCGTTCCAAAAGCATTTTGTCATTGTTTACTTTTTTAAATTTATTTGAATAAAAAAAGACTTTTTTGTCAAAAATGTTTGTTTGTTTATTATACCTTTTTTTTTAGACAATACGATTATCCTATGATACAAAAAGGAATTAAGCATTGTATGTATTTTTAAAAAATTGCAATAAGTGTAACTTTCATGTACCATAATACAAGGTTCAAAAATTGCCTGTTTTCAAGGGTGGTTCAAAAATTGCCTGTTTTTGTCGACATATGGTGCTGCTAAGGCAAGCCCAAGCAGAGGAGGATGGTCTCATCGGCCGAGAAAATTATGGTGACGAATTTTCGGGAGGCGAAAGAAGTTCTTTTAAGAAAAAGAAAAAAAAAAAAGAAAAGAAAAACGATCAATACTCAATACAGCGATGAATTATTCTATTCGTAATACAGATACTTTTTAACCACTCTAGCATGTATTTTAGTTTTAGTGTATAGACACAGAAACTCAAAAATATTGTTCAATTCTTTTCTAATAACTTTATGTAGCACATTTTCACCGAAAAAATAATTAACTTTCGAGTTTCATTGCTACAGACAATTGATCTTGTCTGAAGTTCCAACATTCTGTTCTTCAATATAATTTATAATTTAAAACGAATAATTTTACCCATAACAATGAATTTCAAATGCATTTTTATATGGTAGATTTTTTTTTTCCCGAAAAAGTGATAGAAAAAAGTATCTAATAGAAGGAATTACTTTCAAAATTTATGTAAATTTGAACTGAAAAAATAAGAATCCTAATTTGAAAATAAAACAATATCCCTCCTTTTGACAATAACACAAAAGAAATTTTCTTAAAAAAAAGAGAAAAATAATAATTTTCAAAATAAATAAAATATAGTGAAATGAAGTGTAGTATTTTGTTTCAATTTTTAATATAACATTTTGTTTTCTTTGTTTTTATAATGCTTATAAATGTAGTGTTGTCACTGATAATTCTCATATATACTTTGCAAATATTTAAAGGTGTTTTTTTTTTTTTTTAGCAAATTTGAAAAATGTGTGTGTTTTTATGATAATATTTTCCAGTGGTCTGCAAATATATTCTTCAGAAATATCGGAGTCTCACATAAAATTCACCAACAAAAACAATACCATATGGGGAGATGTGGATTTTACAGTTTACATATTTAAAAATTCGATATAAAAACCAACTTTTTTATATGGTGGCAAAGTTTTTTAAAGAAAATTATTGAAATATTAGTTAAAACTGTTAGTTATTTTTAACTTTAACATTTACTTAAAAAGAGACATTTGTGAGCGTATTAAAAAATTCATAATACTCATAAAATCAAAACATGCATTTGAAAGTTTGTAAGTCATTCTGTTAAAAAAAATGGGAACCAGAATTCAGAAAAAATTATTATGATAAGACACGGCTCCAAATATTGGAATCTTTCTTTCTTGCGAATGATTACTGACTGAAAGTCAATAACCATTACTATCTCCCCTTTGTGAGTTTTACGATACCTCATGTGGCGTGAGGGAGTGCCCGGTGTTCCCAGAGGGGGAAAGAAATTTTTTCCTCAATCCTAAAAGCGCCAAGGGGAAAGAATATTTTGACTTATTAAAATTATTGAAATATTAGTTAAAACTTGTCGCAAACGTCTAAATATTGCATTGTTAGGCGAGTACGAACGATTCCCAAAATTTCAAAGCTCTAGCTTGATGGGAAGTTGGTTAAATTAACGATCGAAAATTTGATGACACACACACACTCAAACACCAGGTGAAATTCAGAAAAACGTTTTAAAAAATTTACACACTTCATTAATTTATGAATTCTTTTTATTTTGTTATAAAACTAAAGGCAAAACAATAATATGGATTTATTAAAATAACTGACATTTATTAAAATAACTGACAACTGACAAATAACTGACATTGGAAAAGGCAGATTTTTTTTTCGTTTGGTATTGAATTTAGTAATATCTAAATCATATATGTATTTAGTTTTTTTATTATTATTAAAGTCTAGCTTTGAAGCAACACTGAGTGCTATCGCGTCTTCGTGTAATAGCACTTTGGGAGACTTTATACGTTCCATTTAAGCTGTTTTAAGTGTATATGTTTAAACTGTTGCTGTGATGTTAATAAGCTATATCTAAGAGGTAATTAAACATTTTCAAGTCTTATATAAATTAAAGGCTATCAAGTCTTTCCCATTAAATACTTTTCTACGTGTTTTTACCATAAGGGATTCAAAATATCTAGACACCTAAGGACCCGTTGAGATTGATACTGTCTGCATATACATATATACGATTAATAACTATGATAAATTGCAAAGTCAACTGACGAAGGATAAGATGCGTTACTTCTAGCTCAAAAATGTGTTATTCTTTCTTTTATATATATATTACACCAAATTATATGGCTTTAATATTCATATATATGACATTATTTCATTTATTAATGTTAAAATTCAAAATAAAATGGTTCAAAAGCATCAATATACTCGAATAAGGTTTTTTTTTCCTTAAACAATTACTTTTATTTCATTCGATATTTTCTTACTTAAATGTTGTCTCCTCAAAGATGAATTTGCTATATATCTAGTGAAGCGTCTAGTTATGAATAAGAAAAGATCAATTTAGGGCAACCTAGAAAAACTTGATTATGTTTATACTACACACGTTTCTATATAAATCTAGTCAAATACCTGTTAAGTGTGTAAGGTAAGTATCGCGAAAGGGTGCTCTAATTTCACTGTTTACATTATTTTATTTCAATCAAAAACAACTTTCTACAGCAAGAGAGGGATTTAGTTTAAAAGGTTATTATATAAAAATACATTAGGAATTCATCAAGAAAATATAAGTTAGACTGATAAGAAAAAAAAATTTATTTCTGTTATTTGAAATTTTAATTAACCCTTAAAAATATATAAATAGTAAACTATTTTGTTTTATTCTATCTTTTTCTGGATAAAAATAAAATATCCCTTAATACAAAATATTTCATCAGAGTTACTTACAAAAATAACATATGATCTCATCGTAACGGAGTCATCATGCTTCTAAAAAATTGTTAATGAAAATTAGTGCGATTCAAAATGAAGAATCTGAAGCAAAAAATAGGGTTAATCCTCAAAAGTAAAAGATTCCTCCCCCCACCATTTTTTAAACTAAGAAACACGTATTTTATAAAGCAAATAATCAATTGATCATGAGTATTACATATTAAAACTACCTAGTTTTCTTCAACACTTTTAATTACTATTAAACAAGAGCATTTCCTTTTCAGGAAAACATCTGGATCTTCTGAAATTTTTTTAATAATATCTAGAATTTTACTTTCGACTCTTTGTAAGAACGATATGTTCGAACATTTAAAAATTAGAATGACAAAAAGATATTAGATCAGTTTTTTAAAAAAAAAAAAAATTGATGTAGAAATTTTTATTAATTTCGTCGTATGGAATTAACGAAATACGATTTCTCGCTGAAGAAACAATTTTCTCTACAGAAAGTATATCTCAAACCAAGTTACTTACGAAGTCAATGTTTATAAATATCCTATTATTACGAAGTATTTTTAGATATAAATTCCGTTAAAATGGATCTCTACATCGGAATAAAATTAACATTTAATTTTTGTGCTTAGTTTCTTCATAGTCAGTTGGTGACTAGCTATTAAAACGAGGGAAAACACTGCATTTTGTACCTGTTGGTCGCACTTTTAAAAATTCATTTTTACCTTTTCAAAAATTACCTAAGACCTGAATTTATTGTTGAATTTTAAAAGACTCTACTATCAATGGTGACAAATAATCGTTTCTGAATAACAGTAAAGGTGAAATATGACTCACAAAAACTCCAAATTGTATGATAAAATTTTTGTTGAAAGCCCACAGCTCTCCGAAATCGCTTAAATGAATCGTTTGAATTTCATGTCAAATTAACACAGCATCATAACATGCACACATTATGAATTTAATTTATACTATCCCAAACGAAAAATGCGCGTAAAGATTATTTTAACTTCATGTGAATTATACATTTCTGAGAACTTCACGCAGGTGAAATAATTGCTGAAACTTATCTCGGAATCTCTATTCAATGTTGTGAAATGAAACTTGTTAGATTGAATGGTGTTATGGGATATGAAGCAACAAAAGCTATTGTTTCCCAAACCACAATATGAATAATTCGAGAAAAAAACCAATGTTTTTATATGGTGACAAAGTTTATTAAAGAAAATTATGGAAATATTAGTTAGAACTGATCGCAAATATCTAAATATTACATTGTTAAGCAAGTTAGAACGGTTCCCAAAATTTCGGAACTCTAGCTTGATGGGAAGTTGGTTAAATTAACGATAGAAAGTTTGATGCCACACTGATACACACACAGACAGACACACACCAAGTGAAATACATAAAAACGTTAAAACTAACTAAAATTAACTAATTCATCCGGTAAATTAAATGGTTGGAATGCAGTTTAACCCAACCAGCCTTGGCGACAAAAATTATTTGGCAGTATTTTGCCAGATGTGACTACCCTGGTCCGTTTTACGGACTTAATGCCCAAAAAAAATCGCCAAGTTTGGTGCCAATTTTTTAAATCGAGCCAAGTGAATGGGCTAAACTGCATTGTTAAAGAAAATATTAGTTACAACTTGTCGCAAATGTCTAAATATTTCATTGTTAGGCGAGTGAAAACGATTCCCAAGGTTTCAGAGCTCTAGCTTGATGGGAAGTTGGATAAATTAACGGTAGAAAATTTGATGACACACACACACACCAAGTGAAATACATAAAAACGTTTTAATTTGAAATGAACACAAACTGAAACTTTTCACCGTTGTTACCAAAATTGTGCGGGCAAATATTAACCAAAATTAAAAATTAGTATATGACACTGGAAGTAAAAATAAGCATAATGTGATCTTTCTTCAAAGAAAACCCTTTTGTGATATAACGTGTGTATGAAACGTAATAAAATTTTTCAATAGGGACTTCGAGAGAATGTTCTGAATGGGGGAAATGTGTTAAGCGAATGGATACCGAAATATTATTTACAGCAGTATATCTACAAATTAGTTTTGCTCTACATGGATATTTTACAGCATTTTTATGTATTTCACTTGGTGTGTGTGTATGTATGAGTGTGTCATCAAATTTTCGATCGTTAATGTAACCAACTTCTCATCAAGCTAGAGCTCTGAAACTTTTGGAATCATTCTTACTCGTCTAACAATGCAATATTTAGACATTTGCGACAAGTTTTAACTAATATTTCAATAATTGCTTAATAAAATTTTCCACAATGTAAAAACGTTGGTTTTTATCTCGAATTATTTACAAATTAAGTAATAGCGGTAATTACACTTAAAATTTGCATTACATATCAAAATTACAGATAATGTGATAGTTGTCATCCAGTAATAGCTTTTTATTACTCCTTTCTAGCGAACTTCCTTGTGATTTCAACGCAGTTGAAATTTTTGAGTGAGCGTGATAATTTTTTGCCATACCTCTTCGAAACTTGATGCTATTGATTTCTTATAACTACATACTAATTTTGACTTTTGATCCCTAAGCATCCAGTCTGAGATGGAATTAGCACCTTCAGTGACTGTAGAACTGGTACAAGGATGTTTGGAATCTCCAGAGTAAATGATCTCTGTAATGATTCTGTCTTGATATTATCCTCGGAGTTTATAAGCCACAGAATGTCTGACGTGTCGTATAGCACCGTTTCACAAGCCCAGCATTGTTTTCAGCGGCCTTTTTGTTGGAAAGTGAAGGGAACTCTTCTCAAAATGGATAGATTAGGTGTGGTTGACGTAAAAAAAATATCGAACAATAAATTATTTTTATATAAATTGAATTTAAATTTATGTTTGTTCAACTAGTTTTGAGATAACATGCCAAATAATCCAATTTTTTTTAACTACCTACTACGCTCTTTTTAAGATAAATACTCATATAAATATTTTAAATCAAATATTTTCGCATAGCAAATGAAAGCATCTTAGTATTTAAATTATGCTTCCTCAATAGCTGCTTAAGTAATTATTACGAAACAATAAAGGAAACACATTAAAGGATACATACCGCTCTAAGATAGTACAATTAGGAAAAAACAGACAGTATAATAAAATGTAGTTCAACTTCTATAAAGATATAGCAGAAAGAGAAGAAAATATATTTGTAACGTTGAACTTTTATGAAAATTCCACCGTTAATAATAATAAGCATATCTATTTTCGGAAGAGAAAATAGGTGAACAAAAATGAGAAAAAGTTGGTTCTAAGTTATTCATTCTATGAGCATTATCCTGTAAAATAGTCACTTCCAATCAAACCGCTTAGAGTGACAAGAAGCTAAAAAATAATTAAAGACCACTATCTTTCAAAAGATGGTGAAATAAAAAATATACTCATATTATTATTTGACCAAATAGACTTATAATAAATATGTTTAACTAAAAGAATTAATAATTAATTAATGTTAAACTAATAGAATTTTTAATACAAATACAAAAGTTTAAAAAAAATAATAAAGTATAAAATTTAAAATACAAAAATTATTTTTTGCGGACAATTATTTTAATCTGATAAATGATTGTTAAAATTATGCATACTTCCAAGACTAAAGTGTACTCTTAAATTCTCTAGGAATATTATCTTTTCCCATTTGATTGATTGATTGTAGAATTCTATGGGGGTTTGAGCAATGAAGGCTATTATTCCTTTTTCCCCATTTCAATTGCATATATCTGTTTGTTGAAAACTTGACTAATTGATTTATGAGAGAATGGAGCTACAAAGGCTATTATCCTTTATTGAATATTTCGGGCTGTCAATTTCTGCCCAACACAAAGTATTTTAACTATGACAATTACGCTTCATAATTTTGAACCAAGGACTTAACAAGATGGAACTTAAGTTTGTACTCTCCATATTCACGCCACGCCAATGCAAGAACTTTGAGACACAACAGATTTAATGTTCTTTAGTCTCGTTACACATTGATTTTTAGAAATTGCATTTGTCAAAGTGCACGAGTTTGATCTTGAAAACATGAACAAAAAGTCCCAACCAATAAATCTTCACACTCTCTTTAGGATCTAAGTAAACCGATGGGGAATCATCAAAATATATTTAATTTTACAGCCTTAAAAGTAGATCTAATTTTTCTAAAGTTTTGAGATTTTACATTGTAACTCATGAATCATATATTCTAAAATAGTGCTTTGTATATTTTCAAGCATATTTTAACTTAAGATTACCCAAACTATCTGTTTATTGCGAGTATTGCGACCATTAAACATTTACTAGTACATTCCCGGGTTGTTCAATAGTTGAGGTATTTAAAATCTGGGAAACAAGATAAGAAGAAAAAATATTTTAATTTTTCACTCTTTCTTTGTTTAAAGTGATGATTACGATGTTTAGAATTATTCAATGATAAAAGTAAAAGAACATATTCCCCACATATTCACACAGCAGTGTTTACAGTTGAGGAATTTCTCTCAAAATGTTTTACTACGTATTTATACTACAATCTTTATAGCCTTTGTTGTAAGGATCGAAATTCTTAAATACCACCCCCAGATAATCTGAATATACCTTTGTTTATTCAGAAATAATTTTTTAAAAAATTTGTAATCACTGTAATATAATTCTATAAGCAAATTTAATTTTCATTCCTCTGCTACTCGTATCCACAGCTCTTCAAAAACTAGTTTGTAGTTCTCTTCGTTAACTGAATGCTTCAACCAAACTCCAAAAGCTCTAAATCAGTCCGTTTTCTCCTCTAATGCTTAGTAAATAACATCCCTGAAAGAGTTAATACTATTACTAACCTTTTCGCTAATGATACCGCTGTCCTAGGAAATTACAAATATCCCATATCAGTCTGTCAGGTCTTCACATTTCGCTTAAAATGTATGGAATTATGGTTAAATTCAAGGAAATTAAAATTAACATCGATAAATCTGGTGCTATGTTATTCATTTATTGACAAAAATATTTACCAGTTACAAACAACCACCAATTATATTTTTTTCAACACCCTTATTCCGTGATCTCAGAAAGCAAAATACCAAGGTTTAACACGAGACCAACGATTAACTTAGAAATAACATATTCTACACACACGTGACAAGTTCCGCATTATTTAATGTAAGATATACCTCTTAATTAAACGGACATCTGAAACGAACTTGGAACTCAAAGGTCTTCTTTGTACCTCTATACATCGTCCCATCCTAAGCTGTAAATGCTCTCAGTATGGGTTTATACTTCAAAATCAAACGTGAATATCCATAATACTAGACAAAATTGAATTATATGTCTGATTTGCGACTCTGAACGATGCATGAGAAATAAAGAAAGTCATCTGCATCCCAACCTTCGATCAATACATAAAACATCTCTCGAAGAAATTTTATAACAATTTAGAAACTATTGAGAGATAATAATAACATAAGGTCTCTTGAAAACTACAATATTACACCAACTGTTAGAAAGCCAAAAAGAATCCTAGCTGATTCTTTAGACCACTATAATTAATTTACCACCTTTTTTTTTAAAAAAAAACTGAATATATTTATTACATTTTAATAGTACACACACAAACACACAATAAACAGCAATTTCGTTAGCGCGATGTTATGTCATCCTACGCTTTAGACCAGGGTTCTATTCTCAGTTTATCAATTTTATCTTTCTCCTTTCCACAGCATAGAAATTTTTAAATTTCACCCCCAGATATCCAAATATACCTCTTTTTATAAAGAACTTTATTTAAAATAAAAAAAAGTTTTTTTTTTTTCCATTTTTTTTTAAAATTTAAGCAGGTTTGATTTTCATCCCTCTACCACTCTTCGAACTGAATATTCGAGCCAAACTCCAAAAACTCAAAAAATTGTTTGTTGCTCTATATTCCATTCAAAACCACACAATCAATACTATAATCTGAAAAACGAATAGTTTTCATTTATGATTTTCCCAACTTACAATAAACGTGCCTTGGACACAATTGACAGAGTGTGTTTCATTTTTTAACTTATTGGTACTTAAATTGATAGGAAGTTGTCCAAGACAGTATTTGCAAAAACATCTGATTTATCGTAGTTTCTTCGCATGTGTAAGGCCTTCTTGGTCACTATTTTGCCTTAGCTGCAGGCCAGAAAAGGTAAAGTTTTGTATTAGTTTTGAAAAATGGCATCAGATAATAAGTGAAACTTAGGACAAGCGTGAGTGAGTGGAGGCAACTGAAATATTTTGGATTTGTGTGATAAATTTGAAGAGAAATATTCAAAAGTAGTTCTATTCAATATGTCTCAACAATTAAAGGATTTCGCAAGTCGTTTGCCTAAGGGAGGTGGTGGCTTAGCTACAGGTCTAAAATTATTAATTGCTGCTGGAGGTTTAGCCTATGGTGCTACCCAATCTGTGTATACCGGTAAATATTAACCCTAGTTTATTGTTATTAATATGTAAATTATTTGATATTTTGAGGGAATTAAACTTTTACTCGTTATTCTAATGCTTGTTAATGATGTAGAAAATGCTGGTTAATCTGTTTGTGAATATTTTTATGTTTAAGTAGATTGAAATTGCATCATCCTAAATTAAATAATTTTCTTCCGTGAAAAAAATAATTTTACGTTAAATATGATTATATAATGAGGTGTTAAGTCATTATATTTTATATTGATAGCTTATAGTATTAAGATGGAGCTGTAATACATTTGAATGCATATGTATCTTTGTTATGTAATGCTTCCAAATCTTTGTCACCTGGTGGTTCACATGTCTCGCAATTTATTTATTTGAAAAGTTGTAAATTTGCTGTTTCTGAAATATTTTTGCTCTCTGTAATACGCATTTTTTTTTAAAAAAATTCCAATAGTCGAATATCGGATTTGGGGGGGGGGGGGAGAATTCAGTTTCTGTTTATTCGTTTTTCAATTTTATTTGATTTGGTTTTGTACTCGGAGATGAATTTGGAAAACATGCAGGGATTATTTTAATATTTAATGAAATTTTTGGTATATCTTAACTTCCATTTTATCCTAAGTTTTAGGAGATAATCTTTGATATATTTTTTTGGCTCTCATTTTCTTTGATTTCAACTTCTCTTTGTTATATAGAGTTTCGAAACTAATTGCTGTTATATAAATTATATTTTTTGTGATTAATTTTACATTTTTACTAACAATATTTAATGTCATGATAAAAAATTGTCAATAGGGAATAATATTGGAATTCTAAGTATTTTTTAAAGAAAACTTGAAATAAAGTTCACTTTGATAACTTTTTATGTGAAGCTTATAAAGTTGTCAACTGCAAAAGAGAATAGAGGTATGTATATTATTTAATTTTTATTAATCCTTTCTATAAACTAAGCGTTTATCTCATACGATTGAAATTATGTATTGGCTGTATTAAAATTGATTTGAAATTATAAATATTTTTTTTTTTCGTTTTTAGTTGATGGTGGTCATAGAGCAATAATATTCAGTCGTATTGGTGGTGTGAAAAATGATATATACAGTGAAGGTCTTCATTTTAGGTAACCTATTAGTAATACTTACTCTTTTTAATATGCTATTAAGTATCTAATATTCTATGTATTACAGTGGGATTCAACTGTCTTAAGTACTTTAAATTATTAGTGAGGAAATTAAATATTTTCTTCCTTGTTTCTTGATTTTATTTTAAATTCTGTTTTTCTTTCACTTTCATTAAATTGCCAAGTGTTTGGAATTTTTTTTATTTTAATTTGCTTTATCTAGAAAGTTGTATTTAAACATGTTGCATTGTATTTAACCTAGAATCTTTTTTATTACTTTTACTCTGGGTAAATTACATTGGTAATTTCTACACTAAAAACCTAATTTTTGTTCCTTTATAATAAATTCTCGTGGATTTTCTTTAAACATTTATCATTTATTAATTGATGATCTGTTATTAATCTATAAAAGTTGCACCTGTAAGACTGGGCTTGAAAGAATAGTCCTGCTGTTGTTCATGCTTGTCTTAAGAGGCGACTAAAATGGGTTCCCAGTGTCTGGGGGGGGGGTATAGCCAGGCACCATGCCCCTGGGGATTATATCTGGCGACCTTAAGGGCTTGCCTTCTTTAGCTAGATATGGCATTGCTCACCTGAGGCAACCAAGTTATCTTTTTCTGTCACATGGTGTTTATTATCTTTGGTAAACATGGGTGACATGGCCCCAGAATACCCTAGCAGTTCTTCTCTATTTTCAACCCTCCTTCTTGTCAGCCAATTTTTCTTTTTTTAATTTTTTCACATCTTTACACTTTACTAGATTTACATTCACTTACTTGCCTTGTTTGGCAAATGGCCACATCTGGCTTTTGTTCCATTAAAAAACTATCACTCGCTCATTCAAACATCTAAATCAGCTGCATCTTGTTTGGCATAGCATGGCCACATCTGACTTTTGGTCCATTAAACTACCATCGCACACACATATATAAAAGCCAACTCTTCATTCATTATTATATCTCGTGGTTTATCTTAATTTACCCGCATCTTTTCGATATCCATATTTGTACATTTGACAAAATTTTTAATTATAATAAATTAACATCTTGGAAGCAAAGTTTTCATATGTAATATTTTCTCTGCAACTTTTCGAGCCAGGAAAGATCTTTACAATTTTTTTTTTCGGTGGGGGGGGGTGCTATATTAACTAGAAAATGAATTTCTACTTATTATTATTTTGTCCTGGCTTAAAAAATATTTTTTGGTTTCATTTTCCTTCTCGAACTCTTGGTCTGTATAGCTTCATCATTGGATGTATCTGGTATCCCACTTCTTCATGCTCTGGTTCATCACTTTGATTATTTTACATGGATTTGTGTAAAAGACTAGTGTTGAACACTGTTGTAATAAGAGGCATTCAACATCAACTCTTTATTTTTCCTTCAAAAGTTAATGTTTTATTGACACTTTCATGTTATTCACTGGTATTTGCATTTATCTGATAATTTAGTCACTCTTGTCATAATCATCAGAGAAGGTAATCAAGTATTTGAATATTAGTTATAGAGAAACTATCATCTAAAAGAGTTGTGAAAATTGGAGTTTGATGCTTTTCAAAGGAAGATTATACTGGAAATTATATGTACTGCTAAAGAGATTATGATTCAGCATTAAAAAATTTATTCTGTGTGAATTGAAGTCATCTTGTGTATGTCAATTCAACTTATATACACTGGAAAATTACATTTTTTTGATAATTACCAGTATTTGTACAAGTCATTTCAAGTTGTAATGATTCTTGTTCAGCCACTATTGAATAAAGGATATTGCTTAGTGATAAACAAATGTTGCAGACTTCATCTTGACAGTAAAACAGTTATGTATGAAACACTCAAACTTTAGCAGGAAAGACATTCCAAAAGAATAACGGTAAAAAAGTTTTAACAGCAATTTGTGCTTACAAAAGGAGGAAAATGTGCATCATCAAGTGGATAGATAAAAAAAAAGTTATCTCTGACATTTATACTCTACATAA
The DNA here is from genome assembly GCA_019974015.1 of Nephila pilipes. NCBI lineage: Eukaryota > Metazoa > Arthropoda > Arachnida > Araneae > Nephilidae > Nephila > Nephila pilipes. Next base: position 430,779 of record BMAW01126308.1, read on the forward strand.
TCCTGAAATGATTGAAGGGGTGGATCTGAGTTTAGCATACTTCTTGGCATTTGGGAAAAATTCAAATTGGCAACCCAGCCAAAAAATTCCAAAAAGTGGTAAAATCGTGTTTTTGTGGTAACCCTACTATAAAAGATGATCCTGTTAAGGGACTTCTAATATATACTATATATTCTTATCTATACTTCTATATATTCTATTTCTTATTTATTTTATATTACACTATATTTTATTATTTATATTACTTTTTAATTTATTTATTACTAATTTAATTTATTTTCGATTAATGATAGGAAGCAAGGCCTTACTATCTGTTTTTTCGCAGTTCTCGAAGAAAAAAAAATGACAGATGTGCTACAATGGTGTATGTAAGATGGGTTGATTATTGGTACGCTAAAGTGCCCAGTTTGTGACAGACATGAAACTGACCGTGTGCAAGGGTGTTAAAAACGAGTATGAATGGCAGTGTAGGAAGCAGGGTGATGAGAATTGACTTTAAAAAGTGTGTAAGATGTGGTTTGATCACAGTCATCTAAGTATAATCGAGATTTTGCTGGTGACTAAGATGTGGTTTGGAAAGTCGGTAAATATGTATATTGTTTGGATGAACCGAGGATCAACAAAAATACTGTTGTTGGCTGGTTTAGCTTTTGTCGAGAAGTGTGTTTGGCGATTATGATAAAAGAAGCGTTAAAATTTACCGTTAAGAAGTAATTGTAGAAATAGACAAAAGTAAATTTGGAAAGATGAAGTATGGAAGAGTAAGCTTGTGAAGGGCATGTGGGTGTTTGGGGGGTATTGAGAGAGGGACTGATTACTGTTTCTTCAAAGTGGTAGAAAGATTGAAGGAGGATTTATTAGAAGTGATTAAAGAATGGATTTTGCTGAGGTCTGTTATAATATCGGACTGTTGGAAGGCCTTTGATTGCCTATCAGATGAAGGATACAACCACTTACAGGTCATCCACAGTCTGACTTTCAAGGATCTTGATGGGCCGCGGCAGCCTAGTGGTCAAGGTCGTGGACTAGCAGCTGGCGGTTTTGTTCAGTCGCGGGTTCGATCCTTGGCCGCCAAAGACCCGCCGTGTAGCCGGAGCTGATGTACGTTAAATTTGTTCGGGGCCCAAAGTCCTCCGTTGGCGTGGTGTGGATGTTAGGAGAGGGAGGTGCCAGCTCAGGTGTCGTCCTCGTCCCTTGACCATGGTTCAAAATTACGAGGTCCATCACCAATAGCCCTCATGTTGCTTCTAGTGCGACATTAATAAAAAAAACTAAACTCAAGGACCTTGATACGGGAGCACATACTAATAGTATTGAAGTCACCTGATCAGCAGTGAAACACAGTCTCAGGAATCACTTGTCAGGCAGATAATCAATTTGACAATCATCTTATAGAATATATGTGGCGACGCCAAAGAACGCATTGAATGAATGATGATACATTTTGAGATTTCCTTCGCATGATGGTCACAGTTTATCCGCCTGGTGTGACGTCATAGCTCATAAACATATTTTGTTGTTTGTTACTGTATTCTTGGAAATGATATACTCCACTTGAATGACGTCATTTCCCCTTGCAACAGCGGAAAGTGTTATGCTGCTCGCCAGACAGTTTCGTAGACGAAACGTTGCCCTTGGCGAGAGCAGAGCTCTGTAGTTAAATGGTGGTTATGAAGATGATAATAAATGATTTTGTTTTAAACAATTGATTGATGCCTTGAAATATTTTATTTTTGTCACTACGCCACACTGGTTATACGGATATCCCTCCATCATAAGGTTGGTGCTTTTTGCACGTTTTTAATTTTTTTTTGTTTTAGTGTTATTACCGTTTTTTATTTATTTATTATTATTATCATGTCGTCTGCAAATGTTGATTTACCATTTTTTTTTTTTTTTTGTCTTTCAGTCATAATTTCGCCGTTTTGTCTTACCTTTTTTCAACATTTCGTAGTTAACTTATTTATAAGTTTATTTATTTATAATAATCTTATATATATTTATCTGTTTTATTGTTTAAGTGTCTTTACTCTATATTTTATTTATTATTTTAAAGTTTGCCACAAAATGCCGATTTAATATGTTTTTTGTGTCTTGGATAAAATTTCACCATTTTCTCAACATATCTACCACTTCAACTGATGTTTTTCTGTAATTTTCAGTTAACACTTTTTTTTGTCCAACGGATAAAACACCATCTTGATTTCGGCTTTGACTTTGAGAATTCCGCATTTGGTGCCACTTTGACATAGTTTTAAAAATCGCACCAAGAAGTACGCTATAATAGGACTTTACCAATTGAAGTACTCACAAGGACAAGGTCATATAGGAACCATAAGTAGTAAAGAAATATAATTATATAATAGGAAGTGTAATTAGAAAGAACTGGATCAGCATTTTACCAATTACTTAATCATTAAAGAGAGAAAAGAAATATTTAAAAAAAATTGTCTTTTATATATATATATTGCTGTGGAATGCATTTGCTTTATACTGGAAACATGGAATAAAATACTTGCATTTTAGGTATAGACTGATTAATTGATTGTCTGATATAATGCATGGCACAGTAAATGAAAAAAAAAAAAAGACCAAGGATTTTGCTGAATCCCTGATAATTAATTAAAAGGCACTTTTTTTAGAAGTGATTGCTTTCACTGACATGAAATTGAGACCAATGAAGCAGTGCTTTGTGTATCAAAGCAATTTTGATAAACTGATGTGAAAAACAAAACATTTTTGTTCTGATTGTGATCGAGTACTATATTTGAATCCTTGTTTTAAAATTTACCATGCAAAAGCTGAATTTTAATATCAAATATAAATTTAAAAAAAAAAAATGTGTTCATTTTTGAAAAGTGTCATTTCCAGTTTGATTATTTTTCTGAATAAAGCCAACATTAAGTAAAAATGGTTTTTTTTTTTTCTGCAAATAAAAATTAATGTAACTTCAAAAATTATATTTTTGTAGTTTTAACTGGTGATACAAGTTTAATATAATTACTTTGAATTGGAAATAGTGTTTCAGAAATATGTTTATTTTATGACTAAACGTGGGGAGGAAAAAAGAAACTAGTTGGTGTTAAGAATAATAAAAACTAGTTTATGGACTACCCATTTAATTTTGTGTTGCATCCTAAATAGATTTATTTTAACAGATCTAATTCTAGATCAAACTTTTGGAGATTTGCATTTAATATTTTATTTTTTTGCAATTAAGATGAAATTTATGTACATTCGTTTCTTGAGATTGTTGTAAATATTGAATTGTTTCATCTTTTATATTAAAATATTACAAAGAAAATTGTGTACATATATTTATTAAGAATTTAATTTGAATATCTGTTAAAATAAATTACATGTACACCAAGTATATCATAGTAGTGATAATATTTTTATGAATATATGATACCGAGATATTTTTTATTTAATATTTTACTTGTCTTATTAAACTTTTATATTTTAATTTTCGACATTTTTTTTAGGATACCATGGCTTCAATATCCTATTATATATGACATAAGGGCTAAACCTCGAAAGATATCATCACCAACTGGTAGCAAAGGTAAATGGGAATATATTTGGGTTTTAAAAAAAAATAAAAGAAATGCAACCATTAAATTTCTTGTTTGAAAGAATTTCTTAAGTTCATTTCCAATAGTAAATGTAATAAATTAAGGTAAATAAAAATTTCATTAAAGAAAATATATGTATATATATGGAGAGCTGGTGTCCAGTTTGTTACATTAGTTATGCTTTTATCATTAATTATAGAATTTTTGTAAAGGTTTATGGCTTCTAAACATTTTTCATAGGAAAAATGCCTATATATTTCTTTCCAAATTGCATTCTTTTACCCCCCAAAAAATGCTTTTATCTTTTTAAGTCCTGTTTAAGACTTAAATACCTGCAGACACATAGTCAATTTTTAACTCTAATTTCTTTTTTTTCCCCCTTGCAAATGATTATTAGTCATTCTCGTACTTATTACTTTTTGTTAATTTTATTTAATTTATTATAATTTTTCAAATATTTCTTATGATTTGAAATTTAAAAATAAAGTTTTGTTCACAATTTGTGTTTAACTTTTTCCTCTTATAAATATATATTTATGTAAAGTCTTGCTTGTAATTTTCCATCTTATAAGTTCCATATTTATAAGTTATTTTAAATATAAATGTTTTTTTAAATATTAGCTTGCCAAATTTTTCAAAGTGAACTCATGAAATGACTTGGGGGAGGGGCTTACAGTTCATGCAATTCCCTCTAATTTAAATCTTTCCCTAAAATAACTTTTTAGCTGTAGATAGTTTCTGTTCATAATTACTTAAATTTATATTAAAGGCATATAATATGTAATTCATTCTAGCAATGTTAATAAAATATTTTTTGGCTATTTCAAAAATTCATTTTTTGTCCTAAATTTTTCTGTAAATGTTAGAATTGTTTGAATTTTTTTTTAATTATTTTTATAAAGTTAGTAAAAATATTTAAAGTTTTATTGTGTGCATCATTATTCTTCTGTGAATTTCATAATATTAAATATTTAAGTATTTTGACTGACTTTTAATTCACTTAGATCTTCAGATGGTGAATATATCTTTGAGAGTATTAGCAAGACCAGACGGGGCCACACTTCCCCACATGTACAGAATGCTTGGGACAGATTATGATGAAAGAGTGTTACCTTCCATCTGCAATGAAGTAATTAAATTTTCTATTTTAGATAAATAAATTACATAAGTACCCAAATATTTATGAGTACATTAATTAAAATATATAAGCACATCTACATTACTAATTTGAATTAGTGCTATTATTTATTAAGTAATGAATATTGAAATGTAAGATTTTAACAATGAAAACATTCTATTTTGAATAGATCAGATGAAGTTTATTTCATTATCTCTACGAAATAATTTCTATAATTATAATTTTTCAGTGTAAAAATTAAAAATTTTGTTCTATTGTTTATAGTTAATGGAATTTTACCTTTTAATAATTTTCAGTTAAAAAACATTATTAAATTCATATCTGCTGAAGTCAAATGATTTACATTAATATATAATATTTCCTCATTTTAATTAAATGCCTTTTTAATTCCGGTATATATATTTTTTCATATTTAGGTATTGAAAAGTGTAGTTGCTAAATTTAATGCCTCTCAGCTCATTACTCAGCGTCAACAAGTATCATTGCTTGTTCGGAAAGAATTGATTGAACGAGCTAGAGATTTCAACATTATATTGGATGATGTATCTATTACTGAACTAAGTTTTGGTAAAGAATATACAGCTGCTGTTGAGGCTAAGCAGGTAAGATTTTTTTTATTTTGACTGCATTCTGATAATCTTCATAGCTTTTTAAAAATTTTATTCTTAAGCTCAGCTTACTTTGGAATATTTCATGTGTAGTATTTAAAACTGGAATAAATTGTAAACCTCTAGTGTCTCATCTATTGCATCTAATTTAAGAAATGTACCATAATAAGTTTTCATAAATGATTTAGTTGTAGTATGTTTTATTGTAAGAAAATGAATATATGCTGAAAAAATTGCTTGTTATTTCATTTTTATATTAATCATCTTTTTTTGCATGTGTTATTTGTAAAATATCTTGCAAAAAGCTATGCAATATTAAATTGAAATGGATAAATATTTAGCAATCGATACATTTTACAAATATTTTTCTTGTTGAGGAAATAAAATAATTTTGCTATAGAACTTATAATGTACTGATTAGTAGAATCTGTAAAATTCATTTTCTAATTCTAATATTTGCCACATTATATTCAATGTAAGATTTACCTCAGCAGGTTGTGTATATTGACCTCTTTGGGATAATGGCACACTGAATTTTTCATTTTGACCAGTCCAATTCACTGTCAAGAAGTACAAACAATGGATCTTGTTTTTAATTATGTTTTAATTTTTTTTAATACCCCCCCCCCCTTTTTTTTTACTACCCAAAGTGTCCTAAATATTTTCACTGAAGTTCAGGACCAGAGAATATGCTTGTGTTTATAATATGTTGAAGATTTTTACTTATTGAAGCATCTAATATATACTCTTGTGGACAATTGCTAAAAACAAATCACAAAATGAACTGTAGCAAAAAAAAAATAGCAGAGATGGTGATTAACATGATTAAATATAGTTATCATGGTCTTTGAATGTTTGAACAAATAAAATTTATTGTTTTTGAAAATACAGAAGGTTATGAAACACCTTAAAAGTTGGAGGGGGGTATTCATTTGATGTTGTGCATAGAACAGTGTAAAAAATATACATAAACTGTAGAAAGTAACTTTTAGAAAGGTTCACCATGGAGTGTGATGCAATAGCCCACAATTTGTGCCATGATTTGCATAACATTTTTCAGCAACTCTCAAGGCATTTTATCCAACTTCTCTGTTGGAGCACAGATAAGTGTTTGGTTTGCTGGAGGATATTTTAAACAACTTGGTTGCTGGAGGCTATTTTCAAAACTGGGTTGCCTACCCAAAGTGTTCTAAATATTTTCAATGAAGTTCAGGTCCAGAGAATATGCTGGCCATACAAGGCATTGATAATATGGCAAGTTGTCATCTGCAAATAAAAATTGATTACTTGCTAGCCACAAAGAAAGGAGTACATGATGCAGTAGGACTTCATGAATGGCTGTTCATTTTTTGGATGCAATTATATGTAGAGGTGTGCAGCCATTTCCATGACTGCTTGCAGATTTCGGTCACTTTCCTGGCATAATGACCCTGAGGCACCCTAGTGACCTTTTTCTATCCTATGGGATCAACAGGGATGACTCACACACCCTCTCAAGATACCCTAGAAATATTCTATTTCTGACCCCCCCCCCTTATCAACTAATTTCTTTCTTTCTTTGTTTAATTTTTTTCATTTATCTAGATCACAGCTTTACTTTGCTTGATGCAGCATGATCGCATCTGGATCTTGCACCATTAATAATATTGTCACACTTGGTCCCTTTCCTGGATATTTTCTGTGTAATATGCTGTGCCACTCTCGCACCGCTTCTTTTGGTATGTACAATGCGATTGAAGACAAGTTGTTTTTTTTACTTTCATATGAATGCTTGTCCAGTCCTAGAAGGCTCAATTTTAGTGGCTCCTGAGACCATTGGAACCAGGCTCTACATTGTAGTCTGGTCTATGGCATACTTGCAAGTACAAATACACACTTAATCCTCCCTCTCCCAAATGTCTCACTACAATTTTTCAGGAGATCATCTGCCTTGTGGCAAAAAAATACTCATTTGCCATCAGTTGAGCTGTAGTGCATTAGTTCCTTTTTGAACTAATGCACTTCAGAATGTTATGAAATGAACCTGTTACTTGCTGTTGTCATTCTTCTACCGTGATAATCTCCCCATGCTACTTTCTACATGTTCCAGTTGTTTTAGATGTTTTCTGCTTATGTGAGATAATGCCATGGGTAGTGTTTAATTATTATTTTTTAACCTTCAATCTTTCCTATAATACTGCTCTATGTAAAATCATTTTAAGTCTGGTTGGAAGCACAGAAAATTTCATATTCAACAATTCTCTCTAGTCAAACTTCCTTGGAACAATAGTTGTTGACTCATATGAAATCTTTTAAATGTCTTATTAGTGCTGTTGATGAAAAAACGGGGGGGGGGGGGGCATACATATTCTTCTTTTTACATCATGGACTCCTTCTGTTATTAAAATTTTAATTATATGATAAGATTTGTAACCACCTAGAAAAACGTTTTTTAACTTGAAAGTTCTTATAGCTATTATTTCTGAACTTATTTTTCTTTCTAGGTTGCCCAACAAGAAGCGCAAAGAGCTGCTTTTGTTGTTGAACAAGCAAAACAAGAACGTCAGCAAAAAATTGTACAAGCTGAAGGAGAAGCAGAAGTAGCTAAGATGATATCCTTTCTATGTATTTTCCTTTTATTCTGATTAGTTTCTATATATTCTGATTAAGTGCTAGGTCATCATCTGCTCTATGACCAAACTATCATAGGTGCAAATTTTCATTTGTAGCAATGAATTTCATTCTTAGAATGAGGTGACCATTTTTCAAAACTTGAAATCTGGACAAGTGTAAAATAAATGGGAGCTTTTTCATCTTAATTCAAACTAATACTTTATTGCAAAAGTAGTTTACTAACATGCACTGACTAATACTAAATAAAAAGGAAATATTGATAAAACGTGTAATAAAAAAAAAATTCTACCAAAATTGGTGTAATACCATAATTTTAATTTTTAAAAAAATTCCATATATTCTTCTGAAGAATGAATTGTTACTAAAACCAACTCATTTTGTTGGATGTTTTGATAAAGTTCTATGAAAGTTAATAAGATTATTTTTTTTACTGTAGTTTCAAAATTAACGAGGGAAGTAAATACACCTATTATCTGACCCAGCAGAGAATTCCTATTTGAATAAGATTCACTGAACTGTCTGCAGATAAGAAGTTAGGTAGTCCAAGTCTGTCCTTGTTAACAAGTACCCCTGAAGTGGCAACATAGGACTTGAACACTGGAAGGCAATACATCCTAGCCTAGAGCTTCTAGTTAAACATATTCCTTTATGGTAAAAATTTCCCTCTGTGTGTATTAACTTAAAAAACCTTACTTGTATAATTCTTGTAACAATGACAGGAGTATAGGCATTTAATTATTGAACCTGCAGGTAATTTCTGATTCAGTTGCCATTGGTGCTGCTACCAAGACTTCTACAGTGGAGATTTCGGCAGGTTCAAAGATACCAAAATGAAGTGCATCCCAAATTTTCTAAAGTAAACTAACCTTGGGCCAAATGATGATAACTACTGCTTAACACTTATATGAAACTTACTCTGCCAAATGATGAAAAAACATGTATGATTTAATGGTTCTTTGATTTATGAATCTTGGTATTGGTTTATTTTAGTATTTGCTGATGCTGTAAGCATAAATCTACATTAATTGCAAGGTACCAATTTTTAAAAAATTGGTTTAAGAAGTCATTTTGACCATTTTGGTGTGCCTTGCAAACATTTTTTATGTACATCATAAAGAACCATTAATACTATGATGCATTCTTTAGTAATCTGATGGCGATATTTTTGTTCTATATTTACAGGCTGTTTTTAATAAGTAGATGAAAAATAGCCATTTTCCTATCAGCCAAGTGTGATTGTCTTATGATTGTTTTAAAATTTTAAAGGATTTGCAATTACTAATAAATTCAGTTATTGAACTGTTCATAAGCTGAAAAAATTGCAATTCCTATGGGAATGTTATTTCAGTGAAGTGGAAGGTTTTGAAATTACTAGTGAAGGGCATGGTTTGTGACACAAATATTTTACTCAGTATATGATTTTTTAGGATGTGCAAAAACATGTTCAAAAAATGTCTAACAGTCACATTTTGAAGCATTAATCTTTTTATTTAATGGTCTTTGATTAAATAGGAAATGTATTTATCTGCTGAATTTTTATGTTGATATTTCATTTATCAAAAACTACCCTGCCAAATGATGAAAAACCTTATATGATTTAATGGTTCTTTGATTTATGAATCTTGGTATTGGTTAATTGTAGTGTTTGCTAATGCTGTAAACATAAATCTATATTGATTGCAAGGAATTGTTTTTTAAAAATTGGTTTAAGAAGTCTTTTTGACCAATTGGATAAGCCTTGCAAACATCTTTTATTTACCTCATCTTTAAGAACCATTAATACCATGATGCATTCTTTAGTAATCTGATGGCAATATTTTCATTCTAGATTTAGGTTTTCATGACTGTATATTTTGCAAATCTATGATTTCTTTATATTAAATGTTTATCATTTTGGCAAATATTCACAATTTTTTGTATCAATTTTATCAAAGTTAGGTTTTTAGGGTGGAAATAGTGTATAAGTTGATTTTAAGCAAAAATACTTTTTTCTCAGCCTTTTTAAAAAAATTTGTGTGTTTTATACTTGTCCTGACTGAAATGCGAGACATGTTTCATTTTTGTTATTTGTATTTGCTTATTTGAGTGTAATATTATGAGTGTCAAGTCTATATATGTTATTTTTTGTTCAGTGTTGCTTATAAAAGTATTTCATTTCAAAGCATTTTTTATTTCTCTCAAAAACATGTTTTCTTAAGAATTATTAATGTTATTAGAATGTTTTTTTTCCATTAATTCACATTGTAAAATTTTTATTTTTGAGTAATTTGCCTGGTTTTGGAGTAAAATTTTAATATAAACGTGTGCAAATGATGAAAAAGGTTTACTATCATGATTCCATACAATTGATGATTTTTCTCGAATTACTTTGTGGTACAATTTTAAATGTTAATAATTTATTAAAGTCTAAACTAATCTTTTCCATAATTGTATTGTGAAACTAGTTGAAGATATTGCATAAGAATGTAATTTCGTATGAACAAGTAATTTATTTCAGGTTTTTTTGGGTGGGAGGTTGAATTCTATTGAAAATTCTACTGAAGAGCAGGGTCTATTTTTGCATATGTAGAAATATTTCAAGAAAAGCAGGACTCCTTTTTTTAAAGAGATTTATAGACTCAAAAAATATCTATATTATGAATTTATGATTGTTTCTTCTTTTGCATGTAATTTTTGAGTTATATATATATTGTATGTTTATATTGCATATTTCTTGCTCTCTAAATTAGTTATCTAAAATGTAATTGACATTTAATGTGTTAAATTTTAATCAGTAATCGTAATTTTCTTTGAGATGGATAGAAGAAATTAAGCAGGTTTCTTTGGGATGATATACAATACTAAAATTAACTGCATGCCTTGTAATATTCTTATTAAAATACTTACTTTTTGTAGATAAGCATTAGTTTTTAATTTTATATGATATATAAACCAAATAAGGTAACTGAAATCTGTCCCAAAAATTTGCATGTGTGTGTATATATAAATGGGGTGTATTTTAATAGTTGAAAAATCAATCAATTCAATACACCTTTATTATGTATATTCCTTAACACGTTTCACTTAGGAGATGCTATTTCTAAAAATCCTGGTTACTTGAAACTAAGAAAGCTACGGGCTGCTCAAAATGTTGCTCGCACTGTAAGTATATATATATATATATGTTTGTGCTTATGTGTAATTCATGTTTCATAATGTCTTTTAATTTTTTTTTTATCATGTATGCTCTGCACTTTTTTAGGTCTAGATTAAATCATGTGAGGATAGAAAAATATTAATAAATATTTTGTCATACTCCAAAATATTTTGCCAAACTTTAAATCATACTCGTATGACTGTATTAATTGTATGGTTGCAACTCATAAAAAGCCCAGAGATATGTGTTTTAAGTTACTATAATAGAGGGAAAGTAATTGCAAACTTTTGAATCCCTGAAAAATAATTTTCAAAATTGATTTAAGAAATAAAAAAAAAGCTTCATTAAAAATTCAATAGTTCAGAAATTATCACAAGTAATCACGATTTTTTTAAAATAAAACTAGTTATATTGATCTGATTGTTCTATAAATAACAATATCTAAATAAAGATAATAATTTATTTTACATTGAAGGGAATGTTTTTTTTTTTTTCCCCAGATTGCCAATTCCCAGAACAGAGTGTATGTGAATGCTAATTCTTTGATGTTGAACATTGCTGACAAAGACTTTGATTTAACAGATTTGACAACTAAGAAATAAATCATAAAGCAGCCTCGTATATAAAATATTTTGGAAATACATTTGAAATGTAGCCAGCCTTATGTAGACATAATTGTGAGATGTTAATGAATGAATAAATTTGTTAATAAAACAGGAAGACATCTTTTTATATAATCTTTATTTTCTTATTACAAATGCACCTTCTGAAAAAGCTAAAGCATGCTCATTAAAATTGAAAAGTATAAACATCAAGTTACGACTAGAATGAAATTCTTATCACAGTTATGATCTGTAATGAATATACTATCACATAAACCAATTTTTCAATGAATGAAAATGCAAATGTACTATTTATTGATAAAGAACAAACTTGCTAATTAAAGAAAAAAATTATACACAGAATTTTTTGCAAACAGTCTTCGAAATAAACTTTTCTAATAATAGGTTTTTTACTATTCATGTTTCAAGTTATATATGTAAAATTCATAAATTAAATATTAATTATCTGTATATGGTGATATATAAAGCATAATATGGCAGTGAAACGCTGTCAAAGTGTAAACATAAATTGCAAACACTTGAATAATATATGCATACATATAAATTTTTCAAACAAATATCTAGTATTGGGTAATTGTTAAAGACTAATGCAGTTAATCATTAAACTTATTGCTTTATTCTAATTACTCAGTAATAATCATGCTTCTTGGTATGTTAACTGATTACAATAGTCATGACTGTGATAATTTTTGATGGTATTGTTAAAGTCGGGCCATTGCCTTGAGTTTTGATTCCACTAAAGTTGTTATGTGGAATAGAGGAAGACTGCTGTTTGTTAAATAAAACTGGACCTCAAAATCTTCTTGTGATTTAGATTGGGAATGAGGGATACCAGCTTGGATGTTGTCCTCATCACTGGATCAATTCAAAATTGCAAGACCCTTGCCCAAAATTCTTGTGTTGCTCTAGAGCAATATTGATTAAAGTAGACTAAAGCTTTACATGTTAAAATACTTTACATCCTAAGAAGCATGATGTATTTTTTCTAAGCTCTACTTTTAATGTTAGGGCTCATAAACCAGATTCTTATTTTCTAATGTTTATGTAAAGGGTTAATTATAATGTATTTGTACTGAGAATTTCAGCTTGAAGCTGCTTTGGCATAATGTCATTTGGTAAAGCATTTTATGAATTGCTTATGTTGACAGTTATATCATTTAAATAATAGTACTTTGATATTGAATATTATCCATATATTATTTTACTTTTATCTTAGCTTATGAGACGACAAGGTATGATAGTTAAAATGTTTTACAATATTGGTTAATTTTTGTATTAAAGTAATAAAATTACTTCCCAAATTTTGTGTATTTACCATAAAAATGACTAATATTGCTGTCGGTAATTTAATAGTAATATTTTTTTTTTATAATTAAAAGCCCTAGGAAATATTTTTTAAATAAATCACAATGAAATAACATACAGAATCAGTATTGAAGACTGTCTCTCCTAATGTTAAAGTATTGGACAGGAATTAATGAAGTCTGAACTTTCTTTATATGTTATGTTTATTTCATCTCAAGTTGCAAAGCTAGCTTTATGTAACATGAAATTTTCATATATATCATGTTCCTAAATTTTAAGTTAATAACATGAAAAATTGATATATATATTATAATCTTGCCAAAATTAAATATTGGGACATTTTTTCATGTGAAAATGTTTTGCCCTGCTCCTTTACATTAGATAGAGACAACCTTCAAAAGCATTTTACAAACATTTTGCAAAAATTTCAGTTATTGTTTAATTGCTTCAAAACATGAACATGCGGATTGTAAAAAATTCTTACTTTGTCTACAAATTTTAAGTTGGAAAAAATGTGTTTACACTTTTTCACTATATATGGACTAAGAAAATTGTATACAAATATGTTCATGTAGAAATATGTATTCAACATTGAAATAAAAATGTGAGGTTTAAAATATCTTTAAATCTGAACTATTATTAAACATTGCATACTGAACTCAAAAATCAGTTATATGAGCATTTGAAATAAAAATCCACACATTTCCTGAAAATAAGTCTGAACTTTGCAATTAGTATTTTTTGCAATTTAATAAAGGAGCACAGAACTTAATTGTTTATTAAAGTTTCCCAATGATCTCGTTACCTTCAGCAACACAATTGCAAGATCAGATATTGGAAATATGATTTTCTCGCATAACTCAGTTTATTGGACTCGATATCTTTAATTTTAATCATTAAAAATTATAAAGAGTCACCAAAAAGAGTAAGCAAAATAAATTCACCAACTCATTTTTTTGGGAAGAGTAAAATAAACACTTTTTGAAGAAATAATTTCAACTGTAATATGTCTTCAATTTCATATTGTAAGAGTGAAAACAACTCCATTCCAAACTACAAATAATTTAAGAAAAAAACATTCAAGGATTTATCAATAAATATTTTCAATAGTGTTAGGAAGGGTATAAATAAATAGTTTTTGTTAGTGATGGAACTGCCATTTTAATATATCATAAGATAAGAACACAGACTATATATATCATTAAACAGAAATTTAAAAAATGACAAATTGACCAGTAATATTGCATCATTACATTTTCAACAAAAATATGCATATTTCTTTGCTCTTTCAAACTTCATTGACCATTCTATCTGATTCGAACTATAAATCATTGCATTAAGTTATCACTGTAGATCCAATATAGCTGAAGAGCTGGCCATTAACATGTAGAGTCCGTTCGAATTCCTTTTTTTTAAAAAAAAAGTATTTACGTCATGGTATACAGTTAGACATCTTTGGAATCTAAATTCCATTGCTGATGGGAGACTTTTGTGGATAATGTGTTATTCAGTATTCCCCCTCCCCTCTGGGTTGCAGTTCATATTTAATCCATGCAATTAGTCAGTGAGATATTTCTTTAAATAAAGGCTTCGGGATTCTTAATCGGTATCAAACAAAATTAAATATTAATGTAATTGGTCCCGAACTACCTTTTAAAAAATTCACGTAAACTTTGTGACATTTCCAAACCAAATAAAACTAATAACTTAAAATCCATGTATGAACAAAAATCTTTTATATTTCTATAAAAATTGACTTTTCTGCTATGCATATCTATTCCATAAAATAGCTTTTAAATCACTTTATGTCTCCACCCTAACATTTCTCAGATAATTTTTTTGTTTTAAATAGACATCGGCTGCTGACTATTTGACAATTATTCAAAATTACTCATATTTCATACATGGTAACGTATTTTCAAGTACGTAAAGGAAACAGTGCCACCATTTTTTTTTAAATAGCATTAACACAGCTATAGTTGTACAATTACAGCCTTGAAATATAGGTTTAAAGGAAAAAATTATTCAGTACTACAGTTCTTCACAAAACTGAAATCATTTGACCCAGCAAATGATTTCTCCCAGTAACGTTTCTTTTTCGTACCATAATTTCTTCTATTCTGTAAATATTTTATAATATTTCAAATTATAAAGAAGACCAGAGAAATATTAATGCGGACCTCAAATCAGGTACTTCGTTGTCTTTTTAGAGGAATGTGACTAATAAGTTTCTTTGAATTTTTCCTCATACCTGAACTTGAAATTCCTCGAATGAGAAAATGATTACTTTAAACAAAACAAAGATCTAAGTATAGTTCATTTATACACACACAGCTCATGTTTTACTTATTTATATATAACAGTTAAATATTCCAAAGTTTATAATCGGCGTACAGTCACCAACAATCTTTCATGCTGGCACTTACACCTGCTTTAATTAAAAAATCTGGGCAAACAAAAATAATTTGTTTACTTGAGGTACAAAACAAAGGATAAGATCTTGGTAGCTATTATTAATTTAGAGCAGGGGCGTAAACTTATTAGCAGCCACGGGTCATTTTCCAAGTAAAACTAATGCTGGTCCCTTAATATATAGTTGTGGGTTTGCTCATTCTAATTAAACAAAAAGGGATGATCAGCCAATAGTACTTAAAACACATGAAATGGTATTATTGGGACCGAAATCAACTTGAGCCGAACAACTAATCCGAAATGATTCATTAAGAGGGAAAAAAAACTGTTTTTGCATGGTTGTGTAAGTAATTATGGATATTAAAGAAAATGTGATACTTAAATAAAATCCTGTTAACCATGAAAGTTGGCGCAATCTAATCAAATATACACCGTTTCCTATCTGATTACATAAATACAATCAATATTAGATGATATTTTTCTGGTTTGGCGAAAATGGTCGACGGGATTTTACACGTGAACCGAAAATATTTCTAAAACTCCAGTTTCCAATTATAAAAAATCTCATTTGCTAGTTTGCTTAAAGAAGATGCTTGATGTGCAACTCTAGGTGTACCACTTAGACAAGTGAATAAAAAAGTTTTGTAAATGCTGCCTGGCCGCTTCTTTAAAAGTATTAAATGATTAAAAACAGTTTAATGGCCAGTAACTGTACAGTTTTATCGGAAATGAAGGAAAGATTTAAAAGGTTATTCTTCCGTGATAACAAAATGATGCCCACTTATTAAACTTACTTGGAATTGCACGAGAGAAATTGGAGGGCTGTCAGTGTGACACCCCTGATCTAAAGTATTAACAACAATGTTTTTTGGATGTCTCATTTTCACGTGGCAATGGGGAAAAAATTATTGCTTGCATCCAATCATCTCACGTGATAACAATATAGAGAGAATCCATTGGTAAAGAAACATGGATTAATTCATGCAAACCTAACAAAAATTGTAAGTTTTAAGCTGCTCGCATGCATGTAATAATGCTCACAGCGGTTGGTAGCTGTAACATATATTTTAAAACTTATATTCTTAATAAACAGATGGGGGGGGGAAGAGAATAAAGATTGCCCAGTGACTTATGCATCAATTAAAATTCAGTATTTGATCTACTATGTACAGGTATCTTTGTTCAGTTGTATAAATAACTTTAAGCACCATCGGATGAAAGTATACGCTCTAGATTTTGACACTCTAGAACCGTTGCACCAATGCTGCTTCGCCTGAGATTCATGGAGGTGACTAACATCCATTTGTTGTGTCTCGGGTCGTATCTTTCAACAGTACTGAGACTTGAGCTGCCGTCGTTCCCTCCGATGGCATATAGGTAGCCTTCTGCTTCTACGACTTCATGCGTGGTTCTGAAACAGGTAAAATCATTACATTACAAAAGATTCTTTTTCCTATTTTTTAAGGTTGTTGCAAAAAGTTTCCTTTTACATAATATTTATTGAAAATCCTTGTAAAACTCTAAAAATGAATTTCAATGAGCGAAATTTTATCGTTATTTGGGAAGAAATCTAAATGAGAATTCAATAAACTTTTCCCATTCTTATTGATAGAGTTATCAAGAAATTCAAAATGGATTATTATTAAAAGAGTTTTTATAACGTTTCAACAATACTTGGCACTAATATTAAGTACCTAAGGGTTATATGGACACTCTTATTTTAAACTGAAGTGAGGTGAATGTAATGAAGATGAGAAAATGAAAAACATGCGACTATTAGTACTATCTTACATTTTTAAAAGAATTAACTTTAGATTTTCAGTTTCAAATTTAATATTTCGCTGAACACCTCCTTTTATAGGTAATGCGGCCAGTGTAGGAAATTAGGCCACTTTCTTATTTTTCTCAATTTATTCATTTCTATCTAGCTTTACTTCACTTGAGCAAAAATAAGCTATGATAAAAAAAACAATTTTATTATTTTCATGAAAAGAATTTTATTTCTATTTGAAATGAGTCGAATGTAAACAGAAAAGATCCAAGTTCATGTTCTCTTGACTCCAGTTCCTACTCTACTGTCTATTTGATAGCATGCTGAGCAGGCGATAAAAAAAATCATAATTAAAAAAAAACCAGAATAAGCATAATAAATATAAAAACGCATGATCTGACTTGGTTTGCTTATTATTAATGTCACACTAGGAGCAACACGAGGGCTATTGCCAATGAGAGGATTTTGAGCCTTGACAGATTTAACGTGCATCAGCCCGGGCTAAACGGCGAGTCATTTATGGCAATATGGCTCGAACCCAGAACTCGACGAAAACCGCGAGTCCACGACTGTGATCACTAGGCTACCGCCGCCTCTAAGAAACACTTAAAACAAAAGAAATCTGCATCCAGGTACTACAGTCACCAGTGAAGGTAATACAGCCTTCATTGGTGTATTACTTTGTAAACATTATGCATAGAAATAATAATGTTTTTACATATAATAACTATTTTGTTTTTAAATAACTGACAAATACTGGAAATTGGAAGGAAAAAAAAACGAAATTTTGAAATTAATCTGTAGCTCGCATCAGTTTATACAGTTTTATCACACGAAATGTTCTGGATAAAAACAGGATTTGAAGTGCGAGTATTTTAAAAATACGTTTTATACATTAAATCAATATTATGAATGATGAATTATAACTAAAACCGAAATATTTTCTTAATGTTTTGAAAATTTTAAGAAAACCATCTTTTCTATGCATGAAAAACGAATTATTCAGGAAGTAAGTTCCAGAAAGTAATAATCCTCACGCCTGACTGGCTGGGGTAGCCGAGTGGTCATGGTCGCAATCTCGTGGCCGGCGATCTTTCCGTAGTGTCGTAGCCCTAATCCCAAAAAAGTCCCACCGTTTAATTTATCGAGGCCTACCGTTTTCATGGTGGGGAAGTTTGAATACCAGCTCAAGTGTCGACCGAGATTTGAAATGTTTTGGTCAGTCGCCAATAGCCCTCGTGCTGCTTGTAAGTGTGATGTTAGTAAGCAATTAGTCAGTCACACACACCTGACAGACAGCACTAATCTGTCTATGCGATATCGAGTTCCCTATAACTAAAGAGGACCTCATAATAGAAAAGTTCGTATTGTGAAAGGTTGAAAAATGTAAATCTTTCCTGAAGATATTTGAGACAATTTATGGCCCTGCGAACTATGAAATTCTTTCTGTTGCTTGCTCTTTGAATCCAAGGAATATGTTTCAATACAAAATCCATAAGGCTATGGTTTCCTAAGAGAGCGGTGGTATTATCTGAAGGACGCAATATTACGGTGGATGAAATTTTTAATTTTCTTTGTCGAGCCTTTCTTAGGATACCATAGCCTACTCATTGATTCACGTTCCGCTCGTATTCAATGCTCTTTAGCAAATTCCGTCATCTGGTTTACATAAGCAATGTTTTAGTGACGTATTCCACCGCAATATTGGGGTCGCCAAATAATGGTTCCGCTTTTCTAGGAAACCATAGCTTCAGCGAATGTGTGAGGTTAAAAAGTGATACAATTAAGAGTGAGGGAATGATTGAAAATGGCTTCATTCAATTGAGGTAGAACAAATAAATATGATTAGGAGACGCAAGAAGTCCTTCCGTTGGGAACAAGGGAATCATCCCCCTGTAGCATTGCCCTGAGACAAGTGACTTTCTCCTGTACTTGTACTTGAAGCAATCTTTGAGTGACCAGCGTTTTGATGAGGATGAAGAAGAGAAAGATGTCGTAACATTGCGGCTAATCTCACTGGTAAATCGGTGTAATAAATGTTCTGGATGAGTATGTCGAAAAGTAATGAAATTTTTATAAATTGGTATTAAATACTCTGTGTGTCTTGGTCCACACGTTTCCATTGTTTCCTACACAGTAATTTACTTGGGAGCTTACTTTTTGAATAACCCTCGTATTTTAGGTTCAGTTTCAATAATTGTACTCTTATACTCAAGATGCGACCCAAATGTATTTTGACAATTGTATAAAAAACGTATGATTTATTTCTGTTTTTAAAAAATACAGTTCTTTTTTTATTAGTTTAGTTGCTTGCATGGTCTTTGAGCTTTATCTTGCTCTTTAGAGAAGTTTAATTTTGAAAATTTTTGAGATGTTAAGTTAACCGGATTTTTTTTTTTTTTTTTTTTTTTTTTTTTTTTTTTTGCACAGCGAAAATCGCAATTAAGTTTAAATTTTGCGCTAAAAAGATTGAAAAATTGTCGTGAAAGTTATTTTTTACTCAATGAATTTATGAATCAGACTTATGAAAAAGCTTTAATTTGCTGTAAGTTTTATTAATCTGTATGAGGAGTACACTTCCTTTCGATTAGTGCATACGACAATGTGAGAAATGGTCCTTTCTCGATTTCTGAAATGAATTATAACAACTCCGTCGTATCCTAAAGGAACATAGTGGTATCAGTCTCTAAGTGATTACCAGTCGCTTAAATGACTATATGTAGTCAGTTTGCCGAATTGTAATCAGTCTTATGATAAAGGAAGGTGTGAGTACATTTTGAACACAGAACGAATTTTTTCTGCGAAAGACTTTACACTTGCCGACTCATTTGTCTGTCTTAAAGAGATTTATTGTTGAAATCTATACCTAAAGACAATACACACCATTATCAAAAAATGAAAGAAATTTTAAGCAAAGTGATAAAGAAAATGTACCATTTCAGAAAAAAATTATCTTGTTGGACAGGAAGAATTCAAATTGTGAATAGAAGAGAGTTAAGAATTAAACTATATCCATTTTAGAAAAAAAATATCAGTTTCATGAAATTATCATTATATTTTTGGACCATGTCGTGTATATAAATATGTATACCAATAGCAGGTGGTGCTGACCCTCTCTCCCCCAGAAAAATGACGAACTCTTAAGAAATCATTGTGTGTCCATCCACGATTAAATAAATAAAATTGTGTATTCATCCCCTCTTTCCCTCTCAAGAAAAATTTTAGGCACATCACTGCTATATATAAACAGGCATGGTCGCACAAAATTAATGGTCAAATTGCTTTTGGCATCATTAAAGTAAGAATCGCTGTCAAGTGCATGTGTCCCGAATACTTATGGACGGGGTTGTTCTCACCTCCTGGTGTGCATGGACGCCATGGCTTCCCACGTTCCCTTGGCGGGGTCGAATCTTTCTACACTGCACATGCAGAGACTTCCGTCGTTGCCTCCAACTACGTACAGCATGCCGTCCAGGGCCGCCACCCCACAACTGCTGCGACGGTTGATCATGTGAGGCATCTGCTGCCACTTGCCTTCCTGCAAAAGACAGTTTGTTCCATTTAACATTTCTTTCGGTAAATAGAATTCCGGATTGTCAGTTAAAGCTGTCCTTGAATGTTGTTATAATCAAATTTCGAAAATTTCTGCAGATACAAAATCATTTCAATATTAGTATCTTATTTTAACTTAACCACAGATTAGAAAATGCCTTATTTCAATATATTATTCATTTGTGGTTCGTCTTTTTTTATGTAAAATATAATTTGCTCTTCTTACTTCAATCAAAAATGGAAATTTATTTTTATATCTTACAGGTGCAAAGGAAATTTAAGTACTCACTGATGCTTCAAAATTATGAAAATATATATGTAGTACTGTAAGCGGGTTTTAAATAAGTCACGAATTTATAAAAATTAAAAAAGTTATATGCAGAGTTTTGCAAAGAACAGATTTATCCACCCAAGATGCGCTTTTTTTTTAAAATAATTATTATAAAATTACTCAATTAAATCTAAGAATTAAAGTAAACAATGAAATATCGAAAAATAGAATAAAATAAACTTTTCCGATATTAAAATTAAATCAAATGATAAATTATAAATATTAAATTGAATATTATATCAACTACATATAATTAAAATTAAAGCAAAAGACAAATTATTAAATTGAATATATTTAAGCTAAATGTAATTAAGATTGAAGCAAATGATAAAAAAAAAATGAAAAGTGATCAGGTACTCCAAAAGTGATCCATCTAAGACAATAGCCCCTTGGGTGGCTAGTTAATTGGATAATTTTTAATCAGGAAATATGTCTTAAGGACTATTGTAAATTAATAACGTCAGAATGCACGGTAAGCGCCGACGTAAGTATTTTTGATTGATGGAATTGTGAAGAATAATTTAATGAATCGAAAGTAGCAGACACGTAGAGAGCGCTGCTTATCAAAAGGAAAAATTATGATAGCTAATAAATTATTGTTATTTCTATTTTGTTACTTACGTCCTTTCCTTTTCTGCTCATCAAGAACTTGGATTAAGTGATAAAGGTAATAGTTCCAAATTTGGGTCCTGTTCTTTAACATTAGACAAAGACAATAGAATTGGATTTAATATTGTTGCTATTGGATGGAACGCCTTACACACTCTTAAATCGATCTCAAATTATCATTATTTCATGACTATTTTTTAATGCCAGAGAGTAGGTCTCATATTTAAGTTGAAAGTTAATATTTATGTTTCACACGTAATTTACTTAAATTTGTTGTGTAAAACGGAAAATACGTAATTTATTTAAATTCGTTGATTATTCCCACGTAATTTTAACTATACAGAGTTTTAATAGAGAAATAATAGAATATATGGGAATTGTTTGCTTCTTTTAATTTTTCCGATTAGTTTTATAATTTTCAGCCAAGTTCATAAAAGATTTAAGTTCATAAAAAATTAAAACATTTCGTACTGCATAAAAGTGTTATGTTATAACTTTAACAGTTTCACATTTTTTTTTTTTTTTTTTTTTTTTTTATGAAATGTGTCTCTTTCAATCATTCGAATATTTTCACTATAGAAAAAGAAGCACAAGTGCATTTAAAAATTCTGAATGATTAATTTGTAAAGAAGAAAAAAATTATATTTACTCTAGGATCAAGCCTTTCCACAGATGATACATAATTTACTCCGTCATATCCACCTACAGCATATATTGATCCGTCTGCAACAAAAGAGGATTACAAAAGTTATTGAAGTAAATATTTTTAAATCAATTGGAACAGATAAATTGAATGAGCTGTTCTTTCAATTCGTTACAGTACTTGTAGATTCTACTGTAATAGCTTTCATTCATGCTTTTGGGAGAATCAAAAGGCTTTATGATTCTCCCAAAAGCATGAATATATTTTGAACTTCTAACACATTACACATAAAGTATTTTAAAAAACTCAAGATTATTAATTGTCATACTTTTAATGTCTACAGGATTCTTACACTTCGTCCACGTCAATTTAGAGTATGATGCAATAGTGTACATTAAATTTGTAGCCGCGGTGGTGTAGTGACTAGCATGCCTGACTGCCAGCATTGCCGATTCAGGTTCGAATCCTGGTGGCTTCGACTTGGGTAGCTGATCGTGGATCAACTAAGCCCTTCATATCTCAGGAGTCGATAAATGAGTGCCAAATTAACTGGGGGTCCAGTGTAGGACCAGCCACTAGGCCTGGACACTATTTAGTAACTATCGCCCTAAGCTATAGAAGCGGAGATTATCTCCACCTGATTAGGCTTCTTAAGCCCGGTTAGACTTTAACTCAATACATTAAATTTGCAAAAGATTCCATTTATATCGGAATTTTCTTTCATTCATAAAAAGAAATTCGAATATTCATCAAAACAAAAGCATTTTTCGGAAATTCAATAATTATTCAATATTACAAAATAGCGGAGTAAATCGAGAATCTGTAAAACTACTTTCCCTGCAGCGAGATACCTTTGGCAGAGAAACAAGCATTCAGCATAAGAGTTTATCTGAATTGTCAATAATTGTTTTAAATTATTTGAGCAGAAGACTGAAAAAGAAATGATAATTGAATTACATTATGATGATATGTATCATAAAAAAGTTTTACTAAAAACATATAAATTGATTGCATATTTTCCAAATGATTATTGCTCCTTAAAAGGAATTCAGTTGTAAACATAAATAATTAAACTAAATATTAAGAAAAACTACTTATAAGCCCAAATATATTCTAGATGAATAATGGAGGGCTCGTATGACGATAAATGGATTATTCCTTATTCAACGCAAATAATGTTTAGAGCAGAAAAAAAATATTTTCCAAAACTGTTATTTCATTGTGTTTATTATGCTTAGAAAGGTTAAAAGATTTAATTTATAGCTCTTGGATGAATCTTTTTTTGACGTCAGTTATGCTAATTTTCCGCTAAAAATTAATTGTTATTCAAACAAATTTGGGGCCGTCGAGCAAAGTTAATCTAAAAAATAAATAAATCATTCATTTTAACGAATTCAGCAAGATGGCAAAATTTGTTGATTCTGCAGACAATATTTAGTGAGATAAAAAAACAAGATATTATAACGATGCTAAATGATGAGTTGAATATAAATGGAATATATGGGGACACATAGTATGTACTCGGATCTAGGGATTAATCGTGTCCAAGCAATTACCTATGGCATCAAAATTCGGTTGACCTGGTTTCAGCGGGAATTAATTACTTAATGTTCATAATTACTTACCCAATACACCCATCCTGCAGTATCTCCTCCTGGTCTCCATGGCGATGACCGATGACCACGTGGTCACCAGGGGATCGTATCTCTCGACACTGTTGAGGCAGGACGCTCCGTCATATCCCCCGGCCACGTAGAGAAGACCGTTAAGGGAGGCGACACCTAGGCAGCTTCTCTTCGTTCCCATGGGGGGAACAGGAGACCACTTGTTGGTCAAAGGATTGTAGCACTCGACGGAAGAAAGGTCCTTTGAACCGTCGTAACTGAATGGAAGATACAGTAATTTAATTATGTATTATAAAACCTTTTTTTTTTCCCTCAAGCAATTTTAAAGGATTTTCTGTTTTGATTATAACTGGAAATACATTTGAAGTGAAGCAAATCAAATGTCAGCGAGTCTAAGAGCATAAAAATGTACCAGCGTTTCCTTTTCTTTCAGTTAATTATACAGTTTCATTTAGTTTAATACACTAAGTATCTGAAAATTCTTGCAA
Organism: Nephila pilipes; assembly: GCA_019974015.1. Lineage (NCBI taxonomy): Eukaryota > Metazoa > Arthropoda > Arachnida > Araneae > Nephilidae > Nephila > Nephila pilipes. Next base: position 455,208 of record BMAW01126308.1, read on the forward strand.
CAAAAAAGAGAGTTGATAATGCTCGATCAACAATATTTGACACAGAATCTGGGGTCGTAATCTACTTATAGTTCCAGAAACATAATATACAAAGCAGATAAGTCGCTTAAAAATGTTGGTGATTATTCTTCCGAAACGAAGTTGTGGTATCAATGACCATTATCAAAACACTCCGAAGAAATGACACAACGTACCATCCTCAGTGGATTAGTCGATATGTGACTTTGCCTCTAAGCTCTCTGGACTTAAATCCATTGATCTTCTTTTGAGAACACATGAAGAATTGAATGCCTGAGTCACCTGTAGATTCAGTAGAAGATCTCGTCATGAGAATGTTTTCACCAGCGGATAAAACTAACACCATTTCAGAAAGTCTCAATTTTTCCTCAACCAGTAGAAGCTATGCATCGTTCTTTCAAGCCAACTCCTACAAATATTTTAATTGCGCACATCTGTTACTTCATCTACATTTGAGGAAAATCGTAGAAGAGCACCTTTTTTATTATTTATTTATTTATTTACTCTTTTATCTAATATAAATGAATAACGACTCTAGACTTGATGGCAAATATTTTTTATCTTATTATCACTCTCCTTTTGTTGAAAGATTTCACAGACGCTGGCTGTATAATCACTGAGTTTTATTCTGCTACTTACCCACCGACAGCATAGACTAATCTTCCCACTCCGGCCACGCCCGCTCTTGATCTCCTGTGAGACGTGGATGCAATCGGCGACCATCGGTCAGTTCTAGGATTGTAGTATTCACATTCGCAGTGGATGGCAAAGAGGGATCCACCACCTGCAATCGGAACAATCTGCTTATTTTTGTAATTCGCATAAACACAGGGGCCTAAAAGAAAAGTTAGGGAACATCAACAAAACAAAAACGGCAACAAGCCAACACAACTCACAAAATTACTCACTTTCGTATATCTTCAGCTAATTATGCCTTATTAGCGGAGCATTTCATAAGCATTTGGTTCCTGTTTCATACGTGAATAGATAACTGAAATTTTAGGGAAGAGATAAAAGAAATGTTTAAATATCTCAAAGTACCTCGAAATGTTGTTGTACTTGAGATATTACTTTATATTATTATTTAATGTGTTATGAAAGCAAATACTATATTATTGTGTCGTGTAATATGTTCAGTTGCTTATCAGTGTAACTAGCTGGTTTCCATCGTAATTTATATACGTTATATGTTAAAGAGAAAAGGAACTTGAGGGGAAATTCTTACAAATGAGATTCGTGGCTTTCATCGTATTGTCCAAGGATTATGCCTTATAAGAAAAAAAAAAGTCATTCCTGCTACATTAAGGCTATTGGCAATAATTCGATGATTTTGTACCTAGGTCAAATGGAAAGACATCTCTCTTTTAACTTCCACACCATTTTGACTTAGAAGTTCAGTTCTACTTGCAGTGTTAAAGT
>BMAW01126308.1:456654-572593 GCA_019974015.1 Nephila pilipes
TAATGACTAATTGAGATAATTTCTACTTTATATTTTTAAAAATAAAAATATTCCATCACAACTCATACAGCCAGAAATGAAAATATTCTGTCTTCAATAGGAAGATTTGTTACTTCCGAGAATATAAGAAGAGATAAGAAGGATACTTCCGAGGCATTCGCTGCTGCCTCAAAATTAAAATTAAGAAATCCTCCATGAATTTAGTTCCCAGAAATTAAAGACAAAATTCGACAGCTAAACCACATGCGATAAATTTGGCAAAGAACAAGTGCCTTTCCGAAGAAAACCTTTTCATCGCATTATCCCTCAGCTCGATACGGTCAGAAGTGTTGCAATAGTCCCGATGGAGAAGATGGAAGTTATTGTTTACAGTTGTACCAATCATTTCTCCTTAATCACGACTAAGAGGTTTCAGCGTTCACGAATATACAGAGATTAAACAATTCTCAGCCATTCATCATATTAAATATATTAAACCATGAAACCGAAAGAAATTTTGAAGTATAATAATAAAATCAAACTTAATACAATCTCTGTGTCGGATGAAATCAATAATGGTATGATTAAAAATCTCTCAGTTAAATTTTTTTTTCTTTGATTTATTTTATAAACTGTATGTTAAGATATAATTACTTTCCACCTTCATGGAAGGCTGTAGCGACAGTTCCTATTCTAAAAAAGCATATCGCCCCGAAACTACCACACAATTATCATTGCTTAGCAATCTAAGCAAAATGTACAAATTCTTAATTATTCGTAATCTAAATCAACACTACATTGGAAATAATATTATCATTCTCTAGCAGTGTGATTTTGTTCCAAAGTGCTTTGCAGTACGTCATGCACAAACAGGCACCGAATTGATTCACTTTGGCTTCAAATAATAGAATGTCATGAGTATACTTTTTTCTGGACATAGTAAAATCATCGATAAAATGTGACATAATTGTATAATACCCAAGCTCATGCAACTTGGATTTTCGGTACCTTTAAATAAAATAACTATTTCTTACTAGTTGCAACGAAATTTCCGAGTTCGAGTTGCAAATGTTGTCTCCATCCATCGAGATTATACAAAACAGTTTTTTAGGCCTATGTTTCTACTTAAATGATACCTCCCGAGACTGTTAATACTCAATTCTCTATATACGTTGGCAACACTGCAGTGATCAATCAAGATAAGAGATTGTCCTTTATGATCTGTCATTTACAATACTATGTTTATCACTTGGAGGTCCTGTTCATTGAATGGAAAATTAAAGTCAATGCCTCCAAAAGTGTTTGCACAGAGGTTCCAGACCACTCGAAAATTTTGATACGACCATAAGTTTCGGCTAGCACGTCCTTTGGGTCCATCAATACAAGTACCTAAGCTTAAATTTGAACGCAAAATTAACTTTTGCCCAACATATCGAGAAGGCATGCGTATAAAAGCACACGGTATTCATTTTCAACTTTATAAGTTTATCTCTCGGAAAGGTTAACTTAAGAATCAGGCTCTAAGTTTTGCTTTTTCAATCCCTCATCAGACCTTGTACGCTTCTCAACTTTGGGGGCTGCAGCTATGTTCCATTTGAGAAAACTGTACGTTGCAAGTAGAACTTTTTTAAGATAAATAGTTAACTCTATCTTATTTTTATGAGGTGGAGTCATTTATGGTGATCTTAAAAAGTTGATCCCTCTCTGCCGTATATCAAAAAGCATTCTATTATTTTCTTTCCATAAGCTCTCTCAAATTCTCAATGCTTTACTCAGGAACGATCCGACGCAACCATTGGCAACAAAGAGACCACGTTGTTTTCTCAAACAGACGTTCGAAAATTTTCCTGTCGTGAAAAATCGAGAGAGTTCTAGCAACTCCTTGTAAATTTTCAAAAACTTAAGACGTTTTAATTTTACATTTTTTAAAACTTTTCAAAATAAATTGCATAATTATCTCCTTTCATCTGGAGAATACCAAAGGCATTTATCTGTAACTTGAATTCCTTGTCAAAATTAAGATTTTGGACTATATTCGCGAACTTTTCCATCTAAAATTGACACATTTGCACGCGTGCTTCTTATAGAAACCAGCAATGATTATTATAAGTTTTCTAAATAAAAACACGAATTTAAAGTTTCTATGGCCAATAGAATGAGATATTTTAATTTTTTTTATTTCAATTGATTTTCCTAGCTGAAATTCAAAAGTTGCAAATTCAGCATTAGGAATAATTGACCAATCAAAGCGCTCCTCTTAACACCTTCCCTCTCCTCACAGAAACACTCAATTTAGTGAGCGAGACACCGGTTAGAAAATGACATTTCTTCTCGTAAAGTGAGGACAGAAACTGCGTTTCTCGGCTCCCTGAGTAGATTTTCCAATGGGCTTGCGTTTGTCAGTACCCAGGAGAGAGCTCTATTATCTTTAAATGGTCTTAACAATACATTTTTTGTCAAGAATTAAGCAATGCCTCTAATGTTAAATTTTCTCAATAGTTCTAATGAAAGGTATTTCCTATCAGTAGAAAACAAACTCCGTAAATTTCTCACCTTTAATCTTCTGCATTATTAAATTGTTATTTGGATAACTTTCTGAATATGTTAATTAATCTCCTTTAAATGATTAAATTAAATTCAAGAAATAGTTTGTAAATAAACAGAAATGAAGAAAAAAAGACATTGATTTTGTTTCATTTATTATTCCCCTTCATTCATCAACTATTAGTAGCATAGCCAAGGGAAGGAAAGCTTCCTGGCGTTCTCACAAACACAGGGTTATTCGAAGTGATTCATCCGATTTTAAAAGTCCATATTTTCATAAATAAACGACACAGAATTATAAGTAATGCGAAGGGAAAATATAGAAGCTGTTTTAACAAGTGTCGGATATTACACTTGCTTTACTTACACGTATAATGACAATTTGGTATGTTAATTTCTGCCCAAAACGTTGTAAAGTGGTAGTGGTAATTGATTGTACAGTCGCAGAAATTCATTAAATTCAGATAAATTTGCAGGCATTGGTGGCACATACACCTTATCTCTTACAAACCCTCAAAGAAAAAATCTCATGGGGCTATTTCAGGTGATTTAGATGGCCAGCTGTGTTCCATCAAGTCATTTGTTTCACTGCGACCGATACAACTGCAATGCAGCTCCCTGAAAGCTTCTAAAGTAGCTTTCGTGAAATGGCTTCGCGAAGAACACACAAGGGCTATCTATTTTCCACATTATACTGTTTCCACAGTTTTACTTTACATTCATGTAATTCTTGTCATTATATGTAGTTTATTTGTGAAAATATGGACTTTTGAAATAGGATGAAACATTTTGAATAATCTACTATTTTTTGAAACTTTTTTACTATGTAACATTTTAATGATGTAATCATTATGAATATCTTTTTAGAACATCATAAAAATAGTAACCTCTTTAGAACAGATTGCTAAGTTATGTGTTAGAAATTACGAAAAAATTAAACAAATTCTATAACAGTAATTAAGAATTATGTATGGCCTATTCAAATAACGATTTTATCTATATATTAGTATTAGCTCTATGATAATACGCCAATTCATTTCTAAAACTGTTAATTAAATATTAATAATATATTATAAAATACATCATATTACTTGCGTGTAGTTATTATATGATACGAGTAATAATAATAATGTACAGTAATGTGTGTAATTTTAAAATTATATTTTACCGTAAATTTAGCGCGTAATTGTATCGTAACGGACAATGAGTAAGAGTTAATCTAATAAAGTGATTAACTTTTTTAAGTAGCAATTGGTATAATCATAAATGTACTTCAATTAGTATTCATTAATTTTATTCATAATGCATAACATAAGAGAAAAATCTAAATTAATTGCACAAAATGAAAAGAAATTTATTCTACAATATTAAATTTTTCAAGCATTTGTATTTATTAATTTTAATTTTACTTACCAAAAAATAAATTAAAACTTGTTTATATATATTATGCAGTGGTATTTAATTATTATTATTGTAAACTTGAATTGAATACCATCACCCAACCTATATATTTTAAGCTCTTTATCTTTTAGCATTACTTTTGTCTTTTCAAATCGAAATAAAAGAAAAAAGCGAAGAAAAAAAAATCTCAAATCGATTGCAAAGTTTGATGTAATATTGTATGCAGACAAAGCGATACTCGTCATCCTTATTATTATTCTCCCTCGGAAACTTCCACGTGCTTGATGTAAACATTAGTGACGTATTTTTTTTTAAATCAGTATCTGATAAAATGGTTCACAAGACAACAGCTGTTTAGTCTTAAAAGGGAGGTTATAATAGATGATCAAGTCGATATATAAATCATAATGTAACAGACATAATGTAACAGATAATAGACAGGTCCCCAAATGTACTTTATCAATCAACACAGGGTAGCAGAACAAGTATTTATAGTCTTGACAGGCTTTGATTTTCAATGGCCGTGATTCAGAGCATCTTTTTGACGAAATACATAATTCATCTTTCCCTCTTAGTATACAGGGATATACTATACATACGAGGGGATATCGTAAAGTTTTAATAATTACTAAGAAATAACTGAGATACTTGGATAAAATTTATTCTGCGTATTAATTGATCTTCATGTACATATTATTATAAATTACATATATTAATATTGATTTGTTTGATTTCAGGAAGCCATGGATTGAAATAACCTGCAGTATGGAGAAGATAAAGGGGACATAAAAGGGAATGAGAGGATGGTGAATTTTTAAGAGCAGATAATTTAGAGTATGAGGCAAAAAATGTTCTGACAATTAAGTACTTTTACTTTAAAATTCATTTTTCTCTAAATGTGAATTTTTCATACGTGATAGATCTTTTCTAAGAAACTACTGTCTAAAGATGTGTAATTTTTGTGGGACATGTTCGTAAGACTTGCTAATAATATACTGGGATAAGCTTTTTTAAAAAATTAAAAAATAAATTTCTTACAAATTTATTTGTGCAAAAAAAAAAGAGTCAAATTTAACTGTGCCTTATACAATATTTTGTAAAAGGATAAGAAATTTAAAATTAGACAAAAGCTCCTTTTGGTATAATGGGAAAGATGTATTTTATTTGTGTAAAAAATTTCAAACTTGCATCTATAATGGGTTTTGAGGAAAGATACATTGAAAATGGTAAATTCAACATAGTGGGCATAGGCCTACTCCTCTTAAGGTTCATAAATAAAAATTAAGTTTCCATCCTGGTTATTTTTAATAATAATAAGACTTTGCGATACTCCAAACAATAATTAAAACTGTACGATACTACGTTTTACTTCAATCTAAGAATTCTCTTCGACTTAATGGTGTTTAAAGTATATTGGAAATCCAATTACTCTTCAATGGAGGCGAGTAAAGTATTTTAGTGTATTCATCAGATTCTCTTTCGGGAGAAATGAAATTATATATTCAGAGAAAATATATATAAAATTACTTTTTAAATCATCAAACTTTTCAAATAAATAAGAAATCATATTTTAACTGAAAGTTGTAGTATTTAAAAGGAAATAAACCACTTCATTGCTCATAAAATTTGAAAAAAATGTAAAATCATACAAATAAATAAAGACATTCAATTGAATGTTATCAAGAAAAAGTTATTGACAATTTTATATTGTAGTTTGAAGAAATGAAGATGACTACTACTTCGACTGGTCATTTTTATATTCATTCTAATCAAGAAAAGTCAACTGTATTTCAAATTCTGTTAAAAGAAAAACTATTGTATTTATAGTTATTTCAGATTTTGTTAATTATAGCATTGTTTCTCATTAAAAGTGTGCTCTCACTTTGTGTTAAAAGGAATTCTTAATCAAGCAAAAATATGCAAACTGAAATTTTATTAATATTCCGGGTTTACCAAGAAGTTTAAAGTAGCGAAAATCATTCTAGAATCTCCCACATTATAGATACTTTACCTTCAGTCGCTTTAAACGCATCGAATGCCTCTTGTGACACTACCATGGTGTGTAATTCAGAGTTTATTCAGTATTTAGTTGATTCCTAATACACTTTTCTTATTCTAGTAGCATTTTAAACTGGTTAACTTAAAGATTACCAATTCGTATAATTTCGTATTCTTTTCATTACGAATGCGCCTATCATTGGAGGTAAAAAAAAAAGTCCATTTCCTGCGATGAATGTTGGTTTTAGATTCACTTGTAATGCTAGCGAAAATCATTGGTTCCCTTTCGTAGCAAATCGCTTAGAAATTTATCTACTATTGACGTTCTTTTTCAGTTAAATCCAGCTATCGAACTTTCTTATTACTAAAATGATCTTGTTTTTATTTTTATTTCAGTCAGATATTTTACACGAATTAAAGGTATTTTTTAATTTAAAAAAAAAAGAAGTTTAAACTTAACAAACATGATTTTATTAATTTCTACCCTCAGTGTAATGTAAATTCGGAAAATCTAAAATAGATGAATGAACATTATTTCACCTAAAAATTAATCTACATTTTCTTTTCCTATTGGTGTAGATGTAACAATGTTTTTTAAACAATAAAACTGAGGAAAAATTTATGTGTTTTCTTTGATTTTCTAAATAAATGTTTAAAAGGTGCAATTTAATTATATTTCACTCTTATCTAAACATCGTTAAATATCTAGTTCACTTTATATTGTGAATTTCATTGGAATTTCTGAATGTCAATGGGATTGATGAAACAGATGGTAGTAGATTGAATGTTGTGACAATATCTCGTTAAAATAATTTTTTTCAATTTCCACCCTCAGGAAAAGTGTTATGTTCTATGAAATATACGCAATAACTTCGAAGTAAACGAGCCACAGACAAAAAGAAAGAAAATAAAAATATAATCAACTGACCTATTGCGAAGAGATAAGGCCTGAGGCCTTCTGGCTTCCTGTGTGTTGTTCTGACGGACACCATGTTATTCCTTTGTTCCGGGAGGAGATGATATTTCATGGCTTCTATCAAGAGATCTTTGCCTTCCCCGCTACTCTGGAGTAAGGGCTCATCAGCCACTTGAGCCAGGAGGAAATCCCTCCCGGTCAGAGGTAGCCGCACATGATGCAGAAGCTGATGGAAAAGAAAGAGGAAACATCGTTGGCTCTTGATTTGTTGCATCTATGTTCTTCAGCAACTTCCAGGAAAGTAAAGTCTTAAACCTTTCACAGGTTTTAATTATTTTTAAAATTAATGTTAAAAATTCTTTGAGTACATTTTATCACAGTAATGAGAGAGTGATGGTTTAGTTTAATGGCGCAAGAGCCAGAAGTGGCTATGTTGCTCCAAACAAAGTAGTCTAGACGATTGAAAAAATGGGAAGAAAAAAATTTGGTTAACAAGGAGGGTTGAAAATTGAAAAAGATAGCTATGGTATCCCGAGAATTTACCAGGGACAATAAACCCTACAGGAAAGAAAAAGATAACTAAGATGCCTCAGGATTATGATGCCCTTACTTACCTAAAGAAAGTAAGACCCTGATGGTTTAATAAGAGGAAAAAATGACTGAACAGGGCCACTCTTGCGAATTTTAAAATATTGATTATTCATTAATTTAATTAAATTTATTTTGGTTGAATAGTTTTGCATGTCTTTTTATACAAACAGGGCTTATTATAACAATTACTTTACATCCGACGATGAAATCGTATTTATAGAATTCTTTCTTACTCAAGATTTAAAATAATAAAAAAAAATTATGTTTCCAATCCATCATTAGTCACTAGCATTTCACTAACATAGATAATGGTACGTTAAATTTCTAGATGCTGTGTAAATATTTGTATGAGCTAAGATTACAAAAGATCGAAGAAACAAATGCTTTACCTTTCCAAGATACCTTTCTCTTGTTGATGGGTCATGTCGAATCCATGTAACGATGGACTTGTATACAACCTCTTCGGACACTACGTTTAACTGGTCACTAGCAATTAAATCGCGAACCTGCAAGCACAAAAAGCTACCATGAGTTTGTAAAAATAATAATCTAGTTAAGTTTAATTTATATTTTGGTGTTTTTTAAGAATTCTCTTTTAAAAATATTTTTTTTTTATTTTGGTCTAATGTAGCTTCATGTTTACACCCAATTTAATTTATTTAAGTTCTATGGAATTTTCCCATAGAATAACTTCATCTATGAAATGCAATTCGCATTATTTGGCTGTATAAACAATCATGCAATCTCAAGGTTCCCGACTATCATCCTTTTCAATAATACGAAACGTATTTAATAATCTCCATCCAAAAGTCAACAAATGAGAATGTAATCTGGTACCCATACTGTCTTTATCAGAACTTCTGCCTAATAGTGATTTTGCCACCAGATAACTGTTGACTCATGTACTAGAACAGGTAAGGTGAAGCTTTTAGAACTAGAAGGCTGCAGAAAATTATTCGTTTTTGTAAAAAGAAAACACAGATTTATCTAAAATTGGATAAAGCAGTGATTTCAAAAAAAGTTAGATACATGCACTTTAAAATATAATGTTCTTATTACAAATATTTAATCTAAGTTTGAAATTCTCCTATTCTTACTTGCTTTAGAGGCAGCAGCGCCATTCAAATGGGGAAGCCAATATATATGTTACACATTTAATCACGTTAAATGTTTACTATCATGTACAGAGTAATTATTTTAAACAAATAAATTCAACTAAAACTCAACCTAAAGTTATCAATCATCAACAAAAAATTAAGAGGAAAAGCGTTTTTCGACGAAGTTTGAAATAATTCATGAAGCATCATACGATAGACAAATAGACTTATATAGCCCTTAAGCAGAAGATTCCCAGTTTCTAGACCAGAATATGTTCCAAAAAAGACTGGGAATGATCTCCTACAATCTACAACGATAGAAAAATGGTCTCAAGAACTCTTTTAACTCAATCGGACACGATTTTTTCTTTTTCTTTTAAAGGAACTATATTTGAAGCTACTGATATAAATATTTAATGTTAACGATTAAAGATAAATCTCTGGAATACTCTTATTACAATAAGAGTCTATTTTATCTTAAAAGAAATATTCACACATATATTTCTTGACCATTGAAGCAATCAAATGTTTTCTACTTTAGAGTCATCACTTTCCCTTTCCGATGTCATGTATTGATATATAAAAAGATGATATTTCTTATTTTAAAAATATACAAATTAGTGTAATTTAAGAAATTAGCTTTAACGTGCTTTTTCAGAACCGCTATGTTAGTCCAAAATTACGATAATAACTTTGATATGTTATTCATATCTCTACTCTACATTTTAAATTTACGTTCTTAGTTTTCTGACAAGAATAAGGCACATCTTGTGTCCCGTACTTGACATTCATTACTTTAATTAAATAGTTATATGCATTATACGTACTTCGCAGAAGGGTAGGAGAAGAAATTCTTCGGTGAGGGCTACTTCTTGAAAGTTCTGAAGGGCGTATTTGTGAGATTTTCTATGTAGTTCGTCACAAGAGTGAGCATCTGCGAAACTCCGGATGCCCAAGCAATTGGAAGGGTGGAGTTGACGCAACAAGAATTTGCAGCAAGCCTCCCGGACACTCTGTACTTGTAGAAGACTAGCAACAGGTAGTAATACCTACAGAAAGAGATATTTCAAAGTCCATCTAGAAATTCTGTATAAGCAATGATAAATTTTAGTGTAAAATATATATTATATGCCATCTTTCTACAACTGCAAATTCTCTCATATTTAAAAGGGGGCTGGTTGCTGATAATTGAGACTAACATAAGTAAGCATTGGTAATATTCAAGACTTAAGTATGTTAAGTATATTCAACTTAATTTTAAAAAAACGCACCTTGGGTGGATAAATCTGTTTCTTATAAAACTTTGCATAGAACATTTTTCTTTAATTAAAATTTGTTCTTAAGCTTTTTTTCTTTTTTTTTTTTTTTTTGACAATTCAAATTGTTTTCAGATAAATTAATAGTAAGGTATTGCATTTTGAAAGCATTCGTTAAGTTTTCAATGTTTTAATAGAAATAAAAATATCTTATTCGATATTTTCAAAATTTTTATAACTTAAAAAAAGGGAGGATAACGCTTATGTGCTCAGCCAATTATAAGTAGATAGATGAATTAACAACGTATGTTTATTATATGCATGCAAATTGACTGGGAATCACAATCTTGTATAGGACTTTTAGAAGTTTATAAAATGATTCCGCATTACATTCAATCTCTCATCATTTTAAGTTGTTTTAATAATGGGTATTTAAAATATTCCAGAAATAAGTTTCCGCACTTCTTGACTGAAACTCCCATCGTATGACAAAAACAATACATCGTATGAATATATCGTAGGAGTTAAAAATATCTCAAATCTTATTTATAAAACAGAATACAGAATCTAACAGACCGAGACTTAGTTATTTTTAAAACAATACAAATAAGAAATTTGTCTCAATGGATACACGGTTGAATGTTTATGGAATGAATTTCCTGTTTTTGTTTTTTCGAATTTTCATTAACGATCGAAGATCTTTATAAAGAGATAACTCAAACTTCAGCGACGCGGAAATGGCAACATGAAATGAAATCGTATTTCACCATTTTTGTAATTAGTTGTATACTGAAGTACGATTATAATTTAATTTAATATGGATGACAAAAAAAACTTACTATTCAATTTCAAACATGCATTTATTTGTCGTGTGAATGTTTTTATATAATGATTACAATAAATGGAAATAATTACGATTCGATTCCTTCTTAATCAATCGTAATTTCATTTAATTTTTTGGTCCTTCGGCATTTTTCTAAGAGAGAAATTCAACTTCGAATTTATTAGCATTATTAAAACCATGATACGGAGATCAATGCAGCAAATTCATAACGGGAGACGGAATATTCCAGAATATTCAAAAATTATTTATTATATTTTTCCTGTCATTATTGCGTACCTTTTATAGCAAAATATTTATTTAAAATTATATAGAAATGATACTTATTATAGTTTTATATACTTATTATAGAAATATATAGTTTTTATATAGAAATTGCTTGAATACCAACTTCTTTCTTTAATGTGTATTATAAAATAAGGGAAATTTAATTCATAAAAATAGCGAAAGAATAACTTATAAATTACACTAATTTTCTCCTTGAATCTGTAAAAGTAGTCATTTTGTAAAATTCTAAATCTCTAAGATGCTTTCTTTTTTTCAGACACGGAATTTAAATATATATATATATTAATATATATATATATATATATATATATATATATATATATATATATATATATATATATATATATATATATATATATATATATATACTTTTATGTTTTTTGCTTGAATGTTTTCAATAATCTATATCTTAATTTCTAAATAAAGCAGCTCACGTGAGATGCCGCCAAAATAGGTCTTGCAAATATTCTTCAAGCTACTGTTAAGTTGCCATACAGAATCAGAGGTCGTAAAAAATTACTTGACAGACAGTATATTCTAAAGTCATTGCAATAATAGTTAGGTATACACAATGAATCAAAAAGTAAAATATAATGTGCTTTTTTTAGTTTTAAATTATTTATATAAGTTTTTCTTACTAGGAAATTTCTATATTAAAATACATTTCATTTCATTTACTTACTGGATTAGTTAGTGAATTTAGAACGTGCTAGCGAAGTGCGACATGCTTAATACTCTAATATTAGCAAAACTCAAGGATGTTTTTTTTTAAAAGTTAAGAGACTGGCTTTAGAATTAACGGGAGAATCTAGGTGAATATAATACCTAGATTCTAAAGTAAAATATTTTAAGCATACATTCATGGCGAAGTTTGAAATTTGGCGCAGTTGGAAAACCTTTTGGTATAATTTTTGAGCAAAATGTATAAATCCTTTTAAGATGGCTTTTCTTAAAAATCGTAATATCTACGTGGTTAAATATGATGTATTAAGAGTAGCTAGACTAACATGTTTTGGCAATATTTTTACAAATTCTACGTCGCTAAGGTTTCAGAGCTTGACGATATTTTAAAATAACTGGGGCCTTTTTAACAGGAGAGTTCCAATATTTTATTTGAAACGTGGTACTGAATATTATACGTGTTGTTATTTAAAATGTATGTTTTGTAATAATCTTTTTAAAACCAACCTGTACGTTGTCTTCTGAAATAAGTATTTCACCGGTGTAGGCAAAATCAACTAAAAGTTGCAGAGCTGATGGATCCACATCATGCATGGTGATGGATGATTTATTTTTTTCCGACATATCACCTGAAAACAAGAACATTTAGACAGAATTTGGTAATTGAAATTTTTTTAAAAAAACTTCTGAAATAACTATGTGAGAGGAATATGAGGAGGAGGACGCATGACCAGATTTTTATAAAAGAAACTCTAACTTTTTAAAAAAATTAATTTTGGAAAATGAAATTAATGTTTACAGAAATCTTAGTTATCCAACTTCAAAATGCAAAACACGCTCTAAAAAACTCGTGTCTTCCTAATAATCAAGCTGCTACATTATCATTCAAGTTATATGGGTCTAGACAACTGATTTAAAGGATATCCAATACAATCGATGCGCATTACGGATTATAGACGATTTTTTATAAAGTGATACTTTATGTAAGTTTGTTTTGCGGAAAAACTCATAACTTTTTAAAACGTAACACACACACACACAAAATTGAGGTGAAAAAAATACTCCAATGCAACTGTCCATGATGGTCAAGCATTTTTGAGGGATTAAAAGCTGAAGGAATGCAACGCGATAGGGGGCTTGATTTGTGAAAAATTGCCCTTTTGTCTAGTTTGTAAAAATTTTGAATAAATAATGGCATGCTCGTACCTTTCTTGCAATAGGTTAAAATACCATAATCTAATTTGAAGAAAATTTGAAACTGAAAAGTACTTGCATTCATTTACTAAAAATAGGAAAGCAAAAGGTAGTTAATGGTGCATACAGAAATGTGCCTTTATATCAAGGCGCGAGTGTGCACCTGTCAGTGCGAAACTCGAGAGCATCGCAAGAACTGCGTGGGAAAAGTAAAGAAGTCCCTACCAGTCCTTATAACCAGGGAAACTAGGTTCTACACTTAACACCTTTGTGAGTAGGTCGGCCCTTAGGTATAAGTTAGTATTGGAAAAGCCCGCTCCAGAGCAAAAAATATGTCCCACCAATCACATTTCCATAGAGTGAGTCTGAAAGAGAACCAAGATTCGGATTTAAAGATAACTCGTAGCTAATAGCCCCCTAAAGGCCAGCTTCACATCAAAATACTTTCCAGCAAAATATTCCTTACCGGTATCAACATGAATGGTATCGAATAGTTGTTTTGCTTTTGGTAGTACCGTAACTGACCCTAGTCCTTACTCTGCAGTACATGAAGTGATATGTTCGTGGTTGGTTATTAACGTAGCACAGAGAGGCAACATGATGACTATTGGCAACGGACTTCGTAATTGTGATCCTCGATCAAATGACGAAGACGACACCTGAATGACTCTTCCTCCCTCTCCAAATTTCCCCAATACATCAATGGAAGGACTTGGAACCTCGATAGATTTAATGTGAAGCATAGCCGCCGAATGGTCACCCGGACATAATCATTTGAAAGAAGCATAGCTTAAAACTACTGGTTGCGTATAACCCCAACATAAAGCTCACCTTTGTGTGTCTAATTAAGATACCTCCTCATAAATCATGATTAGTGATATACCAGCTGCGGTATATGCGTTAAATAGACCAGCCGAAGTCGCCAAAAGAAAATATCCAATCGAAAAACAACAGGGAGAGAAAAATATTAATTGCAGTAATGGCTGGAAAAAAACCCTCCTCAAAAAATATCAGTCAGAAAATCCTTTGATTATCCGGTATCATCACGATACAGGAGGAAAAGGAGTATGCGGCGGCAGAAAGGGATTCATCATTGGACAAATCCAATGGGGAATTCCTAGTAGCTAAAGTTACTACACAGCAATTTTTAGCTTGCAGTTAAAGGCCTGAAAAACAAAGCCGGACTAATTTCCTTCGGACCAACAGATTAAGTGTTCAAATTGTTCCTTCTCACAGGTCAATTGACCTCCTCTGCCACGGGGGAAAAAAACAACTTCTCACAGCGGAGAAAAACATAGTCGTCGAAAATCCATAATTAGAGAATGGTCCAAGTAGTAATATACGTAATATTTTGAACCCATTTCACGATACTTCAATTTTTGAAATTAACCTATTATTTAAACCTTTTAGTGTTGAACGACGATATTCGTGATTCGAAATATTTTCGAAAAGCTTCTTTATTTTTATTCACTCTTTAACTTTAAAATAAATAAGTAAATACAAATAAAAATATTGAATAAGTAAAAATATAAGAGCAAATAAATACCAACGAAATGTAAGAAATAAATAGTAACAACGATCTATCGTCGTTCAGCACTGAAAGGGTTAGTGATTGTTAACGTCGCACCTGGAAACAACACAAGGGCTATTGGACGGACCTCTTAATTTTGAACCTCTGTCAAGTGACGAAGAGGACACCTGAGCTGTAACCTCCCTTTCCAAACTTCCACACCACAGAATGGGAGGACTCGGGACCGCGACACATTTAACGTGCATCAGCCCCGCTACATGGCGGGTCTTTAGGTGATATCAGGGCTCGAATCCCCGACTCGACGAAAATAAAGCCGGCCTCGTCCATGACCATTATGCTACCATGGCCATACTAAAAAGGGTTAAGACTCAAGTAATCGAACGATTAACAAAATAATGTTTTAAATACTGAATTTCATTTCAAGTTATCAGAATGATTTCAGCTGCTTGATAAAACTTTTTAGACTTCTTGAAAAAAAATTGGGCCACGAATTCTTTGTAACAGAAATTTTGCGTTATTTCTATGTTATATTAGCTCATATAAAAGTAGCTCAAAATGTCATTCCTCAAAAAACCAATCAAATATACACATCAATATCCAGTGTGAGTGCTATTTCATTTAAAATGTTTTTAAAAATACGCCATTCAACTTTAATACCAGAGAAATGAAAAATGAAAACTGCTTATTCTCTGGAAAGCCTTTTAAAGCCTACGCTAAGTACAAAAACGCAGGAGAAGGCAGTGGGGGTGAAGGAAACTTCGCTACCCGGATACACCATGAAATATTGCTCGAGAAGGGATACGAAAAACGGAATGGGGTAGTCCATGTAATGTCCTTTCCCTGTTGGAGAAGCTGCCAGTGTTTGCCGAACATTAATCCCTTTGGCAGCCCCTGGCCTCAGATCGTAATTCTTGTAACGTCGTAGGAAGGGGAAACAAGAGTAATGGAAAAATAGAGGGGATTCGGGCTTGAATTGAACGGGAAAGAGGGGGAATGGGAGATGCAACTATGTTGGAATCTTAATTAAATCTTAATCATAGAGTTGGAAGTTATGTGAATTCAGATTAAGAAACAACTATATTAGACTTTTTTTTTCCTCCCTTTGACAGTGTAATATTGTAATACTGTGTGGTGTAATTGTCGTGAAATGTTACAGATTGCTTTCGAATTTTATTAAAATCGTATTTACTTAGGAAATCCTGGATTTAATTCGATTTCTAAATCAAACTTTCCGTTTTCTTGATCTTTTGAGAGTCTGAATATACGAGTAATGTTACATTTTGGGTTTTTATTTTATATCTCTCAAACCTAAAAATTCTACATTCATTTTATTATAATAAAATGCTACGAAAAAAGCGCAAAAAAGAGCAACTATCATTTTTTATTTTTTCGGATGTTGTCCTGTCCTATTACGAGGAAAACGCCAGAGCTGAACTCTCCCAGTTTCCACACTATAACAAGCGATTCCGAGTGGTCATGTTCTCGAGCTCATGGATGGCGTTGTGTTCTTCGACTCAGGGTTTGAGGCTTGATGCCATTAAAAACCAATACTTTGGCTGGGCTGATGCACGTTATATCTGTCGAGGCTCGATGTCCTCACAATGGGGTGGAGCAAATGTTTGAAGAGTGGGAATGCAGCCCAAGTGTCGCATTCGACATTCGACAAAAACCCAAAATCACGTAGTTCATCTCCAATAGCTCTTGTGTTGCTTCTGAGTGTGACACTAATAAAGCAATCAAGCGAGTTCTTTGAAAGTCTGTTAAATTGGACAGGCAACAATTTCCATTATTCTGCACGAATCTGCAATGAGACTCGAACTCGTGTCTCGAGCAGCAAAGATCTGAGCTATAACCACCGATAAAATGCATTCTCATGAAATAGCAGTTATAATGTTTCCATTGTATTCTTTTATCTGAATGAATTATCAGTATACCTAGCATTCAGTTGAACTAGATTAATTTAACATCTTTTTTTAGTTCCACACTTTTTCGCTAAACTGATTCAATAACTTTTATCGAAATAATTGACCCTGATCTATAGATTTTTTTAGTAATATGAAAATATGATGTATAAAATACTTCTATGATGAAACAAACCTACATATGTATCACACACACAAAATTACATATTTATATAATGAATTGTTGTCAATCTGTTTTGTGTAGCATAACTATGTGTTACAGCATTTCATTAGTAACTTTTCAAATTAAAACATTAAATATTTTCAAAATACCTTATGTGTCAGTTATATAACGCATTGTCCGTGTATGTATATATATATATATATATAGTACTTCCCAATAAAGGATTAGACATTTTGTCCCTTACAAGAGGATGTGTGTGTATGTGTTTTCAATCTCTTTTATTCTATTTAATAAACTATCATTGAATATAAATCTGATTACAATTAACTAAAAATGAATTCCAAAAAAATATCTGGCTTTTTTTTAATTAAAAAAAAAATTGATAAATTTAATACTTTTATTTTTTCAATTTTCTTAAATTTTTTTTTTTTTTTTTTTTTTTCAAAATTTAAAATACTTACAATTGAACATTGCGAGAAAATAGGCACTACAAGACGCTAGGACCACTTTATGCGCCAGGATGACATCACTTCCGGCGTGCAGACTGACGTCACATAGCTGCCTGTTCTGTCGCATGCAATTCATAGCGAGAAACCCGCTGCCGTGATGTTCCGGATTCACATGATGCACGTGATGTAAGCGCACGGCAGCTGTGCTGGCGTTCAGTGTGTCAATCACGTCCGCTTCCATGGCGAGGCGGCGTCGACTGCAGAGAAAAAGACAAAGGCACCTTATTGTCCGAAAACACTTGATCGCACTCGGTGTTTGACATTGAAAATGAAAAGAAACCACAACGTTCTTTTAATTGCCTTTATTTGGGCACTTTGAAGAGTTGGGGTCGCTTTACGTATGGAGTTGTTACAGTTGGAATATGCTTTATTTCAATAAAGGTTCTTTGGGGAAAGTGTATAGGTATTGTTTGGTTGATGCAAATAGTAACATTGCTAAATTTGTCCAACTTTTTTAAGTGTGTAATTTGATATAGGAAGGATGAAGAAAAAAATTCTTTGGAATGTTTGGAGAAAAAATTTCGTTAAAAGTGTCACACAATACCAATTAATTACAAGCATTATTTTTATTCTTATAACCACAACACTCTCAAAATTATGCTTTGGGTAAGCATAATCATCTTTTTGTTTACATTTCTTTATAATGATATAAATGTAGATTTCTTGTAAATAGTATTTTAAATTATATATTATTTTTGACAACAGTCCTTATGAGTATTACGTTAATTTAATAAAATAATTCTCACACCATAAACATACGGATGCTTATAATAAGACAAGACACTAAATTTTTCATTTTAAAAAAATGAACGCTTTAACTCTATTCAAAACATCTTTTAATAAACAATATCGCGTTAAGTTTTGCTTTTTTTTAAAAAAAAAATACTATTTTATTTAACAAAGACAGAAATTTAATGAAAAGAATTTCTTAGCTACAAATCATGACAACGTATTACCACTTCCTTAAAAAGTGAATAATATGTAAGTAAATAGAAAGATAGGACAAGAGCGTCAGTCAGATTCATAGGACAGTAAAAGACCATCAACCGATAAAAAAATTATAATGAACTCAAAAAGGCCGAATAAAAAAATTTGTATTATCGGATATTATAAACGTTTCTCGTATATCATCTGTATTAGTAAGTGCTTTCAAAAGTGTAAATAAACCAGCCCGGTAATGCCAGGAATTTGACTTTAAAGAGTTAATATGTTATTACTGGAGATGGCTGTGAGTGATCTAAGATATTAAGAATGAATAGATAATAAAATTTCCTCAAAAATATTGCTGAAAACGATAATTGATAGAAAAAATTATTTACTCAATTAAGAATCCATTCGATTGTTTACGCGTGAATGTAAAATAAAATGCCGTGGTCAGTCACAAATGTTGGGTTTTACCAGAAAAAAAAGTCGAATAAGAATTCAAAACAGAAACGTTATTATTTGCAGTTTTTTCAATTCTTCTAAAACGTACAGCTTAATAGTGAATTTAGCGACTTTCGACGCATGTATGCTTGAATTAAAAGTGTTCTTAAAATGATTAAATTAGAGAGGAGCAGAGAAGTTAAAAAACCAGTTCAAGTACAATACAAAACAATTACATAATATGAACAAAAAAAAAACTACATTGAAAAACCAAATTTATAACTAGATATTTATTAGTTTAGGGCTCAATACAACTGTAATAGTTGTATCATTTAATCTAATTTTAAGTAGTTTAATTTGTTAGAGTGCAAGATTTGAATTCATTAAATCAAATTCTAATTAGTTTAATTCCTTACAAATTTTAATTTATCAAATGTGATGTAAACAGTTTCAATTTAAAATGCTTACTAAAGAACAGCACACTAAATTTACGAAATTAAACCGATTATTATATTATTTGCTAATGATTGCATATGAAAGAATGCATTTTTCAGAGAAAAAAAGATAATTTTTATTCCGATACAGGGAGAAAAAATCGCATTTACTTTTGTTATTATTTAGTTTTATTATTGAATATGTTTAAAATCTTCCTCTCTCTCTTATGAACACACGTCAATATCTTCAGTTTTAAAATATTTAATAATTATCGACCGGAAGAAATTTTTCTAACGATTCTACTTTATCGAAAATTATAGCCTATATATTTTCCACCTATTCTCCTTTTCATATTTTGTTCCATTTGTTCTAGTAGGGACGATGCCGCGATGGGAGAATAGCTCCATAATAAAATATGCTAATTGATAGAATTTCAATTATTATTTTATTTAACTAATATTTTCTTCAGTCATATAACACAAGAATGCTCGAATAAGTATTTAAATAAGTAAATGTACAATATTTAATAAATTGTACATGTTACAAAAGTACGATTAATTTCGAGTCAGTATCAAATAATATTCAAAATATTATCAGCTCACTTAGATATATACTTTCACAGATAAAAGATATTGCACGATTTTTATATATTTATTTATTCTTTTCCCTATATATTCCCAGAATTCTGCATAAATTGACAGATTACTCTCAGGAATGTAAGAATTCGCAGTATTCATACGTGTTTTTTTTTTTTTCAAATGAGCTGACATATCTCATTATGTCTGTCAGATACGATCGACCAAGCCCATCTGCGATGTCAAATGATCACAGCTTACATGAATTACTGTCTCAACAGCTGCGTTTTGTCAATGATAATATTGTCTTTGTTTGATTTGGTGCTGAAAGAAAGAGGAGCAAATCAATCAATTATTCAAACAATATTAAAAACCCACTTCAATTAAAAATGCTTGAGAGCTACTGGTTTTTTCTTTGCAATGAAAAAGTATTCATTGTGGATGAGTTAAATATTGTTTCGTTCCTTTTTGATAGATTTTTAAGATAAATTTAAATTGTATTATATCTTTCCAAATGTTTTTGGACAAAAGTACTCAAAAATCATTCTAAATAAATTTGATTGAGTGTTAGCATGTTATAAATTATATGCAAATAATTATAAGAGAATAACTCCATTGATGTTAAAAATAACTAGATATCAAGCAAAGAAAAACTTTAATCAATTTAAAAACAAAAAAAATTATTTAATCATAAAAGTTGTTATTCATAATTAGGGTGTGTTAGTAAAGAAATTCAAAGAATTTCTTAATTTTGAATTTAATTTTCGAAGAATTTATATTCTTAACTGGATTTTTCGACCTATACAATATTCATTTAAGGAAGCCAGTTGAAAGGTATTTAGAGTATGGTTTTTCGAATCTAAATTTGTAAAAGAGCTTTGAATCTTCGAGTCTCAATTCCACCTGTTAGTTTGGAAATAAATTAAAGAAAGAGGAACATTAAAAATCGAAATTTGATACAGAAATTCCTCAATTGAAAACGTCAATTTTGCCTTAAAATTCTTGACGAAATGAATTGTTTCTAAGTCTATATTGCTTTGTCAGAAAACCTTTGAACCGTGCATAAATAGACGGATAAAACAATCTTAAATTACTTTTTTAGAAGATAAGATAACTAGTTAAATCCCTTCATTTACACGGATAATGGTATTTTTATAAATCCAGTATTCACATAATGATAAAATTTAAAGTATTCGCAATTATTGTAATACTTTTATTTTGCTAGATTGTGAGTGTTTATTGACGTCATATTCGGAAGCAACATGAGTGGCGACGGACCTCGTAATTTTGAGTCTCAGTCAAGTGGCGAGAACGACACCTGAAATGGCATCTTCTTCTCCAAACATCTACACCACGCCATAGGGAAGACTTGGGACCTCTACCAGATTTAACATGCACCAACCTCGTTATACGGAGGGTCTTCAGTGGCATGAGGGCTGGAACTCATAACACCGGCCGCGAGTCCACAACGATGAACACTAGGCTTTCGTGGCTATTTTATTTAGTTAGAAACAATTTGATTGGCATTAATAAATTATTAATTTGTAAGTAGTTTCAATTTTTTTAAGCAGAATTTCCCTTAAAATATAGTAAAAGTCATTATTTTTTCGAAATAGAATTTAAAAATTTATACATAATTTTTTTTAAAATTATTTAATAAATTACAAGCAAATTAAAACTAGAACTGTTATAATAAACCATTTTAGGAAGCGTGACAAGTATGTAAATATTCAAATACTTCAAATTTCCAGTTTTAAATTAAGAAGTTGTAGATTCCAGCTTATAATTATTTATCGGCTCACATGTTGATAATTTAATAACGACATGTTGATAGATATAACATAATAACAGCCCCTTATACTTTTTTTAATAATTTGTTCGTTTCAATATATATATATATATTCCATGAGAATTTTTTTAAGAAATTTAAAGTTTAATTTTTATTAACGTCGCACTGGAAGCAACACGAGGACTATAGGCGACGAACCTCGTAATTTTGAACCTCGGTTAAGTGACGAGGACGACACCTGAACTGGCACTTTCCTCTCCTAACTTCCACGCCAACGGGAGGACTTTGAGCCCCGACAGATTTAACTTGTCTCAGACCCGGCTACAAAGCGGGTCTTTAACGGCCAAGGATCGATCCCACGACTGAACGAAAACCGCCAGTTACGAATCCGAAACCATGACCACTAGACTACCGCGGCCGCTAAGAAATTTAAAACGTATAATGCAATTTCCTTTTGAAAGTTGTCTGAATTCTCGGTTCTCATCAACTGAACGTTTTATAGAACAGTTTCGATTCATATACATTCAAGTTTGAGAGTTTAGAAATTTATTATAGTTTTACATATCTATGTTATAAAAATATATAGAAGTTTATCCCCCCCCCCCAAAAAAAAAAGGAAATTTTTAGAAAAAACTTCTTTACATAACTGGGATTCTTACAAAAAAATATGGAACATATTTTCAAATAGGTTTATATTTTTAAGCAATTTTAATATATAATTTTTTATGAGGTTTTGAACTGAAACAATTAAGTTTGCATAGATTATTTAATTCAGAAATAAGAATTGTGGAATTTCTTTTCAAACTTAATTAAAATACATTTCTAAGACTACTCTCACAATTCTTTGATTTCTGGAATGCTGAGGAAATTCTTTTTTAAACGTAATTCAAATTAACTTCATTAGTGAAATACTTTCTTCTGAGAGTTAATGAGGATTATTATGCACTTCCGCTCTAGCTAAGAAATCATTATGAAAGTAAAAAAGAAACTTTGTTAAGAAGTGGAACAAATAATTGGAAAATAAGTTATTATAATGAGATTTTATTTTTCATGCTATTTTTTTTAATTTAAATTATTATTTCAGTAGTTTAAAGAAATTATTTTGGAAGAAGATGCAAGACTATGATTACTATTTTACATTTTCCCCCTTTGTTTCATCTTTTTTTACAAGAAATGCTACAGTTTGGAGGGGGGAGAGAGATGGTTGAAATCATTTCAGAAATGCAACTCTGAAAAAATAATTCTTCAGCAGAAACTTATGTGTGATAATATTAGTTTCAGAAAAAAATAATTTCAGGTATAAAAAAACAATATTAGAGAGACGTGAGGAAAATATTTTAACCGGTATTTTGATATTTAATTTTTTTAAAAATTGAAAATATTAATAGCACTTTATATCAAAAATGTTTTTGTCAGATTATTTTTATGGTTTTTTTTTCGCTTATGGTAAAATATGTTACGGTATTAAAATTTGAGCTTTCGAATATGTTTCAATCAGTAAAGATCATTTTAATTAGTAAAGATAGAACATTAAAAATTTAAGAAATCCCTCTTAATTTATAATTTTTTTTTACATCGTAAACTCTTTCACTTCACTTTAAGCAAAGAGAATAAATTAATGCATAAATACGGATACTTATTTTATGATTTTTTTACTATTGTATTGTTGAAATGTTAAAATATATTCTTAATATGAACTATAAAATATATTAATGAAAATTTGTAGAGTTTCTTACATATTGTCATGATATACGTATGATTTCGACAGCATTTATATTTTTATCATCCTAAATATGAAAACATCTTTCAGAAAAATGAAATTACTATTTAAAACTTAAATAATATAACATTTAAAATATTGCTATCTATCCATCAATATATAGAAGCTCTCTTTCAATCCATTCTTTTCTAACGAATGGTCTTAAATTAATGTATATCTTGAATAACAGATCTTTTTAAAGTTGCTACAAAGTAGCTCTTTATACTCAATTCTAAGGAATGAAAATAATTTATAATTGGCCCGTGCTCAGAAATCAGCAAGATAAAATGAAGTCGACATTATAATTATTTCAAATAAGAAATTTCTCTTTCATCTACTGTTAATAAGATACTTCATAAATCTCATTGAGATAATTTAAGTACTTTCATTCACATAAACAAGATAAATCCAATTATTCAGCCGTAATTCGTGAAATAAAAGGATATCGTGTGTTACTATTTAGTTTTCTAGAGCAATGAAGAAATTCTAAAATAAAGAAATCAATGCTCAAAATTAATTAACAGTAAATGAGAATTTCAACAAGCAAGCAAAACAGTAAAAAACAAATTCTTTTTGGAATTTATTTTTATTTCGAGCTGCATGCAACGTCTTGGGTAATCAATTTATCTCAAGAACTTAGTCGCACGACAGAAATTAACTTTTTTTTTGTTGCTCGATATTTCAGCATCTTTTTTATGAATTAAAAGAAGTAATTTGAGTTGGCACACAAAATAAAGTAAAAAGCGTGACATGCGAACCTAAATCATGTTTTAAAGGATTGTTTCTTTTCGGTGTAGATGAGTAAGAGGAAAATTTTAATGGAAGATATTTTCTAAGCTATTCTCTTTTGTATGTAGAGCGTAGTTTTAATTGACAATTCTTGTAAATCTTCATTTCATCAACACATTCTGAAAAACGACTAATTAATTTTACATCAATCAATCGAAAGACTAAAGATATTTGACATTTTTTGTTATAATATCTCCGATTTTTGATGGATTTTCTTCTACTTACAATGTAACTATATCTGGGTCAAAACTTTAAAAGCATTTTTTCTTACATTTTAAAGCGCTTAATTGAGTTGAAATTTCTATACACGATTGCTTTGGATAACAATACTATAATTTAATTATAATTAATGAAAATTAATTGATTAAAACTAATTATTTAAAGAATTAAATTTTACTCATAATTCCAATTGTTTACAACGTGAAACAGTTAAATATTGAAACCAGCAAATTAAACTATTCCCTCGTAAAATTTTAAGGTATAAAAAATTATGTTACTTAAAGCTTGAGTTTGAAAGAAAATCCATGTTTAAAAAACTCGTTTTTTACCGGTGTGTGTGTATTATATTTTTATTTTAAAACCAAAATTTTTCATGAAGCATGCTTGAAGTTATGACAAGTCTTTATACGTGTATGGTACCTTCAGGAACAAATTCCATTTTTTAAACTAAGCACATCAATACCTACTTTATTTTTTGACTCTATCGAATGCACGTTTTTTTGTTATGACATAGTCTACATTTGAAAAGGGGGAATTAAAAGCCCATTCATTAGAGATTATCAATATTTTCAGAAATTCTAGATTTAAAATTGATGGAATCCTAACAATGGCTCGCTCACTTAGCTCATAAGTTCCCAAAGTGAAAGTGAAATAGTTTATAGAAGCAATAAAATAAGCTTTAAAAATTTGGAAGAATAGCGATATGAATTTGGGAGAGAGGGCACTGTTGGTGTTCAGCTTCCATTTATAACTATACATATCACGTAAAGCTTTAAAAATAATCTATTAATATTTTATTTCTTGAAAGGAAAAACGAGGTTGGGGATTGACAAATAATACCTCCATGGTCATAACTTTTTTTTTTATTTTTAACTCAGTTTTTACAATTATTGGTGTAACATAAAGTTCATATATCCTCCTCTATGCAATAAATTTATTTTCATTGTTCGAAGTCTTACTGGTGTTATAAGAACTGAAAAACATGACAACCCGCTTGGAGATGAGATTGGAACAGCGAGGCATCATTGAGTTGTTGACAGATGATGGGTACGATCCTGCACAAATTTATTGCCAATTAAAGTTATTTATAGCGACGCTACCAGTGATGACAGCATATTGAGACGAGGTTAAAACATTCTTTAAGCCCTGGTGTCGATAACAACCACCCAAACTCATTTCCGATGTGTTTAGCCGACTAGCCACACATCGGTGCAAGTGCATGAAAAAGAATGAGGTTTGTGTCAAAAAGGGAATAATGTTTTTTGCGAATACACGAAGTTTTCAAGCACAGCAATATTGTGAAAATTGGATAAAACACACAAAAGAAATTATAACTATAGAAGCATAGTTTTTCTACCAAGTCTCATAACATTTGTCGACCGGTATAAATTTTTTGATAATTTTTAAATAAATATATAAACTTGTACACTCACAGAGAGAAATATCATCTTTAAAACGGTCTAATTAGTATTTAAATATGATACGTTATTAAAAGTAACAGTTGAAATAATTCCCATTAATGTTTATGAAAACAATTACAATCCTCCTTCGGAACAATCTTCACAACAATACTGTATTCGATACCTTTTTATTAAATTTCATGGTATCAATTTTTTCAGGATACATTTTAATTCGAAAAAAGACTATTGTTAAAAGTTTTGCTCTAGTTCGAAGAAACAAAATTTAATACTCATACATGTTTGAGAAAAGAATATCAATTCACATACTATTTATTCAATGACTTTTAAAGTATACTAGTAGAGATTACAATTTTTATCGTTAGAAAATAGTCTAAAGGTGATGATTCGTCAATATTAAAATCTTACTGCCATTCTAAGAGGGCTCATTCATTTATAATAGCGAGTATACCATACGAGGAAAATAAATTGTAAGCAAACGCCTTTTTTCTGTAAACATAGAATTTTTTCTTTGAAAAATGAGCATTTGTATTTAAAAAAAATTTGAAAAATCAAATTGTTTAGTATTCTTTCGAATGTCTTGCTTGTAGAAAATGATACTTTCATTAGTGTAATTTTGCTTAATTTTTTTTCATTAATACGATAGGTAATGCTTTTTCTATAATATACGAAATGGGAAGGAATATCTGAACATGCATTATCAAATATCAAAAATAATTTTTCATTATAATGTATCAGTAACAAGCCTGTGAAAGTGACCATGGAGAAATATAAAAGGAAATACAGTATCATTTCAGAAATGCTTTGCGTTTTTGAAAGAAATGAAGTAGAAAATTGCAGGTTTCGGTCCAATGATTGAAAAAAGCTCGCAATTACGCAGAATGATTGATGATAGGTTTAATCACTACAAGAAAATGATAACAAGAGGAAGCGAAAAAATTTTTCACTACTATAAACATTTTTATTTATAAGAACTAGATTAATTTTGTTTATGAAATAAAATTAATCTCAATTATAGTATTCATTCTTTTTTAAAAGCAAATCGTGTTAATAATTAAATAATAATAAAAGGAAAAGTAAAACGCGTAAGTATAATTACTAATAAACCTAAAAAGACAAATTAAATTTTTAAAATTTTTTAAAAATAGTTGATAGGGTTACTACAAGGATTTTAACATATTTTGTATATTTTATTTACACTGTTTCACGGGTAATGCAAAAGTTTTAATGTATTACATTATTACGCAAATACATTACATTATCACATCGCAAATTCGCAAAATGTAATATATTTAATCCAATTTCACAATGGAATCTTTTTCTTTTCATAAAAAAGAGGAATTTGAATTTCTCTTATATGATATAATATTTATTTCACTAATGATATCAATTAATATTATAAATATTTCATGTGACATTATCTAATTATCCCACTGTGTATAAAGATGCAATATGCTTATTTTAAAAGGACACTATGTTTGGATTTGTTATGAAAAGAGATTTATAGATTTGAAACAATTAAGTACAAAAAAAAAATATTTTTACATGAATAATCAGGCCTCCGATTTTAACACTCGTAATATTTCATTTTTCAACCGGAACTGGAAAAATATGTGGTTTACTCAAACTTAAACTCTGATGGTTGATTAAAGAAATCCATATTTATTACATCATTTGGTGTAACTTTTTTTTTAAAAAAAAAATTAGAGTTTGTTTTGTGGTTTAAAAAAATGAATCATTTTTTAAGCATAAAAAAATTGATTAATATATCATCTTTCAGAACTTTTAAAAGTACAATTCTGAAATAAAGAATGCGAGTTGTTAAAATTAATTTATGAATTTCTCTACATGCAGTTTTATTATTAGATCATTTTAAAGCAATTTGAGGTAATTTCATTAAGTTTTTTGAACAATTTTACAAATTGTTAGGTCATTAAAATTTTCATAGTTATATGAAGCCTGTTAATGTATACTTTTTGAGAATTAAAAAGTGCCATTCCCGGCTTATTTTCAATCAGTGATGATTTAATAAAGTAAATACTTTTAAATTTAAACATAGTTTTTAAAGCAAAAAAGAAACGAAAAATCGGAAAACATGACTAAATATAAAACCTTAAGCAAATAGAACTTTATCAACTTCTTCAGCTAACGAAATATTTTTTCATGTAATAATTGATGTAATTACTAACTGCAAACGATGTTAAAAGTATAAAAAATAAAAATAATTACTAAATATTTCTATGCCATTCAGAGAAAATGTATTCATTTAATGAGGCTATACATTTATTTATAAACGCATTCTTTTTGTTACATGCAAAAATATATTTATACATAAATAAAGTTCATCGTTTCATAATACAATAAGATGTGTATCACAATAAATTGGGAAGAAATATAGCAACAGAAGCAAAATAATTGAGATTATTTTTGTTTTGTCTTACCAATCAATCTAACTGTTTTTTGAGATGTACGATTTGATTTTTTTGCTGATTAGTTCACCAGACATTTCTCACGAACTTCCTACCATCTATTGTATTCAAGCGCAATATTTCTCATAGACATTCATGTCAGGTTCTTCATTTGATATGACAAGAATACAATGTTTTAAGCATTCAAGTGGTTCACCAAAGTAAAGGTTGTAACGACCATTACCACAAAACAGGACTTTGTTTGGCAAAAATCGTATTCCTATCACCGTTTCTGCTTGTTTTTATTTCTTTTACCCTATTTATTTTCGTTATAGAAGATATCGGCTCAGATCTTCTTTGTTATACTTTAACTGCGTATTAGCGAATTTGAACCGCATTGTCTTTAAAATAAATTAAATGTTAATATTGGAATAATAGATTTTCAAAAATATACGTAAATATGAGAAATTTTTATGAACTAAAAAGTCACAAACTTAAAAACAGAATTTTTTTTAATTTGTAAATTTAATTCTTTTTACTTTTTTTAACGTATCAGGACTTTATAACAATAATTTTTATTTTCTTCGTGAATGGTAACTTAATAAAATCATTCACTTAGAATAAAATTTTTAAAGAAATCTGAAATAATATGAAAAATTATATATTAATTTACCTTCGACTAATTAATACTTATATCAAATAATTAATCTGATTTAAGTTGGAAACTTTCTGTAATGTGTTTTGAATTGTTTCCTTCTTAAAATCAAATAGTTTCAATTTAATATTAATTTGCAATGGGTTCTCACGCGCAATACTCTTTAACTAACTTCTGGTGCCTCCGATACTTGATATAAGAAATTCGCCTTGTGGAAGAAATATATAATACTTAATATATATATATATGGAGGGGAAAAAATCCTTATAACGCTTTCTCTGATTCAGGGACGTCTATAGAGTGGACCAATGGTGATTAAAAGGGGTTAAAAAGAAATGTAGATGAAAGGAACGAAGAGATCAGAAGGAGTCATAGGAGTGATATATATTATTATATATATTCAAAAAAATATACATATACACACAAAGAGAGAGAAAGGCATACACACGTATATATACAGATTCGAGCAACAGTAAGACGATATTTAGAGAATATCTGTCTAACCCGGATCTACTATTAGAAGTCTTCTGTTTAAAATTTGTAAGATAAGTAGGTATTGTTAATATAATTATTGGTTGAAACAAGTAATACGCTCCGTATGTTTAATTTATTTTGATTACTGATTATTCAAATATTTGAATAGATTGGTTAAAGAATAAGGCTGGTTTTTATTTCATATATAATAATTATGTTTCTCACCTTCCAACGAAACGAATTATTCATAAATTTATTTTTCAAATTGGAATAACTTTTAAACAAACAGTTTTGTTATGATTTATTCTCTGTTAAAATCATGGATTGTTTTTCGGTTGGAATTTACGGCACTGAATCCTCGTAGGATATATTGCGTCAAACTCAAGCTGAAAATGTTACCAGTTTAAAATTCAAGTTCAAGGTAGATGATAAAAGGAATTTTAATAAAATTAGATGCATGAAGTAAACCAAAATGCTAGAGTAAATGAAATGTGATTTGATACTGAGAGAAATTTCGCTCTCTCACACATTATACACAGAATAAAACAATAAATCAAATAAAAAAAAGTAATAAATGTAGCTATAAATATAAAACAATTCCTTGCAAGTTCTTTGGTTTCTAAAGAAAAATATCAAATATATAAATAAAAACTTTAAACGTATAATAATCACTTCCATATCTCACTTTATATTACTTTCCACAAGACGAAACACAAAGGAACTCGATCTCGGTGAAAAAATACGACATTCTTCATAAAAATCAAACAAAAGAAAGAACACTCGTTTCAAGTTTATTATCATAGTTATAGTTTTAATCCCAATCTTAATTTTAAAATCATAGTGTTATACAAATAATGTTTGGTCACAAACTTTAAAAAAACATCTTTTCAAAACAAATATTGGAAAACTACATAGTTTATTTTTGTTGATCACCTTTCATGTCAAAAGATATAACATCAATGCCTTTGCATAAACGTATAAAGTTGAATGTTTTGGCGACATTAGCACATGATGAAGATTTGAACCATCCCTGGTCTCGTGGAACTCGTTTTTTTTTAAACAGAGCATGCATTTTTTTCAGCTATTATTCACTCCACAAAACTACAAATGGAAACTATGTTTTGACAAACTAAAAGGGAAAAAAAGATTTTTTTTTCATTCCTTTACTATTTCTTCAAATTTTGTGCAATAAACGCGATACACAATTTCTTTGATTTTTTACAGCCTCTAGTTTCAAGTTTCATCAACAGTTTTATAATATGTATTTTCCTTTTTTTTTATGTTTCGACAAATTAAAAATGATTAGGGCGTGGTACTTGAAATCATTTCTTCCGGAAGATTTAAACACTAATTAAATTATAGTTATTAGAATAATATTGTTTATTGATGCTTTTATTCTTATTCCTTTTTATTGATTTTCTCCTTCTTCGAAAAACTTAAGACAAAATTCAAGGGTGGTTAATAATGTAAATACTTCTGTAACCCAGAAAAACAAATATGATCAATAATTTAAAACATGTTTTAAATTTTATTATCTAATAAATATCAACAATTCAGAGCACTTAAAAGCCTGCTGCAATTTTTAATAAGAAATTAGAATGTCATATTGTCATTAAGTTGTGATGAAAACCCAATTTCATTTTGTTTGAGGTTCTAAGCAAATTATATCTTAAGTAGCAATGAAATTCTCAATAAATTACTTTACATTATTTTACATTGATTTAAAAATGAAAAGTTCGATTTTGTATTGATTAATACAAAACAAAATTCTATCAGAATATGAGCTTTAGGATAACTTTTAAAATACAACAAATTCTGGTGAAAAGATTAACGAAATTGGTTTCAAAAGTTAAATTAAAACATCTTTTCCAAATTTCTTTTTCTAGTGTATGCTTCAGTTTCTTGCTTAACATTTACAATTAATATGTATAAGACTGCAATTCTTGTTCCCATTTTTTTTCAGTCTATGACCCAGGTAATTTATTTTAAAATTTAGGAAATAAAAATTTAAATATTTTGTAGTCAGTTAACTGAGATTTCTATAAATGCTAGTTTTATTTTTATAAATTACTAATAAAAAGCTACTAATAATTTTGCAAAAAGTATTTCAAGTATTGTAGACTCCCCCATCAGAAAAATGAAAATACAATACTGATAATTTACAATATTCTATCGTATTTGGATATCAGAGCTGATAAAAGTAGTGCTATAGTAAACTGTTCAGTATGATTTTTATAATAGTTTCTCTAACGAAACACTACACTTAAAGCAAAAATTAAAATATAAGTAAAATATTTTTTAAAAATCTTTTGAATTATTTCGGTTTAATAAAATAAACATTAAAACAGCAAAATTTTAAAGAATAATTACTATTACGTAACACAGATTGTTTAAATAGAAAATGATCAAAAATAAAATTTTGAATTCTGCAACGCAAAAGACTTTTCTTATTTTATTCTTGAATAAACAAAAATATTTATCAATAAATAGAAAAACATTAATTAAGTACATTGTGCTTAAATAATTTCAGTTTCAAAATAAAAATATACTTGAATGTAATCAAACAAAATAGTTATTTAAAATCTACAAAAAGTATTTACCGAATCAATAGCATGCATAAAAGTTTTAAAAATTTAAAAGATCCAGTAGAAACATAATGACAAAAAAAATTAAATATCTGATCGACAAATAAAGAAAAACAATAATCCGCTTAAGCGTGTTATCTTACTTAGAAAGTGAAATGTTACAGTTTAGTACTGATCGAATTTTCAAAACACGAGACCAGTTTAGTTATCTATTTTATTTTAGTATAAAATGTCTTTAGTTATTTGAAACATAAGCTTAAAAAATAATAAGGGTTCACTGAAATTTTTGAGCTTTATATTAATGGCAATGGTTTTTTTTTTTTTTTTTTTATTTATATATTTTTAATTGAAACATGCATTTAGTTTTTACATTATCATGAAATAAATATCCGATTTCTTTTTCTTTTTCTTTTATTTTAAAAATTCTAATGATTTATTTAATTAAGAATATGCAAATAATATACTTCACTCAATATTTCTTTACAAAAAGTTTGAAAATAGATGTTAAAGAAAAATTTAAAAAAAGAACTATTTCTCCCAAGAATTTTCTATTGAGAAGCTTATAATATTTCAAACATAATCTATTTTTCATTAGGAAATATGACAGTTTTTAAATATTTGAAAAAGACACTATATGTATATGTAAACTTTAGTTTTTATTATACTATTCAAAGGCAGAAATAAAAAAAAAATTAGAATCATAAGATAAATAAGATAACAGCATTGACTACGAAATGTACTATAAAGATGCAAATAATTTTTTGTATAATTAAAAAATTTACGTGACAAAATAAGATAATAGTATTCACATCTCGTGTAATAATATTAGTGTTAAAAATACTAGTAAAACACAATAAAATGGTTTTAACAAGAGAAACACGATGTTTTCATTACACTTGCATGATAAAAATTCAAAATTTTATAAAACTCCTTTACTCTTATTCTGAACCAAAATTGAGGGCGAAGCATTATTTGCTTTTGGATGTTTTTAAAAGGTATGAACATGGTACATTTATTTTCCACTTGTGAAGCAATTTTAGGTTTGTTTGTTTTTTAATTAGCTTCACTCTATAAAATTCACACCAGGTTATTGACGATAGACTTAGCATTTCGGAAACGCGATTGATGTCACTCTACACACAGTTTGAAAAATGAGGTACCACTCTTTATACTTCAAATCATACCAAATTAAAATTTATGTAAAGCTCTT
This sequence comes from Nephila pilipes, assembly GCA_019974015.1. NCBI lineage: Eukaryota > Metazoa > Arthropoda > Arachnida > Araneae > Nephilidae > Nephila > Nephila pilipes. The sequence goes on from BMAW01126308.1 coordinate 489,247, forward strand.
TTCTTTATAAAGAAGTTTATATGTGTATATAAAGCTCTTTTCAATTATCCACTCTGTATTCGTGAATGTAACGATAATGTTACGTATTTTTCTGATGAACTTTTAAGACTATAACATTGTAATTATTAGAATACAAAAAAAAAGTATTTACTGAACGGGGATAAAAAAATAAAGTTCAGTCTAAATGTCTTGCTTATTTTTCCTTTAACTCTTAAAAGTATTTTTATGCTTATTTTAACTAAACGCTTCGATGATTTATCAAATATTTAATAATATTTTCTTAAATGGAAAGAAAAATTTTATTTAATTGAAACTTTCTTTATTTTTTTTAATCTTTTTTATACCCTGTATTGTAATCAAATAGTATTTAGACTTGTGAAGATAATTAAAAAAGTTCTTAGAGTTACAGTTATACTCATTATTTCAAGGTAGCTAATAGCTAGGAATTAAATTACGAGATGGTCTTCAAGGAAAGTTGGATTGGATGAATTAAATAGAAAGAACTAAAATAACTTCCATCGTATTATTCGAAAATAAGGAAAATATTTATTCTAAATAGTTTTTTTTTTTTTTTTCATTTCCAAAATTTAAATTACTTCCATTATAATTATTTACAATCCCAATGCTGATTGCACTTTTTGTATAAATAAGGATAACTTTTTTACATAAATTTAACTTCCAATTTCATTTGTTATATGTAAAATCTTATTCCTTCAATCGGACAACTATAAACAAAATCTTTTATAACTACTATTTATCAATTTCACTGCACTTAAAAGGAAGAATTCGAATAAAATAAATGCAAACCATAATACATCCTAGCCCATTTAAATTTCAAACGAACCCTCATCATCTACATGCGCTTCCTCATTCCTGCCAGTTCATGGGCAAAACAAAATACAACCAAGTGAAGAACTCATCATCAGTCAAAGTGAATGCATCATTGACATATAATTAAGAGGGGGAGGGATGAAAGGATGGCACTCACGTGCGAGTGAATGAATGGAGCTTGCGTGAACTGACGATGACTTCGTTACGTTTTAGTGTACGTAGCTTCCATCTCAATTGTTCTGATATATTTATGGGATGATCTCGATCACGTATGGGGCTGGTGTAGGGGATAAGAATGAAAAGATAAAGTGTGAGACCCAACAATCGTGGGTGGCAGAGGAGGTGGTAAGTATTTATCGTTTTGACGTTAATAATGCGGTTTAGGATTGGAAATAAAATATGGGATGAAATTATGAGGGTAAAAATGGTATAGGTATCGAAAGATAATGGAAAGGGATGTACGTGATGTAACAGGGAACGCGGTAGAAAGTAATGACTACGAGAGAATAAAACATTTAATTTTTGTTAAGAGACATTTTTAAAGTCCTACATTGTATCACTCATGATGTTGAGCCTTAAGTATTAAGAAGCGTTTTATAAATGGTATTTGTAGTGTGTGATAGAGAGTGCATTTGGAACAAATAATGTCAGCAGTGTGGAACAAATGAAAAGTGGCAACATTATATCGATTTTAAGAATAGATATTAATAAGGGTTTTATAAAATTTAGGAATAAATGTTTTTCAAATAAGATAAAATAATTCTTGTACTTGAAATATCCATTTGAATTGACCGTCTTAGATTATTTCACTTACATTTTTATTAATATATCCCTCATTCAAGATTGATTCAATTTCATGTTGATAAATGATAGCTTGAACTCAATGAGTTACCACGTTTGAGGTAATTAATTAATAAATGAGTCTTTAGTATCGACAATTATGTTAAATTACTTACTCGTAATTAAATTTATTGAACAACAATTGGTTAGGTTTTTAAATTATTCAGTTAACTATTTTATCTAACCACAGGAGAAATTTGCTACTTTAATTCATTTATTGAAAACTTTTTTTTAAGCCGAATTCAATTGCAATCAAGTTTATCAATCATAACAATCAGAATTGATATTAATATTTAAACTGTTAAAATGAGATACTAGTATTGATATTCGAAGATAATTAAATCTGATAAATTTAGGAGAAACTAAATTTGGAAGATACATGATCAAATTTTTTTTTAAAAAAAAACACCTTAGATTTGTACTCGTTAATTTCAAAATGATGCTAAATGCTTGCATTCTGATAACATGTCATATTTTAATTCATGCATTACTGACATTGAAGTAACTTTTACATAAATTCTAAGCAATGATTCTAAATTTAGAAAAAAATTGATTTATTCATTTCGCTGTTTAACCGATTTTCTCCTTTTTAAGCAGCCTTTTTTAATATTTTACATATTTTTATATTAGTCTATATTTTTAAGATTTGCTGATAACTAGTTTTGGAAAGTTCTTTTCATCATTTTTGCAATATAGAATTTTTTTAAATGTTTCTTTAACAAAAAAAACCCCTTAGAATTATAAGACTTTTCTTCGTTCGAGCTCATCATTCTTAGCTTAATATATTTGAACAATTTTGATTAATTGCAACCCTGAGGAAAATATATTACTACTATGTAATCTGATGAAGGGTCATTTTTATTACTTTATAAAACTAGTTATATGTAATGTTTTTATGGTTATTTTGAAATACTTTTACACCTGTCTCTTATGTTCTTAAAATCTTTTTCTCTAACAGCGCTTAGACTGTTATCCGATCTTAAAAAATATCTTAGAACGCAGCATTTTATTAGTTTCTGATATTAAATACTTTTTACTAACATTTACTATCTCAAATTTTATATTTATTTATAACGCCATGGGTTCATACTAGCAAAACATAATCAAAAATTTCATTCTGATTGTCATGACATTACAGCCATATTGCGGGTTATTAGCGATGGTCTTAAATCAACGTTGAGAGAAAGACTCAAGTTTGTTGATAAGATTTGAAAGTTTTCAAAAGCCGGTTTTAATTTGTGAAAAAGCGAAAGAAGTTCACAGATTTCATAACTGGTAAACAAATTCGAAAGCAGTCAAAGAAGGTATCAATTGATTCTATATGAAAAATGCAAAGCCCATAAAAGGAAATTGCGACAAAAAGAAATTGATGTCAAAATTGAGGGATTAAATTTCAAGAATTCAAACTAATCAATATATTTGAAAGGACATTGAAGAGAAGTTCCACTACATAAATTTGTACAACGATTATTATTACCTTAAATTTTTTTGATTATTTTCTGAAGAAATTCGAATCGAATAATTATGTTCAAAATCAAACAACTGATGAAAAACTTTTATTGCAATATGAGAAAACAAAATTTCGATTGCATTTACAGCAATTCAAGCATTTCAGGTGATTTTAAGTTTAAAACGTTTGCATCAGCACAAACAAATCATTGAAACAAATCATTAAAAAGGCATTTCCTTACTCTTAGAATTTATAAATATTGACAGAGAAATCAAGCGTACAAAACTCTTTACACTATTTTTGAAAACACAAATGTTTTTAACGTGTTTTTTAAGCTAAATTCTCATAAATATTGATAATAAATCAGGTACACAAATTCCTTTGAATAGCTTTTTTAAACAAACGTATTCTTTTTTTTTTCAGAATATTCCTTTCTTTTATCAAAATCAGCCGCTTCTATGTTCCTCTCTATTCTAAACATTTTTATCGAATTGTAAGAAGAGTACACTGAACTTTTATTCGTAAAATGTTTTCCAAAAGACACGGAAAAAGAACCGATTGTTTGGTCTTCTGCAATGACCTGAACGCGACGAACTCTTTTCGCATCAGCGCTTGGCCTACGAATTCTGAAAACGGAAATTACGCTATCAAATTCAATCGGGCTATGTAAAAAAGCTGCCCAGGTTACAGTTTTGTAACACTGAGAGCTTATTTCTTTTACACAAAAGCATCAATCTCAAATCAGTGACTCAAGTTGATTTAAATAATTTTTTGAACCGTATAGTTTTGGATGCTCGACAAGGATGTTTTATTCGACAAGGATGGATTATTATTTGTTATGGCGTTAAATTACGGTCGTTTGCCAGTTCGTTGGTCATTTGAAGACGTTGTGCTGTTTTTTGGCACACATCCTGAGCTCAGCCATTCATTCTTTAGACAAATTCTTTTCATCAATACGTGTTTTTTGTAATGTTACTAACTTGTTTATGGAAGGTATAACGAGATAGATCAATGCTTAGTTATCGGATTTTCTAAAACATTCCTATTTCTAAATTTTAGTCATTAATTCAGTCATGGTTGATTGAAGAACCTGATTTAATATTTCAATCTATATCTTGTTTCAGATCATCCTTTCAGTTTTGAAAATTTACCATGATACTATATCAGAAAAAATTTTAAGTATTGAATTAATCTTTCACATATTAATATTTTTTATTATTAAGAAACCCAATTCTAATCACATGAATTAATTTACCTTAGAAGCGGGAAAATATTCTTTTCCAGCTAATTGAACGATGCATTCTGTTTCCAAGATTCTTATGTGTTTCCACATTCGATTCGGTTCAAATTTATTTAAATATTAAGAGGGTATCAGAAAAATATTATTTGTAACTTCATCAAATTATTATTTAAATTCATATTATTTATGACTTAAGATCAAATCTGGAGAAAAAAAAACGACACTTGTTCTAATATCTCCTTCATATTTTTGTATTTCGCTTCATTAAGATATTGATATATCTTTAGATTGTACACATAGGAGGGAGGAAGTGACATTTAAGGCTTATAGCGGAAAATTCAAATTTCGCTACACTGAGCCTATATTTGTTTAAGCTGTAGTCTGGACAGAAAACATAAAAAAAGGAGGATGGTTGACAATAGGATATGAAAATAGAGAAGAATCGCTAGGTTATCCAGGTGGTGAGTCTCTCTTGTTTACTAAAGACAGTGATTCCCATGGGAAAGAAAAAGATCATTAGGGTACCTCAGGGTCATGATTTCCTATAAAAGTTTCCCCTGAGGAGTGGAAACGCAAAGGAAATTTTAATAAGCGAACTGAACATCTTTGTTAAAATGAGATTTTTTTAAAATCTGGATCATCCAGCCATAAGCTATAATTAGATCAACCAAAATATTAGTATATATTTTGGAGAAAAATAATTTTTAAAATAGTTCTCAGATAAATAATTTCAAAATGTTTGAAATATTGAATATGAAAAAAAAGTAACGTTTCTTACTTTAGTACTGTTCTTTAATCGACCGAAAAGGAACTCCATGTTGGCTTTCTTTTTCAAAACCAAGCTACAGATTAAATTTTATCCTCTATTAAATGTAACATTAGGAGATGGTAGTTTTATTTAAAATGTATATATACAATCGATGTGAAAGGATGCGAATTTCGTAATTTTCGTCGGACGGAAGATATTGACGCACATAATTCTGTCATCAAATTCCTTCCGCTTGCAGGGAGCGGAGGGTGAAATGCCGACTCAGATATTCACATGATTACTTTATGATATGGTTTAGAATTACTAGGCGTAGGACTATGTTAAGTGAGTCCGAGTCGAGAAAAAGTAGGCAAATGGAAGTATTTTAAAAAATTTAATGTATCGTTCAGAAAAAACGAAACCCATCGGGATAGCCATTTCGTTCCGTAAATTCTGAATTAAATTGTATTAGGTTTTTTTTTATACATATAAATGTTAATTCTTAATGTTCTGAAGATCCAGGTTGGTTGATGGGTTGGTTAGTTGAATAAAATTATTTCTGGCACTGATTGCTCTTAGAACATATTGTGCGAAACACAGGGTGAAATATTAAATTAAGTCAAATAAAAAAGATTGAAATTGTAACAACAAATGATGCTTAGTATAAAAAAATTGTTTTTATAAAATTAGATGTACAGAGTAAAACCAAAGTCAAGAAATATTTAGTTGGGGACTTTTCCTAACCAAGTCAATTAAAGAACGATTAAATGATTTAAAAGGTTTGAAATTAATTGAGTTTAAAGCAGAGAATTCTATTAAAATGTGTCGCACTGTCAGAGGAAAAATACAATGTTAACACATACGGTGATCCTCCCCTAGAAAGAAATGTAAATATGGAAGTCTCGAGTGTGTTTTTATAATTCGCTATATGAAGTCAAAGTCATTTTTTTTTATTTAATAAATGTTTTATTTAATTATTTATTTTTGTGCTTATCTAAAAATCTAAAACATGTAAAACTACATATTGCTCAGAACGGAAAGGGAGTTTTTTAACATATTCTTGAATAATAGATAAGATTTTTTTATTTCATTTTCAATACATATTTTGTTGGCAGAAATACAATGCCTTACACTAATTGCGTTCAAAAATTATAATATTTTGAAATTTAACTGAAAGCCGTATTCTGTCTGAGGATCTTAATTTTAATTTTTTTGTAGCAAGGATTATCTAAAGAATAAAAAATGTTTAAAACTATCTTTAACAATACAACAATGACTTGTATACGAGTCAAGTTATCTTGAAATATGATGTGACAGTTTTCATTCTTATCTAATAATAATCTTTACCATCATCATGATTATGAGTAGCTCGCTTATAAAGAAAAAGCATGCAAAAGCTTTTGATTTCCTTTGCTAGCAATTTTCAATAAAGGACATAATTTTAGATAAATAAAAACTAAAGCATATTTTTAAAAAAATTATTAGTTTATAAGCTTTTTTTTTTTTTTTTTTTTTTTTTTTTAAAATAGATTTTAAAAGATAATGATTTTCTTAACTTTACAAATCGATTATATAAGTTTATTCTTTCCACCCTCTCGAAAATAAATGAATGGATAATTATTTTCGGGATATAATATCACACATATCTTACGCATAGACCTGGAATATGAGCGTTTCTTGTTTGGCTCTTGCGCCTTTACATTTCACAATCACATATTCATTTCCAAATTGATATGAATTTTTTGTATTTCTTTCATGGTTTTGAAACTTAGATCATTGTTATGGACTTCTTTAAGAGCCAGTCAAGAGATTATTAAATATTTATTAGTTTTTTTAATTGGTTTTTAATTTCTAACCTAATACAATAGATATTTAATAAACATTTCTTGGAGAACCATTTAATATGATGTCAATGTAATGAACACAGCTAGACATTTAGTAATCTATATCTTAAAACAGAACTTGTTGTTTAATCATGTTAACTAACAGCTTATAAGGAAAAATTTCAATACTGATTAAAACTTCACACTTTCCTTTAAAATTATTATTAATGGGTTTTCTTCTACTTACATTATAACTATGTCTGGGTCAAAATTTTAAAAGCTTTTTCTCGCATTTTAAAGCGCCCTATTGAGCTGAAATTTTCTATACACGATTGTTTTAGATGACAATGCAATAATTTAACTATAATTAATAAAATTAATTGATTAAAACTAATTATTTAAAGAATTAAATTTTACTCATAATTCCTGTTATTTACAATGTGAAACAGTTGAATATTGAAACCAGCAAATTAAACAATTCCCTCGTAAAATTTAAAAAAGTAAAAAATACACTATGCAAAACTTTGCCATTTCGCGCTAATGTTTATACAAAATTAATATTAAATAGCAATAATAATAATAAAAAATACATTTTGCATTTTTAATTCTTTCACTCCTTTTGTAAGTCAATATTTGTTCATTTTACAATGCATAATTGAGCTAAGAATATTACACGTATTTATTTTAGATCATAAATTTAATAAACGTCAAATAATAAACAAATTATTATAACTAATTGTTGAGTATATTCAATTTGATTCAACGTTCCCCTTTCGCTCTTAAAATTTAAGGTATAAAAAAATTATGTTACACAAAGAGTAAATTTTGAAAGAAAATCGATGTTTGAAAAACTCGTTTTTACCGGTGTTATTTTCATTTTAAAAATGTATTACTTCAATAATTTCGTGCTGAGTTAATAAAGGATTGATAAAGTTTATCTGTTCAAGTACATATTTTCAAAAGTCCTTTCTTAAATCGGGGGGGGAAATATTCTTGCATCGGCTCAATGTTAGATTATCTGCCACATGTTCTCTATTTTTTTTCTAAATGTAGTTATAAAAACAAACAATTATGAAAATGTATTTTATATATAATTATTTCCTTAAAAAAATTTATGTTAGAAGTTTAATTCTTAAAGCTATTTTGCAACCCAATCATTACATTTCTATAGGTATTCTCTTCAGAGAATAATAATTTTTCATTATAGAATTAAAAAAAAAAAAAAAATACCAAAAACAAAATTCAGAGAACATACGCTGTAAGTATAGTTACAATTATTCTGAAAGGAAATTGATTAATAGAATTCTCTGATTGTCAGACAAAGAAATCGATAAATATTAATTAATCTAAAAATAACATACAAATAAAAAAAAATTAGTTAAACATGATGTAAATTAATAAGTTTTAGTAATAAAATATTAAATAATTATTAAATTAATAATATGAATTAATTTATAATACACGAACTCAATTTCATTCGTTTTCTTGTCCCATTTAATTATTTATTATCTCAAGTTCCTTTTTCACACACTTTTTAAATATTTAATCAAAATATTTTTTGACTCTAAATGCACTCCAGAATTTTTTTTTAAAAAAGAAACTATAATCATGTAATATTATGTTGTTTCATAATTCTCACTATAAGTGAAAATTTTAAGAACAATACTTTTTAAAAGATCATATGTTACTAAAAACAATAATTTATAGGACACAGAAGTTATTTCCGTTTATCTTTAAAAAGAATTTATCAAAATAGATATATTAAAACATGCTAGGTAATATCACAAAACAACACAATAAATAAATACCCACAATTTACAAATAATCCCAAATCCCTTAGCGAAACAAAACGAGAACATATTACTTCTCGTGTTTTAAAGCTATCAACCGGAATTTTTCTTTCAACTCCCCCACTTAGTCTTCTTTTAACCCAATACTACAGAAAAATTCTGTCCGAAATCTCAGTCCTGTTATTAATTATACACGACTCTATCTTTAACAAACGGAATGTTTCCAACCGGAGCATCCCAAAGATTACGAGAGCAAAGAGAGAAATAGAGATAGGGAAAGGAGGCGCAAGAGCACATCATCCCAGTAACCCAATTGGCGCACAGGGAGTGAGAGAGAGGAACGTCACTCACCTGAAAATCAGGAGTCTGATCGAGCAGACGATTGAGGAGGGACTGCCGTTCGTCCGACGTCCATCCGACGTTCTGTGTACGATCCTCCTCGGCAGACGCACGAAATCGACCACCCTATCGAAAAGAACACCCTCAGGGTCAATGTCCTAGCAGGGGTTGCCTACTTGATGAATTGAGCGCCACTTTTTGGCGAAAAATCGATGGCGAGATTCTTGACTGGATGAGAGAGTATAATGAAAAAGCGCGGGAATGAAAAATGGATCACGATTGGATGAGATGCTGGCTCCAGTTGCACAGTTCGCTTCCGTTTCTTCGGAAAGGGATTTAGTTATACATTTAATGGATAATAATAATCTCCAATAAAAAAAAAGTTCGATAACATTTTTTTTTTCATTTGTAGGAAAAAAAGCGGGCCTAGGAAAACTTCTTGGCGAAGTCCCAGTTCCGTATCCAGTGTAAAATTTCTTGTGATTTATTCATGATATATAAGAATGGTTCGGGTCGTTGAATTAACATTACACTAAAGTCATTTTTTTCTCAACGATTGGCGTTGATCCAAGGTCAATCCAGGCCAAACCAAGGTTCAATGGGTCGAAAGAAACTAGAGCCGACCAATCAGGAGAAAACTGGGAATCCCTTTTCGATCTTTCTTATCCCGGAGAATTTTAAAAATGGCGCTAAAATAACTGCGTGCATTCAATAATAGAAGTGGCTGCAAAGGAATTTCCTTTGTTTTCTTCAACGAAGAAAAGACAAAGTTTATTTACATAAATAATGGTTAGATTCGACGATCAAAAAGGGCAGGAATATCACGAGTAATTTCTGACTATTGCTATTTAGCGATATTCAGGAAGTACTCTCGAAAGAGACTTGAAACCATTCCATTCTTTATTCAGATAGGGAAGAAACACAGATGAAGATATTTTCAATCAATAGTATTAATTAAGAAATGTGTACAAGGTTTCTATAACTCTTACGTATTACATTTAGTCTAAACACCTCATTTTGATTTTAGTTAATATTTTACTTTCCAGTTATCAGTACAGGTCCATCACCACTATTCCTTGTGTTCCTCTGTTAAATGCTAATTCAAAACTTACATTTTTTTTCTTTTCGTTTTCAACTAAGATAAACTTTCCCGTTTAAGTTACTTTTTTTTCTTCCGCAATCAAAATTAAGTGCTACATTAATGAAAAATAAATCAAGCCATTATATTGGAATTACAAAAGTTATTAGTGATTCAAATAAAAACTAGAAACTTTTTCTGACTATAACAGAAACTTTAAGAAAAGAACTTGTGAAAAGGAATATGGATGAATATTTATTTCCTTTAGGAAGAGTAATCCATTCTTATGCACACTGTAAGATATTGAGGAAATGTTAGTAAATATTAAATTTATAATAAAAAAAATACTTTATTTTCCGGGTCATTTAAAACTATTGTAAAATTTCTCTGTTTCGTTGTTTTATTATGAGTAAAAATAATATTGGAATGGTATATATTAATTGTTCTAAAGAAAGGCAGTTATATATATATACTGATTATTTTATTAGCATCGCATCAAGAAACAACGAGAGAGTTACTGGCGATGGACCTCATAATTTTGAACCTTGATCTAGGACAATGATGACACTTAAACTGATAGCTTATTATCCAAATATCAACGCCACACCAACGAAAAGACTTGCAGCTTCGATAGATTCAACTTGCATCAGCTACACTTCACAATAAGTCTTTAATGAAATCAAGATTCGGGCCCAAGACTCGATGGAAACGTGCTCGCGGCCATAATCCCTCAGTTACCTCGGCACGCTTATAACAGAAAAATCTGTAAGGATTTTGTTTTTCATAATATCATGTATAGACAGCTCTTGTTCTAAAGTGAAATAAACAGTGAGTTTATGTTGTATTAATTATTGATAATCATATTAAAATGTTTTTACGCTCACACAATGGAATTATTCCTAATAAAAAAGGTAACTTTTCGGATAATGACACCAAGACAGTGAAATTTATGATTAGTAAACTAAGAGATTAACATTTTTTTAGCATCTAGTGACTCACCCTTATTGAAATGACATAACTAATCCTCGCTCGTTCTTCCATTAGTGTATAATGAGTCTACAGTACATTATGCATGCAACGCAAATCTAATCGATCCAGTCCATTAGTTGCGCAAATAGAATTCTGTAACATCCCATTAGCTTTTAAATTTAAATACTTAAGACGCGTGGTGCATTCTAAATGTGCCACCGTCACCTAATCAAATCAACTTGTATTAATGACAATACTTGCAATTTACAGTCGTTCAGACAGGAAATGCGTTACAGTGAGAATTAAATTTCTTTACAGTAACAAAATTTGTTAAAATAAACTTCGAATTTTAGAAGTATTTGTAATTTTAAAAGAATTTTTAAGCAATTTTATATCCTTGTTTTTGATGATTTTTTTCATAGAGAAAAACTACAGAGTCATAAATACAATTTAGATTATTTTTTAAGAATTAACGAAACAGAAGATCGAATAAAAAATAAATGCCTTTTATTATTTAATTAAAAAATAATAAATGATGATATAACATTTATTGTGTTTTTAAAACTTTTGAAATTCCCTCTGAGTTTGGTTTGGTTTTAGTAACGGGGGTTACTGCCGGTTACGGGGGTTTCGCCAATAACCCAACACAAGAGTTATTGACGAAGTGTTGAACCTCGGTCAAATGACGAGGACGATACCTGAGCTGGCACCTCCCTCTTCTTTCTTCCACACCACGCCAACTGGAGGACTAAGTGACGACTGGGCTTTCTAATTATTACGAATTCGCTTTGCATGAGGAACTTTTATCATTTTCATTAACAATCTGTCATCTGTAATCAGTATCGCAACAATACGAATATATTTGACGAATAAAATCTTTTTCTTTCGTTTATTTTTTTCAAGTAGTTTCTAAAATTTTACAAAAGTTGTTTCAAGTAGTTTCTAAAATCTTAAAAACTACTTAAAAATCTGTTCCTGCACTGATAAATTTTAGTTTTACTTGAAACATTCAAAACTACTAGAAAAAGTTTCCACGAGAAGTGTTATTATTTTTTTTAAAAAAAAATATTCATAAAAATATTAATTTTCCATCGTTCAATTTCATTGATAAATAAAATTATTTATGCGTAAGATCATACATTTAATCATAAATTCTCACATATTATTATTATATCTTATTTATTTTCAATCTATTAATATATATAAAATAAATAAGAAAATATTTAAATACTGTTACGTCTTACCACTATCGAAACTCGGAAAGGTTTTGCATTCTTATCGGCCTCAGTGATAAGCGTTGGGAAAAGAGATGCTTTAAAAGATCAACGATAACTTATTTGACAACTTATATGACAGCGCATTTTTTGACAAAGCAGTTTAAAATCCAGAACTTTTTCTCAAAAAAAGTATTTTTTCTTATAAAGTAAAAAATGTACTTTGTACATTCAAAAGTAAAGATGCCTGTTAAATTTTCAAAACAAACTTACCTAGGTGGCTCTAAAATCTTGAAATTTGTAAACAGCTATCAAAGCACTCTTTTTCCTTTAAATTCTGTATATTTCACAATTCTTCACGGAGGATAATTTCTCTCGATATTACCACCACCTGCCGAAACCATCTAGACCTTATTACCCTCTAAACTCTACCCTGGGTAACACATCCTGAATACTAAATACACACCACCTTAACCATACCAAACCATTATGTAGTGTCGACACTACCTGATAATCAGAGTCCATCTCTTCCGTCACCCGTATGATTGACCCAAAAGTCAATGGCCATGATCAAACGAAGCAGGTGGTGACTCCCACAGGTCGGCTCACTTTAAAAGAGGGACCCCTTTGAAGTCGTTGACTGATCGCGAAGTAAGCCAAGCGTCCATTACGTGCTGTTGGACGGATGGATGATCCTTTGTGTGAAGCGAACTGTGTTAATAAACGATGCTAGTTTTCCTTAAAAGACACGGGTTGCTTCGGTAGGTTTCCGGACTTTTTTTTTTCGCTCCTCGGTGATCATAATCAGATCCGGAATCATTTTTGAAGAATCGGATGGTGAATCGGAAAGCGTATTCAAATCAGTATTTCGAATGAATAGAGTGGAATACCAAAAGGAATTTGAATACATTGATTATAATTCTGGAAATATTTTATGTTTGTGGATTCCAATAAGGCACCGGGAGCTTAGTGGAATGTCATGAACCAAGTAGTCTGAGATTTGTAGTCAGATGATTATTTGTTTGTAAACGTCGTACTCAGAAGCAATATGTGGGCAATAGGCGTCAAACCCCATAATTTTGAAACTCGATCAAGTGACGAGTATGACACCTTATTTGGCATCCCCTCTCCAAACTTCCATACTAATCTATGGGAGGACTTTGAACCTGGACAGATTTTGGGCGCATCGGCCCCGCTACACAGCAAGATTTAAGTGGCATCGTGACTCGACGGAACAAAGCCGATCGCGAATTCACCCACATGACCATTAAGCTACCGCGTTAACAGGATTTGTAGTCAAAGATCAACATTTGAAATAACTAGAGAGGTTGTACATTAAATCGAATTAAACCTCAAATAATGGGGTAAGAATGTAAGAAAGAGAGTGCTGGTGAGGGAATTTTACCATCTAAGACGCACTTATCAAAGGATTATTCTTTAAAAAACTAAGTTTTTCGCTGATAGTATATTGTATTGTTCTAATTCAAGGGTGTCCGACTCATTTGCCTGTCACAAACCCCTTTCAAACAAGTAAAATTCATGCGACGCGTTTTATTCGTATATACATTTATAATATTTTGTTTCTACTTATTGAGTTCCCAAAACAGGAACGAAAAAACTGTATAAGAAACTAAGACTATTACTGCGATTGTAGTGTATTTCAACTAATTGTTTAAACCGTGGGGGGGGATGCAGTGCGAGAAAAATTCTGTTTTTGCAGGGTTGTCCTCATATTCCCAAAAATTCCTTTTCTCCTCAATAGTGATATAAAAAGTATCATTTGGTGGATATTCAAATAGTAGTATTTTATATGTGTTTCTCGTCATATTATTTATAGGAGTGGCATTTTTTTTTTCTGTTGTCTGTGTGAGTGAGTGTATGTGTGCCTAATGATCATGGTCGCGAACTCGCGGCCGACATTGCTTCCGTCGAGTCGTAGGTCCTGATGCCACTAAACATCCATCAAGTAATGAGACTGATGTTTTTTAAATCTTGTCGATGTCCCAAGTCACCCCGTTTGAATGGTTCGGAAGTTTAGAGAGGGTTGTGTCAGCTCAGGTATCGTAACTTGACTGAGGTTCAAAATGACAAGGTCAGTCCCCAATTGCTCTCGTGTAGCTTCTAAGTGCAACATTAATAAAACAAACAAAATCTTTTTGTATTCGGTGAACACTAAAATCTGACCTTTTCTGTGTGTATGCGGAACATTTACAACTCAATATAAACTTTAAAAAAACAATCGACAAATCTTTTGAAATCAAGGACACAAGGGAAAAAAACTCTGGCTGGCTATCCCTTCTTCAAAGTGTTACTATAATCAAAGGAAAAAATACCAATATTAATTGATGCATACATATTTATTTAAAAACTACATTTAATTAAAATACTTTTTAAGAAATTCTCAAGTTAATGAAATACGGGATTTTTGCATATATCGGTAACATTGAGACGATTATAAGATAAAGCCTTTCTCATCTCATCTAAATTTCCCTGGGTCTCCCATTTCTTTGTCTTATTATTAACCATATTTAAGCATTTCTGCGTCACAAAGATATGATATGGAAAACAATTTGTTCAATGCCTTTTTACTAAGGTATTCATCTGAAATAGATGGTAAAAGAGCGTGGTTACTAGATGAGGTTCAAAATTCATGAAGTAGACTTGATGTATATGAGCTTTATAGTATTTTTTTTTGAAACATTCACTAAATGCAGATGACTTGTCCAATAAAAAAAAAACGTAAAACATTACATATCACTGTTGATACATCCGGATATCTACGTTAATTCAGTAAACCCAGTTAGAGGCTTTTATATGTGCACTGTGACATTAAACTCGTCATATCTAACCGATGTTGGGAATTTCAAAATATTTGACTGTTGCCATTAATCTGTAACAAAGATCAAAAATAATTTCAAATTGACCATTCCTCTCTGAAAATCACTGTAACGTAACTTGATTCGTTTTTCTATACAACTCATCTAGCTCAAGGCTTCATTTTTCACGGCAGTTAGGTATAGTGTGTTAAGTTTACGATACCGTATACAGTCAGATCCCGTCACCCCGTGGTTAAGTAACACGCGAATCTGCTTTGCATGGAGTTTATTGTGGCTTCCTCAAATTTGAAAAAAGTAGAAACCAAATTGGAAATAACAGGGCAAGTATTATATTTTGTCAAAGCGTGATCAACAACTAGTAAGGATCAGTCTATAGTATTGACAATAACATAGGAAGAGATATAATTAAAGGTGTTCTAGGTGAATAAAAGTCAGGTAAGAAAGAAGAGGAAGATTTATTAAAAGGAGATTGCAACCACTCATTCTAATGTCTTCGAAACAAGAAATCCATTACTAAGTTATTTCTTCGGATCTCGGATTAAAACTCCACTGATAAGATCTACAATACAAGAGGTTGAAAACAAACAAAAGGCCAGTGAAAACAAGCATCTATTAAGGATTGATTAATAAAACAATACATTTTATTTTCTTTAAATGTCTTGAGAATTGTTTTATTAAATATTTTTTGTAACGGGAAATTGAATTACATATTGTAAAAATGGCAAATATGACTATAAATTTATTTTTTCGAAGTTCGAAGATGTGTATTCTTACGGAATTTCTATTCCTCCTCGTCAGAACTATTGAATTAATGAAAAAAAACTTTATTGGGAAGAGGGGAGAGTCAATGATTGATGTTTAAAAGGAAAGTATTGAGATATCATTTACTCTGTAATTTAACGCAGATGTTCGTTATACTGAGAATATAGATTGTTGACGTTATATTTAAATTAATATTTTAATATTCGCGGGTTACTTATCTCATGGTTTAGTTATCACGGACCCTGCATGTTAACGGGGGTCAGACTATATACTAAAAATTTTAATTTTCATTCCCATTTTCTGATTACAATTCCATACCAAAATTATTTTGCATTGTATTGATTTTTTTAGATAATTTTTAATTGTATATTTTTTTTTTTTTTTTTTTTTTTTGCAGAACACTTGAAGGAGCTTCGTGGAGCTACGAATCTAGATCAATATTCTTTTATTAAAAATTGCAGTAGAAGTCACAATAAATCGTTAAAAGTATTATACAAATAAAAACTTTTCAAATAACCAAAAACAATACAGGTATCTCTAAGCGAATAAAAGATTTCGAATTGAAAGTGTTATTTTTATGTGTTATATAGTAGAAAATGAAACCCTCTCGATTTCTATCGGGCAGTACGAGAGGAGCAGGAGACCACATCCGCTCCGCTATCACCAGTTCCCCACACCCGTTTTAGTACTATGTCGATACAAAAAAAAAGCAAACTCCAAAGTACGATTATGACCCTTGAGAAGAATAAACGTATTGAATTTAAATTATATTAAAAGAGAAAAAGAATATTTAATCTAATGAAAAATAATTATTTTAAAATGTGATTGATATTAACGTCATACTGAGAAGCAACAAGAGCAAGAGCAATATTGGGGAACGGACTTTGTTCATTTTGAACCTCGTTCAAGTGATGAGAACGATACCTGAACTGGTATCTCCCTTTCGAGACTTCCACACCACACCAACGGGAGAATTTAATACCTCGACTAGATTTAACGTGCATCAGTCTCTCTAAGCGGTTGGTCTTTGTGTCATCAGGGCTAGAATCCACGACTCGACGGAAAAACATTTCGATGGAAAAACATACAAAAAAAAAAGGCAACAAGGCCACGACTATGACCACCAAGCCACCGCGGCCATAAAGTAAATTCTGTCTAGCTGGAGGAGTTACTAAAAAGACAGGTATGAAGAACAAAATATATGTTTTTGCATAAATCGATTCACATATCTTTACTTGAAATTAGGAATTGCATTTTCTACATTTCTCCAAGAGAAAAATCTGAGAAAACTACATATCACATTTTGTTATTCTTGAAAATATGATTAAAAAAATAATTGTGATTTTTTGCTAAACGTTGATTGAAAACCGAAAATGTTGAAATCTGTTGTGCTAATTATAAAATTCTGTTTGTTTTCGTATCTTTTGTTTCGAATAGATGCAAAAACAAATTATTGACCTTAAGCAAAGTTGACTAATTCTGTCCATTATATGTGATTCAGATTACTTAAATATTTTCAGTACACTTTTAGAAATTTTTAATTAAATTTATAATCGTTTGATAATATTTGTAAGCACTTTTTAAAATAAATAACAAATATATATTTTGAAATAAAAAAATGATCAGACTTCATTTATTTGGCCTTATATTGATTTAATGTATCACTTCTAATCCAGTTTGAACGATCTTGACTATATATATATGACCTTTGTTCCATAGAAATGCCATTTTCAATCGATAGAGACGAACAGATATTACGGAATGTTGTAAAATGAAATCTTAAAATTCTTTACATTTTAAAAATATAACATTAGTTAGTTTATTTTCAACTATAGATATTCTGATTTTGTAATGAGCATCAATTAAATTTTGTGAACGCGACTCTGCAATAATTTTGATACGTCTTTTATATTTTACGCCTAGAGTTTTTTAAGAATAAATGTATGAAACTTTATTTACAATAAGTATCCTCTGTAAATGTATAACAATGAGCTTCGAAGGTCCTAAATTGTAGAATTTAAAATTATTCTTAATACGAGAATCAAAGTTCATTTTGAATAATTAGGGAATAGAGTATCCCTTTTTTGAAATTGTTTAATCTAATTGAAATTTTTCACAAGTGTTATATTTCGTAATAATTCAATTATTATCAGAGATTGAACAATTTATTCAGATTTAAATCTGTTTTTAAAATAAAACTCCCATCTATTCTTCTCACACAAATAGACAGTTACTTTTAAAAATATCATAAAATGTAAGGTGAATATTGTAAAGAGTGTGTGCATAAAAAATTATTTGAAAGGAAACAGTATTTAAAATAAATAAACATTTTGAAAAACTTGTATATATTTACAATAAACAAAAGATATTTCATATCGAATCTAAAATAATAATAATTCTTATCATTCGAGATCTTCATCAATTTAACAGACCCTAGGACACACAAAAAAGATATATACTATAAGATTAGAAAGGGATAGAAATATTTGTTTAAAAAAAAACTGATAAAAAACTTAAAAAATCACTTGTTGATTTATTTGTATAAATCTTGCTGAATAGAAATCATTCATGTAAAAAGTAGCTTACTGTTTTATCTTAATTTTTACTATTCATACATAATCAATATTTGAACAGATTAAAATTGTAAGAGAGGATTTGAAGAGAGATTAATTTTATATTCAAAAAAGAAATAATAGATGTGTGATTCATGTGATCTAACTATATTAAACTATAAACGATAGAATACTCTTAGAACTTAAATTCTTTTGAGATGAAACTCAGCATATCGCACCTAATTATAACGAATACTGAAATGATTACATTCTATTGACTAATTTAAGTGTAATAATATTTTATTTAATATTTATGAATAAAATAATAAATATTCTATTCAGGAAATTCATATTTAGTTTCATTAAGTAATAACAAAAAAAATGTTGTAAACATGTTAATGATAGTGCTAATTCCTATTATATTCAAATTGATCTATAATTCGTATAAAATTTTAATACTCGTAAAATATTTACTAAAGGTCCTATATCAAACATACTTTACATCCAACAAAGATTTACTACTTTTGCCTGAAGATAAAAAGCACTATTGGTGCTACTGTTGGAAAGTGAAAAGTCTTCCTTGCTACGATTAATCGATAAAGATAGGTCGTCATCAAGTTTCTAGTCCATCAATGATCAACGTCTACAACTGTCAGAAATATTGTTACATCAAACATTTACAATTATTAAGGGTTCTTTAAAAATAATCTTAAGAAATTTCAGACCATTGTAGAAGATGGGCTGGCCGTAGAATGATGATGAGTACGTTCAACGGTCCCCTCTAAGAGACCAATAGCATTTTGGAGTCATTTTCTTTCTTCGGATTTCAGCAACGCAGAAATAACTTTACAATTTACCTAAGATCAAACTAATTATGTCTTGCTGCACAAGAAGTGTAATAGGATCGAAGAACAATTAGTCCATGAACTTTATTTAAACTTTGTCTTATTAATTAACTGTTAAATTAGTTTCGAATTAATATCGCAGACCACGGTAGCTTAGTGGTCATGGCTTCGGATTCGTGGCCGGCGGTTTTCGTTCAGTCGTGGGTTCGATCTTTGACCTCCAAAGACCCACTATGTAGCCGGGGCTGATGCACGTTAAATCTGTCGGGGCCCAAAGTCCTCCCGATAGTGTGGTGTGGATGTTAGGAGAGGGGGTGTCAGCTCAGGTGTCGTCCTCGTCACTTGACCGTGGTTCAAAATTAGAGGTCCGTCGCCAATAGCCCTCGTGTTGCTTCTAGAGCGACGTTAATAAAAACTAAACTAAAACTTCAAATTAATATAAAAATGCAGAAAAACAAGTATGCTGACCTTTTATCTTCTTTCCAACAATTTTTTATGATGTCGTTATCATCGGTCATATATTCAAAACAAATTCCTTTTACATTCTAGAATTGAATTAAGCTTAAATTTTGCTTTCAAGTGACATTTTTAAAAATAAATAATATAACTGTGAATAATCTATTAGGCATCAAAATCTATATTTAAATAAAAAATTATTTTACAAAATATAATTAAGTTTCAAATTGTCTGAATATTTAAGCTAGCCTTAATACTTATTTGCTCACGTATTAATACCGCACTATAGCAACACGACATGCTGTGGGAGATAACCAGATGTCGGGAACAATCTAATGATGAGTGAGAAGGAAAGAAAACTTTAAATCCTATATATTTGAAAATTTATAAAAATTAATGCTTCGAAGGCAATAGGGTCTAAAATAAAACTTTCATCTTCTTAGAATACAGAATTATATTTGTACTATTTGTATAATTATTCAATACATTTGAAAATAATTTTAAGTATTTGATCGTACAAAAAGGAATATTTTTCTATCTCGTTTCATATCATGATCTTCAGTATTAAAAGTGGAATCTTAAAAGAACTTTCCGTTAAGCGATTATTTTTATTTGAAAAAATGAACAGAGAAGCATTAGACAAAAATTTTATTGCAATATGTCATATAGTTCATATTTCTTCATGGTGATTTTCGCATTCCTAATTGAAATTATATTCTTACCTATAATTTTAACGTTACATATTTTATTGGATTCTGAGAAAGTTAATACATATATCAGGAGCCCACATATATGAACTTAGGGTAGGTTGTAAAACTTCCAAAAAATCCAATATTAGATGAGAATCTTAAGAAAATCAGCTCGTAAATTACATGATTGACAAAACTTCTAAAATAAAAAGTTGTGTTAAATTGAATATTTGCTGAATTGTTCATTTAAATCGATTGAAAAATTGAATTTGGAAGAACTGTAATTTGATGAACATTTAAATTTCTTTTATTTCTATTGTTGTACTACACAAACTTTTCATTGGTCTTTACGAGCAGTATACATTCCAATCTCATTCAATGGACCTTTTGAAATGTAGGAAGTTTAATGTAATTGTTTTGAACTGTTTTTAAGTGTGAAGCTTTTGCAAAATTGAAGAATAATCCCATCTTGAACAACGTTAATACTTCTGAGATTGTTTTACTTATAGTTTCTTCGAATATTACTAAATAAGAAATAAATTAATCTTAAAATGTTTTAATATACGCGCAAAGCTTAAAATGTCTGTGTTATAACACAACTTTTAATTAAACTCTAATTCCCCCCCCCCAAATTATAGTCCAACATAACGAGTAATGTTTCAAAATAACACGTAAAATTATTTCAAATGTATGTTTAAATATTATGTAAGTCCAAATAAAATGACTCTGATATGCATTCCAACATTCTTTTGTGACGATCAAAAAGCTTTAAAAAAGTATATAAAGTTAAATGAAAAATTGTACTGTATAATTTCTTTTCATTTACTTGCAAATTTAAAAAGAACCATTGAAGACAAAGCATCGAAAAAAAATTCTTTTTCTCGCGTTGAAATTATCTATCATCAACCAACTGTCACTCGAAATCCTATATCGTTTGTACAGCCAAGAAACACATACGTGTGGTTTCCGTTTCTTCATTTCAGCAGTTACAGTCATAATTGTAATCTTCCAGACATCGCAGTAGTAAGAATGACGATATTTGACACTTCAAAAATAAATAATTAAAAAAGGGCCACCCACTACTAAAAACCCTTTTCAGTTTTTATGTCAATGGAATGTGATGGATGAGTAGAATGCTGAATTCTTCTTAACGACGGTGAAAAAAAATTCTATGAAATTCTCGACAGCTTCCTGTCGTCTCTTAGGGGGGAAAAAAAAAGAATTATTTCTCGTTTGCTCGTTCGAGAACATAAAAGAAATGTTGGAAGAAAAAAAGGAAAATCGGGCATCATTATATTCGAATGAACAATACTTTAGATTGTATTTGCTACTTTGTTACTTCTTAAGTGCACTCGCTGAAGGTTAGAAAAATGGTGCGCGTGTTTTCTTTTAAGAACTTTTATTTTGTTTTTTAAATTGAATCACATTCAATTTCCGTTTACTTAAAATCAACGACCTTTCGTCTTGCAACTCTTGATTAATTTTCTAAGAAGTGCCTGGAAGAATTAGTTCAATAATCGATTTTTTTTTTTTTGAAACCGTCTGTTCTTATTAATTTATGGTGAGAGTGCCACGAGTTCCGGATTAGAACTGCTGAAAGAACATTTTTTTTTAATATTCTTTTAGATGTTGGTTTTTATTTTAAAAATAAGGAATAAAATACTTTTATGCATTTCATAAGAGCCATCAAGTTAATATGACTTTTTTTTTTTAAATATTTGCAGAAATATTTTTAAAAGCTCTTTATTTTTTCGATGATAAAAAACTTAATTCAAACTAATAAGTCAGTCTTATTTCGTTTGTTTGTTCGTTAAGGCAGGGGCAAATTTTGTCAATCTGCGTCGGTTAATTTACAAAAAAAAATGTATCTATGATCTGGATAAAGCTCTAAATACAGGAAAGAAAGGGGATGGTCAAAGAAAATAACGAAAGTAGAGACAGATCACTAAGTCGTCCCGGAGTCTTATTAAATACACGAACCCCATACAAGAGCTAAAGATGAGAAAATCGGAATCTGAAATCACTGTTTATTGTTACCTCTAGAAGATAGGGAACCGAAAGTACGAGTAAATATAAATAAAAAGTTTCTAAAGAAACCTTCCGAAGCATTAATCAAATACAATTCAGAAAGTAATTAGTATTGTACTTTTTAAAAAAGATAGGGAGTTATTAATTTTTTTTAAAAAAATCGCTGTTCATTAAATAAGTACAAATATCTATCTTTCTTAAGTTATGTAAAAACAATAAATGTAAAGAACTGAAAATATTAAATATAGAATCAATTTTCGAAGGCTTGACCTATTTTCGAACGAAAGAAAAACATAATAAACATTCGTTTTTTGGATTAATATATAGTTTTTAACATATGTTTCATATACTTCAGCGAAATATTTCACAGTATTTTTTTTTGTTTAAAAAAATCAGGGAGAAGCCAAATATATATGAAAACGTAATCTACTTTATGAATTTTATTTTAATAAAATCAAAGAAAACTGAAGTAATAAATATTTTTATTGTGAGCCTAAATTTTAACATTACCTATAAAAATAGATTTTTTTAAAAATAGCAAATTTCCAAATTCATAAGAAATCAAGAAATAAAATAACGTATCTTCTTCATTTAAAGAAAATAGGCTTTATCCTTTAATATTCATTAATTGGACAGAAATTAAGCAAAATTCCTTTTTAATTACTCTACAAATTAAAATTAAAGTATGATTTTTTTTAATTCCATTTATTGTATAGTCCTTTCTGCACGTTACTTAAATTCTAGTTGCAATTTTTTCCTCCTTGGAAGTCTACGATTATCTAGTAATCATGGTCGTGACTTGTATAACTCTGAATGCTTCGGCCGCATCACAAGTTCGAGTCCTGGTTCCACTAAATATCTATCATGTGAAATATTTGAGTCTACTGCCCCGTAAATTGAACCGAGCTTCAAAATTCCTTACTTGGCATGATGTGTAAATTAAGAAAGAGGCCAACTCAAGTCCTTGTCAATTGACTTTGGCTAAAAATTAATATTTGCCAGTGGTCTTCTTGGAGCTTTTAATGTTATGTTAATTTAACCCAAATATTTTTGTCTTCCCGTTTTCAAAATAAAATAATTCATAACATATTAGAAAAATTACGAAGAGCTTTTATTAATCATAAGAGGTCGAAACTCCGATAACATGGTGATCAAACTACATTTAGTAAATTATAAGACTTTTAAATATTTTTTCTTTAAAATCGTAACTAAGAGTATTAGAAATATTTTTAAATTTTTTGTGTTTCCTTGAATCATAAAATGACACAATTTTTTCAAATAATGGCTAAAATTACATTCCGATAATCAAATATTTTAAGTTTCATATGTATCACTTATCCAAGTAATTTATAATATTTAATCCTACTTAAACAAGTGGCCACAGTATCTTCACGGTCATGGTCGTGGACGCGACCGGCGGTTTTCGCCGAGTCGTGGGTCCGAACCTTGATGCCACTAAAAACTCGTATAGCCGGGGTACGAGTATACGAGTTTTACGATATAAAACTCGTAAAACTCGTATACTCGTATAAAAACCATATAGCCAGGGCTGATGCACGTTAAATCTGCAGAAGCTCATAGTTCTCGTGTTGATGTGGTGTGGAAGATAGGAGAAGGAGATGCTAGTTCAGGTGTCGTCCTCGTCATTTGACTGAGGTTCAAAATTACGAGGTCCGTCGCCAATAAACCTCGTTTTGCTTCTAGTGCGACGTTAATAAAACTAACCAATCAATTAATCCCATTTAGACAAATATGATACATGTAGAAAAGAGCTGTATTAATTCTACTGATTATAATTTAAGGAAAATTTTATTTCTATCGGAGAGAGAAATCTCTTAATAAAGTTTAAAATTACATTTTTATTTCTTCATAAAGTATAAAAATAAAGTAATGTTAATTATATATATTGCTATTGTAATAGTCAATTTTGAATTTCATGCTATAATTATTCACATTCTGCTATAAATGAGCTTTTTTTGCTAAATAAAAATTTAAAGTTAGCTATATCCATCACCAATGAGTTTTTTTAATAAAGTTAGCAAATACATTTTTTGTATTTTTTCGGTAAAAATTAGAAAAATAAGATACGGACTAATACTCAAGATTTTTACTCTTGTACTTATCCCCCATCCAAGTATATAAAAACTTTTTTTTAACTTCGATATATTTTTGAATAAAAATAGTCTTAAGACCCGATAGTCTTTCTATATATAAAAAAAAAGTCTTTATCGTCTACTATATCAAAATTGGAAACAAATATTTAAGAATGTTTCAAAAATCTGAAAGAAAATAGAACGACAAAAAAAGAGATTTCTGGTATTTAAGTTTAAAAACTTTTAAATTCTGTTAATCTTTAAAAATTTCTAAAAAGCCTTAAATCCTTTATATTCTACAGAAACCAAAGAAGAAAGAAAATATCGCTATGTAAGGAAATGCAACAGTTAAAGTTCCCAAGACCTTCTTTCTCTTCCATGTAACACTTTCTCGAAAAATCGATAGAAACATTATTCTTTTCATTTTTTCCAGTTAAGTAACGCTATTTCTTTCCCTCCTTTCGTCAGTTCCTAATTTTCTTTATAGATGTTGCCGAAGTTTTCGCTGTAAAAGTTTCGTGATAGATTTTATGTTCCTCGAATTTGGGTTAAACTTTTGCGAGAAAGGTTAATGTACCGGCATGAATAGTGAATTAACTTATTTTCATTCGATCAATATTTGTTAATAATAGTTTCTCGCTATGAATCTGTAATGATTAGGGTAAATTTGTGTTAGTAAGATAAGGTTATGGAGAATTCAAACTATAGACAGTGTCATAAAAAAAGGATATTAAAAATTCAATTTTGGATGAATAAAAAAATATGTTATTTAGAATATATTAAAGTTTTAAATATAATATTTTATTACTATTATTAATATATATTTTTTATTTTTTTAAAAACTTTTATAGGAGCAAATCTAAAACAATCTGATTATGTTTCACCTAAAGGTAACACCTGGAAGTTTTCAAATGGCATACATGATTTCAAAAAAAGCTAGATTTTCTTATTTCAACAGGGATGAGGGTGATACGGGTAGTTTAAATTCGCAGTTCTTTAAAAAAAATGCATCTTTTTTAACTATAAATATAAATCATTGATATAACATTCATATTCTTTGCAAGTTGAATTATCATTGTTTTATACTTTTCCAAGGAATTGAGTGCTAGAAAGTGTCACAATACTATTGAAAATGGTAAAAAAGTAAACTATGTGCTGTGATAGGAACCCGATTCAATTAACAATACCTAAGTTACAATTGCAGTAGCAAAATTGCTTCAAAAAATGCGTCTCATGGTTTGCAATTCTTGATCACAAGTAATATCAACTACTGTGATGAATACTAGTTACGTTCGATAACTGTTGTGTCAGGAAGGACAAGAAATTTTGCAAGCAAATGAAATACAAAAACAATATCTCAATAGAAGAGAGAAATCTACATATGTCCAGTAAAAATACTTTTCATAATGGTGGTATAATTGGATGGTGGTAAGCAATTAAAAGGTTATATTCCATTTAAAAGTCTCGAGGTCTCGTTTACTAATACATACGACTGATTTATAATTAACACCTCATTAAAATAATTCGCGTTGATTATCCGAAATCCTCACTGAAAAAAAAGCTAGACAATGTTTTTAACGTTTCCTAAATGAATTTCTAGACCATGTTTTTAATGAAATGTTTTCTGAAGGAAATAATTCTATTCTTATAACAAAAGAAACTATGACGTTAGTTAATGGCGGGGGGGGGACAGTTCTTTCGATCATGATAAATTAATGGAAACTTTTTTCAAGAGAATACTTTTTATTGTTTTTATTTATGAATTAGTGATGCATCAACTCTGCTACAAAGTAAGATATTTTTCAAAAAATGTCATAAAAATAACTCTTATTTGTAATATGCTTTTTTCCTCTTTTATAGTTTCAATATGTAAAATTGTTTCTTAAACTCCCATTTCACTTATCATAGTTACTCTATAACAAAGCTATGGACTTATAGAAACAATAAAATGTCAGTTAGGAAAGAACGATCCAGATATTATTAATGATAGACAATAAAATAACCATAATGCAACTCCAATGTACGATAAATCATAATCAAGCTCAAAATCAATCATGGGAGGGAGGACTTGAATTGAAGAACACGCCTGCATTTGTATGATAAGAGTGGTTGGTAGATTTATTGGTGGTGATTCATATCTCGCAACTGATGATTTTTGGAAGAAATCTTAAAGATTCAGTTATCGATAATAGTATCAAAAATTAAAATTACTTTCATGGAACTAAATATACCACTTTAAAATAATTGATAAGTGACTCTTTAGTCTAAGTCTTGTTATCCTTAAGGCAGTTCTGGCTAATCTTTGGAGACCTTTCAATTCTTTCGCTGCGAGTTCTCATACATGAATTGATAACTAAGAGACGGATAAGAATAAACAGTTTAAAATCTTTTGAAATCTTTCAAAGATCGATATGATTATACATGCATTTTCAAATTGTTCTGGTTAAAGAGTTCAAAACTCGCCAGCTTCAATTTTGAGTTAGTTCAATGATGAGATGGTGATGATTTTGTCCGGGGCTCCCAATTTGCTTAGATTCTTTACATCGATGCTTTATGGCATCCCTAAAATTTTATTTCCTTTATTCATGACAAAATATAGATTTAAAAATTAATAAAACTTAAGTACCAAACTAAAGCAATTATTTTTATGGAAAATATTGTTTAATTAATTCCAAATGTGAATAATCATATCACTGTTAATAATTATTCATTATTAATTGGATTGGTTTCGTTTTAATTAACATCACACTTAATCCACACGTAACATACTATTACGAATGAACTTTTAAGTTTTGAACCGTGATCAAATTGTAACGTGAGAAATGCGAGAGATTCTTACCGCACATCTTGTATAATATTAATTTGAAAATGATTTCACGCATTTTCTTATCTATCCCCCTTTGAATTTCTCTTATGTCCACCAATAAAATTCAGTGTTTTATCGTCCCTAATACAATTTAGTTTTGCTTAATTTAAATGTTGATTAACGTTTATTCGTCTCTTGTTGTAGTCAAAAGACAAGTCAACCAAATTATATGTTTATTGGGTTTTCTTAAATATAACTCATTTATAAGTGTTCTTTAAATAAGTCTCATCATAAGTGTTCTTGAAACTAGCGGAATATTTTGCGTCCTCCAATAAAATAAATTTTGGCGGCTCTGGCTTTACTTGAATACCTCGATTACTGGATTCTTGAAAATCTCTTCATAAAAAAACTACCTTCAATATTTTCCCCCATGTTAATACAGTCTAAAGTATTACAAAATTGCATCAGAAAAGAGATTTGGGAAATGTCCAAGGTTATTTAAAACACCTGGATTTGATATTTAATCCATAATGTAAAATACAGAAATGTCACTCGATAAAGTGCATTCACCTTCCTTCCTTGGTCGTTATATTGCTGACTTGTACTTGACAAATGTTTGTTTCACACATCGCAAATTATTTTTGGATTCTTCGAAATTCAAAGCAAGTCACGGCAACTTAAAAACACAACAAACGTGACGATAAAAAGTGGGAGTGACCCAAAAACAGAACTAAAAAAATCGATCAATATCAACATCATTGAACAGCTCCCATGTAGCATTGTATTGTCATTAAGAAGGGAAAACGTCACCAATTTCTATGTATGTATCTCTACGAAATGAAAACATTAGTTTGCATTTGCTACAGTACGATCTTATTGATTTGAATATGACGTGCGAAATGTATTGATTTCTCGGCTGGCAATGACCTTTCTTGATAAGTTGTTGACCGGTAAATGAGCTTTTTAACGAATCTGCTGTTACTGTTTGGTGAAATGCAATGTACATAAATTGTGTTCAAATGTAATCAATAATAACGCTTTGACAAAGAAGACTTAGATAACAAAAATTTTGAATCACATGCCTCATTTTGGATTATAAATTATTAGATTATAAAATTCTTATAACTTTTCCTAAAACCTAGAAATAAATTGATATGTGTATACTTTATAGATATTTCCTTCAAGGAATAATTGCGTACCTACATATAAGTAAGAATGAACTCGTGGTAAATTATTAATTTCGTTCTAAGTTCATAGCGATTTTTTTCAAATTCGAGATGAATAAAAAATATATATTTAATCATAAAAATTAAATTTCATTGAGGCTGAATTTGGTAATTCCATTAAATTCCGGAGCAAAAGAGAAGTATCAAACGGATATCGGAATAGTTTCTGAATGAGAAAAATTTTATGCTGTTAAATTATTTTAAGGAAGTATATAGAGAGAGTATGAAAAAGTCTACTAAATCTAATAATAAAAAAATATATCGTTCATGCTCTTAAGATTAATTTGATAAATGTAAGCAGACTTTTGAAGAGAACTAGGACCGATAGTTTGTATTAGCTCTCATCTGTGTTTATGGCCCTAGTGATTAACGATGAATATTTTTGGGCCTGGTTTAAAATAATTTCACTCCAGAGGTACATGAAAGCTATTTCCAAACGCCCTTCCATTATTAAATCAAAATCGAGCGACCATTTCGACTCTGAATTATCAGCTTTTCCATATGAGAAATTTCAAATTTTATTGCCTGTAACATGTAGAAATACCCATCACTCTGCACGAAGAAAATAAAAAGAAAGTCGCTTGCAAAAAAGTATGACCTACTGAGTTTCAACAACGTGTGAAATAGTGACTAGTTACTTTTGTGATTGATTTAATAAGGAGAGTTCAAATTCGTGGAGGTCAAAGGCGTTGACAACATGCAAATATTTTTTTTAAAACTCTAATATTACTTTCAATCATTATATAATAGTTATTTTCTTATGTTGTGTTAAAATCTTAATTCTAATAGTCATAGTATGTTCAATTCTTATAAAAAAAATTGTTGTCCGAAAAGGAAACATATTCTATTTATATAAGTTATTTTATGATGCATATAAGTATCTGGAACATTATACATTTTAGAAGGAAAAAGATTATGCGTCCAGTGAAGTCTCGGTAAAAATTCCTAGAAGGCTCCCAAAATAAGCTTCCATTGGCTTACACGCTGTTTTTTCAATCAGATTCCAGAGATGCAGGGACAGAAAGATATTAATGTAATTGGACAACGACATTCCTAGCTGTATAACTTTATTTGCTGGGGAATAGCTTTAATCTTAGATGAGAAATGAGACTCGAGGTAGGGATAGATCTGATGTATAGAATACTGGAGCCAGGGGGATTTATTGGCGAGAAGCAAACACACAAGAGTTTATCATTAACTTCAGATAGAGTAAGGAATTCATTGAAATAGTTTTCCTTTTCATTTGTGGTCATCTTAGTTATATTTAGGGTCTTGCCTATCATTGCAATAGTAACTCCATTTTCTTCTTTCATTCTGAAACAGTTAAAAATATTTTTAAGGAAAAAATTTATTAAATGTTAAGTTGATGATATAAAGGGCTAAAAAATTTCTGAAATTTTTGTTACATAATTGAGAAATCTAATAAATGGTAGATACCTCTCTAATTGGATAATCTTGAGGGCTGATATATTATATCCAGTCATACAAAATTAAAGTGTATAATTTCAGTTTACTTACTACGAATGCAGTTTCAATATTCATAATATGAATACGGCAGCCTAGTTGCCATGACCACGGACTCGCGGTCGGTGGTTTTTGTCGAGTCGTAGGTTCGAGCCTTGATGCTACAAAATGCCCATCGTATAGTGGGGCCTGATGCATGTTAATTCTGTTGAGGCGTGTAGTAATCCAATTGACATAGTGTGGAAGTTAGAAGAGGGGATGCCTGTTCAGATGTCATCCTTGTCACTTGACCGAGACTCGGAATTACGCGATCCGTCGCCAATAGCTCTCGTGTTGCTTCTAGTGCGATGTTCATAAAACCAAACAAATATTCATAATATAATCAAAATAGATAATACAAAATAAATATTTTATCTGCTTGCAACAGAGACAAATAGACAATAAAAAAAAAGTACATTATCTACTTAAGGAATATTATTTACATTGTATTTAAAGATTTTGGACTCAATACATAAAAACAGCTTACCTATTTGAACGATTTTACTCTATGTAAATTTTTAATTGATATTTATGAAAGCTGAAAGGATTATACAGAATTTATCCTCATAAAGGACTTATTAATTTATTTTATATCAATAACTAATAGAAGATTGAAAGTATATGTTGCATTTATAAAAGAATTTTGTCTACAAAATACGTAAAATAATTCTTAATAGAATTTTGTTATTAATTTTTGCGAAATATCTGTCATTTCTTTTTGCTTTGAGATAAAAGTGAAAGCATTTGAGCCTATTTTCCAATGCGCAGTTCATAAATAGATGTAAAAAATTTCTCTTTCTTCATTATTGTAGCCTCATTGACTTTTTAACCTTACATATTTCCCTTTCTTTTTAAATACTTGACAACACTCCTGAAAATATGGACACCGAGTAAAAACATATTCGAAATTTTGTAAAAGTCAATTCAGCAGTATGAAAAAGGAAACCTATTTTCGTTTATATTAAGAATTTTGAAAAAAAAATCATTTGTGTCGATTGAATATAAACTTCTTTCTATGAAGAATAATGTAAATAAATTTAAAATATCAAAGCAAACCTAATGTGATACGGAAACATCGATATTTGTGATTCTTGGAATTGAAAATTTCATTTTCTAAAGTAAACAAGTGATCGATCACAGGTAAACGAAAGAAGAGGGAAACGAGACACAGTTTTGTTGTTTATTTTTCATTTTGTAAAGCAATTCTGAAGACTCTCGCAATTCTGTATAGATTGGATTTTCGTTGCTACCTTATGAGGTCTGATTTGTTCACTCGTATTTTCATCAAATAACGTAAGTAGTTTCAATGTACAAAGGTCGCAAGAAATAAAGAACTAAATAGTCTTTTTTTTTCTATATTATACTAATCAAATTACAAAAATCATCCCTTGACACGTACTACAAAAAAAATTTACAGAAAACAATAAAATAAATTTAAGTGGAAATTTTTAGATACAAGTTTAAGTATTCCTGAATTCAGATTCAATATATCTTTATTTATCTTTCATATATATATATATATATATATATATATATATATATATATGGTTTACATATTGTGTATTTTAATAAAACTATGTTACTAAGTATTAAGAACTTTTTATTTTACATTAAAAAAGAGAAATTTATTTAGTTATAGACCCTTTTTTTAAGTGATAATAAAATAAAGAGTACACGTATTCATTTAATTAAGGATATAACAAACTATCTGTTTTATAAATACTTATAATTTGAAAAAAATTTTAAAGATTATAACTTATAATTTCAAAAAATAGAAAACTGTACTATTAAATTAATGAATAAATCCTTTTGTAAAATTAATTTTAATATTAAATAGAAGAAATTAATCCTGATTAAAAATCTCATTATTAAAAAAAAAACTTAAATATAATAAAAAATTGATTGTATTTTTTCATAATAATAATAACAGACTTAAAAAATGAGGATAAATGTACGTGTATTGTTCGTAAAGAGTTTATCAATGAAGAATATCGAAATATTTTGGAAAACACAGATATTTAAGATATGGTTGAGGGTAAAAAGTTAAGAAATTTACTGAATAAAGGTGCTAAATTCAGACTTAACATTTCAAAAAATAGTTTTAATGGTAAGAAAGAAATTATCTTATATATTGATAATTTTATTACAAAATTGACAATTAATTATGGTCTTCGATTAAAAGTTTTAAAAGAGCTAAAAGATTGTATTAATAATGATATTAAAAAAATTAATCTTTGAAAAAGCAGATATTAATAAAAAAAATATTTTAAAATAGAGCTATGATTATTCTACAGAGAACAGATTTGTTTGTTATTATGTAGACAAAACACTTAATAATTATGATATTATACACACAAAAATTCTACGTTAATTTAAGTAATAAGCATATTGAGAATAATAACTCTTTTAGAGTAGAGAATAATATTCAGGAAAAAATTACTAATAGAATTTTTCTACTTTATAAGAAAATTAGTATTATCATAATGACGTTAGTTATCACACATTTTTTAACAACAAAATTTCATAAGACTGCTATTAAATTTAAAACAGTAACTAATGTTTGGTTTACTTATGTATTACTTTTGCAGGTAAAAAAAATTACAAAAAAACTATTCGAAATATTATAGATAAATTAGAGAGTTCTACCATCATGCATGAAAATCATGCTGATTAATACATTAATAGTAAACATATTAATGCTATTAATAGCTATGAATTTTAAGTTCTTTTTAAGTTTATTGGCATAGATGATCTTAATAAAGTTCTAAAAAAGATTTTATAGGAATTTAATATTAATAAGGTTGTTGGAATGGAAAAATTTGATTACTTATTTAGATAACATTAAAAGAAAATTATATAGCTTTTAATAATAAAATATAGAAGCAGACTAAAAGTATATTACAAGGTGGTAGGAGTTGTAATAATTGAAACTTTAATTTCATGATTTTTGACAATCGAAACTACTTAGATGTGCATGGTCTTGATGGAAGATCTTTTTTTTTTTCCTCTGAAGACTTTTATTTTTCTCGCACTAATGAAGCATGATACTCTACAGTTCTTGTTTTTCTTTTTTCCAAATAATTGTTGTAGATGATTTGTTGTGTATCCTAAAAAACCGGGGCCTTCACCTTGTCGGCCGATTTCACCTTTCTTTGGTCTTCAAAAACTGTTTTGATAGTTTCTTTGTCGCTGGAGTGTAGAAAGGTATCCACGTTTCGTTTCCAATCCTGTATCGAAGCAGAAATTCGTTGGGATTGCGAGGGGGAAATGCCAAAGTAGCCTCAGAGTCGACCACATGATCACTTTTAATTACCACTGAGAACAAACGCGGCATCCATCTTGCCAAAAAAAAATTTCACACCCAACTTTTCTTGCAAAATTGAAAACACTGCACATTGCGATATACCAGTGGGTTCAATTATTTTGCGATATTTGATTCGTCGATCACTCAAATCCATATCGTAGATTTTGTCAGTCATTTCGGAAATTGTCACTTCCACTGGACGTACCGAACGACGTTTTCATCTTTTGTGGATGTACAGCCCCATTTAAACTCATTTACCAAATGTAAACAGTTGCGTACACAAGAGCAAATGTGCCATGAACTTCATTAAAATCAGCTTTGATCTCTTTAGATGTTAAATCTTTGAAATATGTTTAATAATCCACTCGAAACACACTTTTCCCTCCATTTTTCTAAAAAAAACATAAGTTTCTTACTTTATTTGACAATAAAAATGAACCCCTGGGGTGGAAATAACTGAGACTTAGACAGCTGTTCGTGAGACACGATTTTTTTTTTTTTTTTGAAAACAAATCATTTCCAATGCTATGATCTGATGAGGCCATCTCTTGGATTTTCAAAGGACTTCTTGAGAGACCCTCGTAGTATTTTTAAATACTCGTATATGAACTTAAATTCGAGAAGATCGCTTATTATTCATTAATTTGTTTTTTTAAAAAACCAAGCTAAGAGAATCCACTCAACAGGGATGCACTTGTAACATTACTACTTTTTTACTGACACAAATAGGTTTTTTTTAAATATTAAAAATAAGTGCTAAAAATTATTAGGATTCAAAAGCCCTTTTTTTTAGCTGCATTTTAGCTCAAAAAAATATAATAAATTTAAATTTATTACATTTTATTGTAACTTTTCTCTTTTTCTTTAATACAAGCTGAGTAGAAAATTTATTGGTAAACGATTATTATTTCCTTTAAACAAAACTGCATTTTAAGATCACGTGATACATTAATATTTATTGAATTCTTTTCCTTATATATTACTTTCAATCGAAACATTGAAACCTCAGTGAGTGGAATAAAATGCTAAAAACACTTTTTGTTTTTCTTGTCCTTCGATTTCCTAAGTTTCAGCACTTTCATTGTTAAATTATTCATTTGAAATTCGAAATACAAATCATCATTTAAAGGAAAAAGTAAACAGATAAATATATAGATATTTGTGATATTATTTTACCTGCGTTTATCTTTGATATCTTAAAAATATTATTAAATCTTTTTTATCGAAAATATTAATCAATTTTTTTTCAGCAATAGTTCCTGGGAGATCATGTAACATTGATGCAATCGGAAAAACTATTCTTTGTTATATACTGAATCTATCAATCAGGATTCTATGAAAAATATATATCCTTTTATGCAATATATAGACTTAGACCAATTTACTTAATAATAATGACTAATTGAACTGCTTCCAATTTTAAAAAAATACTTAAATTTTAGAAAGTCTTAACATAAAAAAGTGTAAATAAAAATCAGGTAATAAAAACATTAGTTATCAAATCCTTCTCTGTTCAATTTTAAGTATTTTACAAAAGATATATATATATATATATTGTAAAATACATAAAATAGCTGATACAGCAAATATTTAAAAAATTCACAAATTAATTTAATCTCACTTACTTTCGCGAGTCATGCTGAGACATCCATCCAGCTACAATCAATTATACCTTGAACAATCAATGAAAAGGTATTTCGCTTCTTATACAGATTATGTAATCATTTTTATCCATTATTAGGAAATATTGAAAGTGGAAAAATATATTGTGCAGGATAATTTCTCTTGAGCAATGATTCTTAATTATGAAATTATTCATTTATACTCATTGTTTACTCATTTCATCATAAAATCAGGATTTTTGCTTCTAACGGTACTGATCACTGGCAAGTGGTTGAATTTATACATCCAAATGGACTTTTATTAAATATTGGAAAATTAACTGTTAAAATTCATCTTGGAACTTTATTTTTAAACTATTCAGCCTAGCAGGTTGAAAAATCATTTGCATCAAACACAAGCAATGACATCCAAACAAAAAGTCGCCAGCAATTAAGATAAATATTACATAAAAAAAAAATTCCCAAACGACGATCATAAACATTTTGTTTCAAGTATAATAATTAAATCGTTTGTTTTTCTGCAGGAATAAAAAAGAATAAGACTAATCATTAATAAAGAAATATATGTGATAAAACTCTATATTCTAATAAAAATCTCAATATCAGAAGTAAAGAAAAAAAAAGTCTGTTGTTCCTATGTTTGGATTTGGTGAGAAAGCTCAACTTGTGAGAAACGTATTAAACTCTTCCGCGAATATGTCATGAAAGGATTTTAAAACAAAATTCACACGATTATCAAAGAATTTAACGTGTTTCTTCGTTTATGTATGTTATTAATAAAGATATTTCGAAAAAAAATGTTTTTATCCGAATTTTTGTGCACATACTAATGATGGAAGAATCCGAACACGAAATAAAAAGTAGTCAAGGTAGGATTTGGTTATAAACGGTGGGAATTTATGCACGTGATAAAAAAAAAACCTTATTAAGAAAAACAAATATATTCTATTCAATGAAATAAATCATAAAGAAATTATATTATTATGAGTTTTTCAACAAAATATTATTAAAAGAAAAATAATGTATACATTTAAATGATGATAAACTAAAAATTGTGTTTAATTATGCATAATTCTCATTGATTCAAAAAATTAACACACATGAACTTCATTCAAATGATTCATCTCTTAATTTGCGTTTGATTTTATAAATTTAAACTTTTTAAGTGAATATTATAATTTCATCCAACTAGCAATCAATAAATATTTCAATAATTTATTTTTCTTCATTCTTGTTCTCGCATTTCAAAAGCCCTGTTGAAGTATACGTACAAAGTATGTTCTAAATACAATCTCCAAATCCAAAGTCAAATGCTAATTCATATCTTTTTAAAAAATTTCTCGACCAAAAATAACTTTCTCATAAATTATTCTGAAAAATTATGTCATTTGGGCCTATCTCTTCATTTCTTGTGTTTCCTGTTTGCATATAAATTTAGATAACCCATTATTGACAAGTCAATGTGTCATCGATTAGTTGAACACAAGTACTTAATTTTTAATGAACTTTCTTTAACTGACATTGTAACTTTGTCCGGGTCAAAACTTTAAAAGCTTTTCTGTCACATTTTAAAGAGCTCGATTGAGTTAAAATTTTCAATACACAATTGCTTTGTATGACAATATGGTAATTTAATTATAATTAATAAAAAATAATTGATTAAAACTGATTATTTAAAGAATTTAATTTTACTCCAAGTTTCTCGCCAATTCACTAAATGTTCGCCAAGTCCAACGCTTAATTGAGTTAAAAAATTTTACATGTAATTATTTCAGATGATAAATTTAATAAATGTCAAATAATAAAATAAATTTTTGAATAAACTCAATTTGATTCAACGTTCCCTTTTGCTCTTAAAATTTATGGTATAAAAAATTGTGTAACGCAAAGTGTGAAATTCGAAAGAAAACCCATGTTCAAAAAACTTATTTTTACCGGTGTTATCATAAAAGTCTTTATTAATGGGTTTTCTTCCCTCGCATTGCATGTCTGGATCAAAACTTCAAAAGCTTTTTTCTCACATTTTAAAGCGTTCAATCGAGCTGAAATTTTCTGTACAGGATTATTTTGGATGACAATATGATAATTTATTTATAATTAATTAAAATTAATTGATTAAAAGTAATTATTTAAAGAGCTAAATTTTACGTCATGTTTCTCCCCATCGCCAAATTGTAGCCAAGGTGAAGGAGTCAATGCTTAAACTCTTTTTTGTTAATTATTATTTTGTTACAAAATTAATGAAAAATAAATTTTTAATTTTAATTTTTATTTTTATTGAAAAAAAATTGATGCATCTTGAATTCTTTTACTTCTTTTGTAAGTCAACATTCATTCACTTTACAATAGTTAAATGAGCTAAGAAAAATTTCCACATATTTATTTTAGATGACAAATTTAATAAACGTCAAATACTAAAATAATTTAATAAAACTAATTATTAAATAAATTTAATTGGACTCAACGTTCCCTTTTGCTTTTAAAATTTAAGGTATAAAGAATTATGTTACGCAAAGTATGAAGTTTGAAAGAAAACCCATATTTAAAAAACTCATTTTTTACCGGTGTTATTTATATTTATTTATGAATCTTTATTTTAATCAAAAGTATTGAGAAAACTTTATTTTACAACCAAAACATCTACTTTCTTAAATGTTAGAAAAATGAATTGTTACAGCAACAAATCGTTATGCCTTTCATCAGACTCTGATCTCGCAAGAAATTTATTTTTTGTATAAAAAAATTGCTGATGAAGGAATTTTTCTCATGTTATTCATTTAAAAAAAACCATTTTCGTTGGCGACTTAAGTTGTCTTTGCTGACTTTCAAGGAACGGGAGCTATGTTATTGGCCAAATTGAAGCTTTTATAAATTATACTCTTTCTGACATACTAAGTTTTGCTGAAGCTCATGAAATGATCGTTTATATTTCAAAATCTACAACAAGCTTTCCACCACTGACCGTCATTTATACAATTATCAGCCTAAAATCGCAAACGATGGCGGGACGTTTTTTTACGACAAGCACCCTAAATGCAGCGGGATCTCGTTAACTCGTGGTAGTGGGGGTCCATGGTCACTAAATCACGGGTTAAGTGGTACAAAACTAAATCATGGTCACTAAATAATGGTAAAATCACGAGTAAATTACAGTATTGATATAAATTGAGCGATTATATAAATTCCAACATTGATATTCTTCTTACATTACTTTTCATTATTGTGGAAATCACTTATACAAAAAAAATACCTTTATAACTGCTAAAATTTAACCAATAAAATGGTTGAAAGTACAGCTAATCTCAATGACAGTGAGATCTTGAATATAATTTCTTGCAAAAAAAAAAAAAAAAACTAGAATATTTCACTTTCCGACAAATGCGGAATCATATCGATTCCAAATATTCAAATCCGAGATAGATAAATTAAAAGTATTAAAATAATCGACCCTCTTTTAGCCCAAAACTTTCAAAGAATGCGTTTTAAAGATAACTTTTTGTTTGTCACTGCTTAATCGGATCTTTATCTTCTCTCTTATGTGACGAAAGTCAATATCTTCACTTTAAGGCCTGAGAACTTGTGGTCATTCGTTGTCTCTCTCACTTGTCTCAGACATTCAAAGTGAGGATTTTCCCCCGTTCTTTTTGTTTTCTTTGCATCTTAGCATCTTATCCGTTACTTTGTTGTCTCTTTAATTGGAAGCAATCCGGTTTCATGACGGTTGCCTCTTTTTAAAACTTTTGTATTAAGTGTTTTAGACTTTTTTTTAAAGTTCCTCTTGTTCGCTCCGATTTTGTTGTCATCTTTTCAGCTTCTACTTCGTTGCTGCGTTTCCTCCAAGATTTAATGCGGATTTCATTCCTTTGATTCCTCTTTTAGTTATCAGATCGTCTATTTTTTGGA
The DNA here is from genome assembly GCA_019974015.1 of Nephila pilipes. Classification (NCBI taxonomy): domain Eukaryota; kingdom Metazoa; phylum Arthropoda; class Arachnida; order Araneae; family Nephilidae; genus Nephila; species Nephila pilipes. The sequence continues at coordinate 528,195 of BMAW01126308.1, forward strand.
TACTTTTTAAGTTTTCCCTTCCTGCATCTCTTTTGTTGGTTTATTTCTTTTAGTTCTGGTTTCGTAAAAGATTCCTTCCCTACCCCTGCGTTTCTCTTTGACCGTATTTAAGTGCGCAAGCCCCATTTGACTTATTCTTTGCCCTGCTTCTAATTTCTCTCGTTTGAAGTATAAGTTTGCTATTACAAGTTGGAAGTCTATGACATGTTTATCCAACGATGCATGCAAATTAGAGAGAAAAACTATTATTTTCTCATAACAAGAAGTTCTGACATCATCTGAAAATTTTTTAATATGAATCTTATTAAAGAGAAGCCATAGTAAAACCGTAAGTTAAGCATTCACTAGAGTTAATTGAGTTCAATTTTATTTAGATTAAACATTGAATCCTGAGATTTTGAGGGACACACGTATTGATTATCTGGGGGAAAAGAGCAGACATAGAAACTTGGCTTTTAGAAATATATTTTATCACTGGAAGTGACTGGGAAGCTGACATCAATACTTTCAGAACAATCTATGTCTTTCTTATCAGATTAGGCTTAGAATGTTGTTAGTGGTTATCAGATTTAGTTCTGTGCATCAGTCTTTAATCTAACAGAATTGGATCTAGCATTACTCATATTAACTCTGTAATAAGAATAGTAGCTTCATCTATCTGGTTTTATACGAGCGTAATCTTCAACCTTTAAATTAGAGAAGAAACATGGAACTTGCTAAGTTTTTTTTTCAATCTTTACAATTTTAATGACCATAATCGAATATCCGCATATCCTAGAAATTGATCAAATAATCAGAGACAGGAAAGAGATAGTCATTTTTTTCTCGGTTTCATTTTGTAGGCTTGTTAAATCAAAGTACTGAGAGGCATTCCTTAACCTCTTAAATATTAACCTCTGAATGGACTCCTAAGGGCAGCTCATTTCCAAACCGAAATGAAGATAGAAACTAACAAAAATCACGATATTCCTGCATAACTACGCTATCTTGTTCTTGAAATCATCAACCAAATTCCTGATTCTACAATTCTAATTTATACCGACGGCTGCAGAGATGAAAGCAACGTCTGTGGGGTCATCATTAGGGACCCAACTTTCCATTACAAACTCAAGATTATAAATTTAAAATTCTGCCCAGTTTTCAAATAAGAGCTTATTGCTTTTGAAGAAGCACTTAATGCTATTAAAACCTAAGATTCATTTATTTCCTGCTGGTGGTATTACCGTTAAAGAAAATAGATGCGTCCAAAACACCATTTGTATATTTGCTAATATACACATGATGAATCTTACTTTTAGCAAGGGGCAGAAAGCCTTTCCTATCTGTAACGATTGGGATTTTCTCAAGATTCTTTCAAGCACCTTTTAAATCATACGGGGTTTGACAGAGAGATTATGATTATTTCTCCTCGATTTATTTATCATTTCTTGAAGATTTTTCCTGGGCTTGGTCTAGCATTCGATAAACCATGTGCAATAAGTCACAACATAACACATACAACAATAAAATCTGACCCAAACTTGGAACATATTTTCAAGTATATAAATATTCGAATATTTATATGAGTTCAAATGGTATGAAATATATATACATGCACTCGTTTATCATGAAAATTAGAGAAAAATACTATAAATACGTATTTTTCGCTTCAAAAATGTGAAGTTAAAAATTTATTTAGCATTAAAATGTTGAAACGAAACTTGAGCCATATATGGGGGAAAAAACTGATACAAAATATACATTCCCAATATATTTTTATGCATAGAAAAATAAACTGATTCAAACAGAAAGGAGCGTTTTTTTTTTTTTTTTAATATACTATTGGTTATTGAATTTTGAAATCGGAATATTTTTTACCCTTAAAAATAACGCAGTTTCCCCCCTTTTCTATTCTTTAACATAAAAAAAGCGCTTTACAACCTAAGTGTAATCATTGTAACGTAAGCTTCACTCTGGGATGTGTATGGCACTGAAACAAAGAACAGGCGTCTCAGTATCTACCAGTAAAACACACACGAGGATTTCAAGTGGGATGGGTTCTCTAATGTCTAGTAGAAATCAATAATTTCCTCCTGAAGTCAGGCTTCCCCCTCCGTGCTACAGCTGCCGTCTCCTCACTTAAGCAACACATCACGTTCGAAGACGTTCAGATGATAGAACAAGAATTTCGATGTTCGTCGGTGTTCCAAAAGAAAATTGGAATCGAATGGCAGACGAGGTTTTGAATGGGATCAAGGTGAATAAAGCTGGATTCGAATTTTCGATTATATCTTTTTGGGGCGTTTTGTTCCTATTCGAGAGAATTAGGAATATTAAGAATTAAGCAGAAAATAATAGACGTTTTTGGATGTCATATACTATTTGAAACGTTGTATTTATGTTTTAATTACTACATATTGTAGTAATGGAACAACGCGTGATGAGAATTTCGAATTCTCACTTTTTGTTTAATTTTTGAAGGATGCCATTTGATTATCTAGCAGCAGAAAGCTCAGTATTTTCAAATTCTTTCTTTCTTTTTTTTTTATCTCGAATTATTTTATTTTTGAAATTTAAGAAGTGATAAAAATACATTTTTTCATCATCTTAGAGTCTGCTGATCATAATTAGTTTTAACGCTTTCATTGTTTTTTGTTTCTTCATTTAAATACTTTACAACAGGGAAACTGCGCCCTGTTTCAACTTTATTCAAATCTTTTGAAAAAGGAAGCGGGTCATGTAATTAGACTTTCCAATTTCGAAGAAACAGACAACTGTATGATATATAGAAATACATTCCAAAAAATAATGCATCAAGCTACATTAATTGAGTAGAGATCTCATTGATTTACTTTGAGAATTCATGAATGGTACAATAATCTTATAACAACAAAAACAGTAAGCATCGGAAAACAGTAAAAAATTAATCGAAGACCAATAAGAGAGGTTTTTTTAATTAATCTTTTCATCAAAGCTTACCATAGTATCGAATCCAACGACAGAAGCTGTTATTTTAATCCAGACTTCCAAACCATATGAAGACTATAAAACAACATTAAACTTAATTTTAAGTTGTCTTATTTATAAACACGAAGTTTTTAACTTTTGGAGTCTCAGGCCTGTACTGCTGCTGAAATTAAAACATGATTTTACCAATCAAGCGACATTGAATCTCAAATAAAAATTAATAGTGCAAGAAGGCATATTATACTTACTTTTCTTTAATATCTATGACGCCTACAAAAGATCAATTCGAAATCCACATTACACTTTTCACTCATTCAGAGGATATCCACGAAAAGTTATGGTTAAACTGGGAATCTCTTTCATTTCTATGGAGTATTTCTAAGTGAAATAAATAATATACAAAAAGAGAAAGACACCGAAAAGACACAAAATAGTAATAAGTCAGTCAGTCTGCGTTTGAAAACAAGTTATACTCTTGCCATTTCCTGCAGATAAAATCAACACAGTATCTCTCCAAAACGCATCTATTATACTTCTCAAAGCCTGTCATAGAATAAAATAACATACTCAAAAGAGAACCGATACGACAGGGAGGCTAGCGACAAACGGATATTCCCAAAAGCGACCTAAAAAGTTCCCTCCTCTTCAGAGAAGTGGGGGGAGCGATTTTCATTTCAGCCACTCAAATAGTCTCCTCTGTCTGTTCAGAGAGGTACAAACTCTCCCCTCTCGATTCATTTCCCCTAAATCGGAAATTGAAAAATCTCCCTTTTTATCATATCGTTTTAACTTCCACTCTCCAGGCATCAAATACACAAGGGAAATTATTGCTTTGATTTGCCTTCCCCCCCCCCTCTTAACGTTGGAGTTTGGGCGGAAAGACAGTAGATAATGAATAATTTATTGGAAAAGCATAGCTTTGGAACTAATGTGCGGAAAGAGTGTACGTTGACCATATGAAGTGAACATTTAGTGGGCTAATTAAACGGAAATACCATTTTAAGTTTTACCTGAGCTGAGAATTTATCCTAGCAATGATAAATTTTTATACAAATTAGGAGTCGAAAACGAGATGTTTCAAGTCTACGAGCGATATGCAGTTATAACAATTAACAAGTAATATAAAAAAAAATTAAAGTCAATTCTTACTTAGGTCATCAAAGAAAATTTTTATTTTAGTTACTTTTTATTAAATAATTACAATTAATATAAATACGTATATACATATGACAGAATCACAATATTAAGTGGCAAAAGAAATTTTTTTCCCAGCGATGTACACGCTTCGTCACTGACGGTATTTATTCCTGAATTTATATCCTGTTAAATATTTTATATAAGGGAAATTCTTTAATCCATTTTAAAACTGAAATTAATTATTTGAAAATCAAATAAAATTCGATCGAATAGATTCGATCCGAAGGCATGAAAATTCTCTACCAAATTTGTCACTGCAAAACAAATAACATAGTAGAAGCATTGGCTTGTTTCTTAATTCATCCGGTAAATTAAGTAGTTAGAATGCAGTTTAGCTCAACCACCCTTGGCGACAGGAATTATTTGGTGGTATATTTCCAAATGTGGCTTCTCTGGTCCGCTTCGCGGACTTAACGTTCAGCCAAAAAAAATCGCCGTTTGGCAATTTTCGAAATCACGCCATGTGGTTGGGCTAAACTGCAATTTCACCAATTAAATTTAAATTAATGAACTAATATTTGAAAAATTGTATTAATATCAAGTGTTCTCCACTACAAGTTTAAAAAATGTATTTGAATTTGAGTGGCTGAATAAAAAGTATTTTATTAACGATTGAAATTTTGAACAAGATATATAAATATTTATAGGGAGAATGTGAACTAATAGTAGGAATTTAATTAATAAAAACATTATCGTTAAATTTTCTTTAGTTAAAAATCCGATAGATAATTCATTTTTATAGTGTTATAAATGCGATTAGCGGGATATTTATTTATTTTTAAGTAATGTCATGCCTTAGTTACACGACTGGCTATGGAGTTGTTCGACTGTCGATGACATAGTAGTAAGCGCGGGATATATAGGACGGAAGAGCTGTCATCCCGATAAGAAACCCAAGATATTCTTCTTATGTTATTTTAGCATATTGAGTTGTTTACCTCCTAATTCATTGTTATCTACCTACCGATAAGGGGTCCACGGTTTGCCTACACTCCTCTTATTTTTGGTTTTTGATTTCTTACTGGAACGTAAGTATCTTCATATGCATGAGCTAGATGTCTTTTAAATTGGATATGATGAGCGATTTTAACTTGAATATATAAATTAGAAGCAAAATGTTTGTTCTTACACACAAAGCTGGATATTATTTTTAATGCACCTTCTTTTTTTTGTTTTAATTTATAGAAATATTTTAATCTGAATAAATAAATGAAAGTTTTTGAATTTTTCTGCGCAAGTAATCCAGATATATTATTTTTAATAAACATTTTTCCGTTGAATGAATTGAATTAAGTTATTCTGAATAAATTAAATCGAATTTTTATTATAAAAACTATAACTTGTGGAATAATTACATAGATTAACAGTAAAATAATAGAAAAATTATTTATATAATTAATAGTTAAAATCTCTACAAGAACTCTTTTCTAACAAATTTTATATAAGTATAAAATAAATTTGACAGCCTTTTTTTGCCCCTATCGAATATGACTACTTACTTTAAAACTAACAATACCTTGTGCTGGACATATTTCAAAAGATATATCCCTTTGACATTTCTTTCTATTCTTTTAATGAACAGAAAAATAATTATTTAGTTTCTGAACATTAATAATAAATATTAGGTATTTTTCAAATTTTCATACGCATAAAATGTACGGTAATGAACTGATTATTATTTTTACGTAAGAAAAGAAACTCTTTTTAAAACAATGTTTTTGAATGTGCTGTAAACTTTACCTTCATACATAAATATAATTACTCGATATTTTAATATTTTAAAACAGTGTTATGAATAGACAATAAGAAACTAAAGATTGTATATTATATGAACAGGAAATGAATTTAACGACTATTAATATCCAATGAGTTTGACTGTATTCTTTGAAACTAACAATCTTGAACTAAAATTAATTAAAACATTGCTTTCTATATTTTTGATCAATAATTTCTATATTTTAAAAGTTAAATCAATAGAAATTGATTTAACTTTTGAACAATAATAATAAATGAAAAAACAAGTTTTTTTTATTTTCAAAACTCCCATACACATATAATGTTTGCTGTTTAGATGTAATACAATTCATATAGCTTCTTTTTTTACTTATTCTTATTACATGCTTTTAGTTCTACATTATGAAACAATACGCAACACTTTTTTCATGGGAGGTATGTTCAATTGTTTACTTGCCCCCACAACGTCATTCGCTATATTATTTTCGGGCTTTGAGAATATGTTGAGACATGTTGAGTTAAAATTCCTTTTCACCTATAAGCGTGGGAGATATCTGATAACCCGCGAAGAACTTTCATCAAAGGTTTTTAGCGAGTGATATTTAGCCGAAAGTAACACGTAATTCTTAGATATAATGCTCTACAAAGTTAATTTATCATTTTTATTTAAAGTTTTCATGAGAAAATTACACGAAATGTAAATGATGCGAATCATTAGAAATATTTAAACACCGACAGTGTTTAGTTAAAGTGGAATGTAAGCGTTTGTTTTTGCAAGATCTGTAGCATGTTCGGATTTTACTAACCCCATGGGTATGTAAAATCCGAACGCATGGAAAAGGTGATCGAACGAAAAGAACTGCTTTTAGAATATTGAAAACATTTCACCACTCAAAAAGCCAATGCTATTTTTGCCAGTTTGAAAACTGAAAACGAATATTTATAAAGGAATTTTCTGCGTTAGTTTTCAACAGAGAAAGATTGTGCCATTACCAGACAAATTACACCTTACGATGGAAGTTCGGCGATCGGTAGGTTTCCGACCCCGTGGAGGAAGAGAGAGTTGATGCCCTTGATGCGGCAGCGTTGTTTCTAACCCTCCACCAATGGGTCCGAAGAATGCGCTCCTACCAACCAGGCTGAAAAGACATCTTTTCTGTCTGGTTAAGTAAGGCATTTTTTCTTCTAACGTTGTTGTAGAAGAGAGTCGCCGCAGAAGGAAGAAAAAAAATTAAATCAGAACAATATGTCTAATGTTGAAAACGCAATACATAATTTTATACTTAAAAAAAAATCACCACTGAATCAATAAATTAGGAAACAAAATTTCTTCAAACGTTATCTCGGTAAATAATGGCACAAAATCAAATTTAAGATAAAATAATTTCGAATCTAATTTATATTATTTTCAAAAAATTCAATTATAAACTGAGTATATTTGTACAAATATATATTATCAAGCAACGTTAAATGTATTGATGGAAAAAGTTTGAAAAATTTCGAAGCATTAACCGTATTAAGTACAACTAAGTGTAACTAACAGAAAAACTGTAGTATAATTATATGAAATAAGAGCTTTATTATATATTTTGCGCTGTGTATGAGTATATGTGTGCGTGTATATGGATAGATCTTGCAAATATTGGTCAAATGACTATCTTACTTTAATTTACCACATTTTGGGAATCGTATCCTTTTTCCAATCACTCATTCAACAGTCTCCTTGAGCAAAGTGAAATGATAAACATGCGATTAATTTAAAAACATTAATTTAAAAAATAAACTATATTGAACCAAGTTTACGTGAACAAAAAAATTGATTATGTCGATAAAAACGTTTTTAAAACTTTAATCAAACTAAAAATGCCTAAATTTATACTGAACATTTTATAGATATATTAAAATGGAATTCCCTATTATTTATTTTTCTTTTAGTTAGAAAAACTTTTCTAAATTATTTAAGTTTTTAAAAATAATGCAATAATTATTATCAAGCGGAAAATACTGTAATAATTTCTAATCATTAAAAGAAACGTAATGCTGAAAATGGATAAAAGTAATTACATTATTTTAATCAATCCTTTTGAGTTTTAAATCTAAATTTAGAGTAATAAAAAACGATTAGAAATATACGAATTTCGAGAGATTATCCGTCAGCAAGAAATCGTGTAAAATTTTAATAGCATTTAACAGCTGAATTTCTATAAAAATTATCAATGGCAAATTACACTTGAAAAATATTCGATCTTGCAGATAAACACATCTGATTAGAAGAAAAAGTGAAACTGAATATTATAGCATGACTAATCCTTCCATTAAATTAATTAAAAATAACAGATTTTGTTTGACTATATATTTGTAAAAAAAAAAGTTAATGTAGAAGAAATTTAAATTTTGCAAAGCCTTCTTATAAAAACTTTTAGCTATGAAGAAGCAAAATAAAATCTTAATGTCAACGAATTTTATTAAAGTTATTAAAAATGAGATTAAATGTATCATTATTTTATTAATTCTTAATTGCTTAATTTTTTTTTCAAATATCTATCAATAAAATATTAATGTTAGTAGAGTTAATTAAGCAAAAAGTATCAGTGTCAGCTATGCAAGTTTTCATTTCTCTTCTCAAATTAAAAAAAAAAAAAAATCGGGGACAAAGTGCTTTCAAACTGAACTTTACAAGATTCAAAGTCTTTCTCTCTACTCCAAATTTGCACTATAAATCGAATACAGCTACAAATCTACGTTCAATCGAGCGAACAATCTTCTTTAAAACATAACCAAATCCTTCCATTCAAATCTTATCCAACTATGGAAACGCTAGATGATGAAGAAAAAAAACAAAACTGATATTTCAGTCTTACGAATAACGAGTATCTATACTTCGATCGGGGGAGGCGAGCAGCTCAAGAAGCCGAAACATTCGATAAATTCTCCCACTCCTTCCTTCCTCCCACCTCTACCCTCGCGTCATCTCTGGGCAAACGATAGGGGAGAATCGCATAACCGCTGAGTGTAAAGGAATGCATCCTTGCAACCATTATGAATAGAATCCTCACCTGTTATTTTCATTCTCGTCAGTAAACGGCATGCTACTGTACTTGACACTCCGGTATGCACTCATACTTTTATCCGGAAAGAACGGTTCCCTTTCTCACCGGATAAATTCGGAGATCTCCCGTTTTGAGACGCTGTCGAACGGTTGCTATGGCTCAGGCACTGGAAAGGCTTCGTTTCGAGACACAGGCCGGTGCATTTCGAACGGGAGTGTTCGTTGAAATGGGAAGATGGACTTAAACTTCTAAGATTTTGGAACGGTCTTGTTTGTATACTATTTTTTATAACTGTTTGTTCAAAAAATAAAATTTTGCGGGAAAAAAATAATACATTTTTCGCTTACGTTTTATAAAAAAATTAATATTTAAGTACTGAAAAGCCTTTAATACCGAAAATGTTTTTAAAAGTTTACCATGTGGATAGATAAGATTTAGAAGTATTACATTTTTGTAAGATTCTATTTCTTAGTTGTTTTTATCTTAATTGTTCATCAGCTGGTGATATTTTTATTTCTTTTGACAAAAGAATTTTCTTAAATTGCTTAACAAGTCAAATTTTCTCGAAATCGAATCTCTTTCTTTTAAATTAAAAATGAACATTTAATTATAATTTAGTATTAAGGTAAAAAGTAATTTGCTTTACATGGATTTAGTTAACTCCTTTTTGAGTAACTTAAATCCGAATTAAGTCGTAGTATACTTATGCCTTTTGTCAGAAAAATCTTTTCGTGTGATTTTTTTAACTAAATACAATGTAAAATTAAAATCTCTTAATAATTAATAGCCATCTATTAATTAAATCTATTAAATTAAAATCCTTTGATTAATTTTTAGATTTGATATAATATTCTCACAATTCTTTTAAAAAGGGGGGATATTAGACTTTGTTGCTTTATATACCATAAAATCATTCAATCAATCACTTTTTTAAAAAAAAGAGATTTTAAAGCGATTTTCTTTAATTTCATCAAAATCTATAGAAATATGATCAACCTGAAGTAGTTATTCTTTTCCAGCTCCTTTACGTTGCTTTGGTTTACTTTTCTTTTTTAAAAAGTTTTATCAAAACAGTTTTTTTAAAGTTAAACTTAATAATTATTGTTATGGTTATGCTTTGCATGAGCCAAAATGAACTTTTTCTTATGATATGATTTCACTTTAAATATTTTTAAATTGGTATTCGCCTTAGTAGGGGTAAAATTCTTTAACACTGAATACGTTTACAATGAATGAACTGGAGTTTAAAAAGGTTTAAGAAGATGCAGTGCTTGGAAAGAGCATTAAACATCAAATAAATCATCTCTCATCATATTTACAATAAACCCTTAAATTCTTCATGGCAAAAAAAAATGTTTCGAGGATGTACATATTCATTGCATGATTTTAGTTAAAAATTAATGTTACAAATGTCTTAGATTTCCGTCCAAAGTATCGACTTTTACATCATTTTTGTCCAAATTTTTTCATTTATTTATTTTTAACTAATTTTATAATTCATTAATGTGTTACTATCATAGAATAGTAAATGCTGATAGTTTACTCTCATAGCTCAACTTTCGTTCAACATTGATTCACACAGACAGATACCAGCTTAACATCGTTCCGCTGACAGTGACTATACTCTGCTTCATCCAAACATAATTGTGCTGAAAAGAAATGTGCCAGAGATGGCACCACCCTCTCCAAACTTCCCCACCACGCTATGGCTGTGAATCATCCATTGTAGCCTTTTCTGCTCTGCCAAGTTCGTGTGAAACAGAATCTAGAGAACAGAATTTGGTTGTATTTGAATTACGCAAAGGAATGAAGAACAAATTAAAGATTAGTCTGATAATGCATTTAATACAGTGCATCACGGGGAACAGTAATATGATATCATGGCACCACACAATACCTTTTTAATGGGTTTTCTTTAACTTGCATTGTATGTCTGGGTCAAAACGTTAAAAGCTTTTTTTTCCTTACATTTTAAGCGCTCAATCGAGCTGAAATTTTCTATGCACTATTGTTTTGGATGACAATACGATAATTTAATTATAATTAATTAAAATTAATTTATTAAAACTAATTATTTAAAGAATTAAATTTTACACCAAGTTTCTCTCCAAGTCGCTAAATCCAATGCTTAATTGAGGTAAAAAAATTGTACTTATTTATTTTAAATGATAAATTTAAAACGTCAAATTATAAAATTAATTATTAAAACTAATTATTGAATGAATTCAATTTGACTCAACGTTCCCTTTTTCTGTTAAAATTTAAGGTATAAAAAATTATGTCATTCAAGTGTGAAGTTTGAAAGAAAACCCATGTTCAAAAAACTCATTTTTTACCGGTGTAATTTATGATAAATTATATTACAAGCTACTTTTTATCGAGTTGTTTATTATAAATCTTATTTTGTTAAATCAATGTATTTAAATTCAATGTATTCTTTCCTGCTATAAGAAAGTATATTCTCTGATAAAAATTATAACTGATAATGCAAAATTGTACCACGCGTTGACGAAAAAAAAATATGTTTTTCATGTTCAATTTCTTTCATTTTTTCATAATTGATATTTAAAAACAACTTTAAAGTAATTCATTTTGTCAAATATTTAAACACTGATTGTATATAATAATATTAAACCCAATTTGTCTTGTAAAAAATTAGTGAAACTGCTCGCATTATTTTGAGATTAAAATAGTTTTGATGCACAATCTTTCTTAATTATGGGAAATTTGTTTCGCCAAGAATATAATGAGCTTAACAGTAAATAAATACTTTACAATTCTATTATTTTTCAAAATTTAAATGATGAAATTATTTATGTCTTGTCCAATTGCTATGGGAAATGTGTGCATGAATTGATTTCTCGTTTCTATATAAATGTTTGAAATTAAAATTCCTCAATATACGTATTTGTAAATATGTTTAATTTATAGCATGAACTTACAATGAAAAATGACGTATTCTACATATTATACGAAAGTTTTGTTTTCTTTAATTTAATTTAGTTTATTTGTGTATCGCGTATTTTAAGTGCGACAAAATAAATGAGAAGCATTTTGAGGGCTATTTGCGACAGACCTCGAAATATTGAGTCGTGGTCAAGTGACGAAGATGACACCTGAGCTAGCACCACCCTCTCTAAATTTCCATTCCCCGCTAACTGGACGACTTTGAGCTTCGACAAATTTAATGTGTGCATCAGCCCCTTTACACGACGGTTCTTCAGAAGAATCAACTGAAAGACAGGAGCACAAGTTCAAAATAAGAATAATTCGATATAAAAACCAACGTTTTTATATGGTGGAAAAGTTTATTTAAGAAAATTATTGAAATATTAGTTAAAACTGTTAGTTATTTTTAACTTTAACATTTACTTAAAAAGAGACATTTGTGAGCGTATTAAAAAATGCATAATACTCATAAAATCAAAACATGCATTTGAAAGTTTGTAAGTCATTCTATTAAGAAAAAAGGGGAACCAGAATTCAGAAAAAATTATTGTGATAAGACACGGAGCCAAATATTGGAATCTTTCTTTCTTGCGAATGATTACTGATTGAAAGTCAGCAACCCTTACTATCTCCCCTTTGTTAGTTTTACGGTTCCTCATGTGGCGTGGGGAGTGCCCGGTGTTCCCAGAGGGGGAAAGAAATTTTTTCCTCAATCCTAAAAGCGCCGAGAGGAAAGAATATTTTCTCTTATTAAAATTACTGAAATATTAGTTAAAACTTCTCGCAAATGTCTATATATTGCATTGTTAGGCGAGTACGAACGATTCCCAAAATTTCAAAGCTCTAGCTTGATGGGAAGTTGGTTAAATTAACGATCGAAAATTTGATGACACATGCACACACACACCCACACACACACACCAAGTGAAATTCAGAAAAACGTTGTAAAAAAGTGCTATTGAAAAAAAATTATGAGTAATACAGAAAAATATATCCAAAGTTTAATTTTATAGTTTTTATTATACGCTGTAGTCCAAAAGTTAAGCATTATTGGTAATTTTGAGAATAATGAAGGAAAACTAAATCGAAATGGCAGGAAACTTGATCTGCGATTGTAAAACGGTCATAAAATAAGAAAACAAAACGAAAAAATATATAATAGTCCTTTTTATTATACAAAAAATAAAAACCATCTTGAAAGAAAACTGGACATAGCAGGAGTTCCCAGATTAGTGAAAAACGAATGAAATAAAAAGGTGATGCTGAGATTTAATAAGTGTGTTCCCACCTCTGACAGCTAGACACGCTGCACAACGATTTTTCATATTTGTTTGAGATGCTTATTTAAAGAGTTCCGAGCGTCATGAAGAGCAAAAAACCATGAAAAGGTCATGGTATTCGTTGGACATTTTCCTTTTCAAGGAAATCGTCTATTAGGCTCGCACGGTGACAAGGCGTGTTATCATCCTTAAATATAAAGTCAGAACCAACAGCATCTCAAAACAAGTGAGCATAAGTTTCAAGAACTTCATCTCTAAATTTTGGCAATCACAAATCCCGTCTCAAAGATATAGAAGTCTTTTCGACTGTCCAGTATGATGCCTGTCCTCACCATGACTCCCTGACTTGACAAAAAAAAAAGGATGTTTTTCCCATTATGTTTTTGGGGTGAAACTGGTTCTTCTCATTGTCGCCACATCATTAGCCAATGAGAATTAGCATTAAGACTAAAACGAGATTTATATCATATTAACTTTACATTGGCCCACTGTCCCAGACTATAGCACTGATGTTCCAAACTTCGTTTTATGCGTAGATGTAAGGGGGGTGAAAGCGCTAGTCGTCTGGCATAAAGATTAACATGACTGAATCTCCTGGGAACAGTTTATCTGAAAACTTGATCTCATGTGGCGGCTGTAAGCGCTGAACCCAATTCTCTGCCACAACTGTTCCTCTGACAACGCGCAGTTATTGGAAGATCCCTCGACGAATGGTTGTGACTCTTGGTCGACATGATACTAGGGGATACTGCGATGATGCCGACATGATACTGGGACCTGATACTAGGGTTACTCTCCCGATTCCCGGGAGAGAAACTCTAGCATCAGGTCGCAAGATTTTCATGCCTTTTATATAAATAAATTTCCAGGAAAAACGCGCAAAATTATGAACTATAATAAGCTAAGCGTTAGATTTAGAATTTGAAGGCGGTATAGCAACAGATGTTATGTTTCATATTGCTTATGCAGACAAAAACTAAATAAATTATATAAATGAAATTATAAAAAAGATAAGGGGTGTTGTAAAATTATTCAGAAAATAATCTCTCAAGAATGATATTTCACAAAATTATGTTAGAGCAGTCTTAAGCTTTAAAAAGATGGTTTGTTTAGACACTAAAATATACTGAAGTAGTTTGTTGGGAATACTTGAAAGATTTTTAGAGATATAAACAGCAATTTCAAAAGCATTAATTGATATTAGAGAACAACAAGCATTTTGACTAATATAGAATTTGAAACTCTGGCTGTAAGTGTAGCAGGCTTGAAGGCAGTAAAAATTATCCTAAAAAATACGCACTCCAAACACGGCTTTGCTAATTACCGAAAGAGTATTTGCTTTCGTCATTAAAGAGTTGAACCAACAAAACTCAGAATTTGCTAAAAATATGAAATGTGATCTGACTTGAAGAATTAGTGAGAGACGCAACTTTCTGGAAAAAAGTATGATGCTTCTGCAGTCACTGTTGATCTTTCACGTTTACCAAAGAAAACCTCTTTGATTCAACAAAATAAAATAACCATGGCAAGGCATTTTTTCGAAAACGAATCACTGTCAACTCTTCGCATTCAGATGAAGAGAGAACGGAAACCTTTGAAGAGAAACCTTTAATGTTGGATTAAAAAAATTAAAATAAGTGATCCACATAAAGATAAACGCCTTAGGTTGTTCAACTAATTAAGATATAGAAGCAAGAATTGTAGTTATTTGACTCAACAGTAAATTGATCAATAAATATAAAACTAGGTGAGGCTTTGAAAATGATTCCTCCAACATAAAAAAAAGAACACCCTGGCAGCAGAAGAGCTGAGAGGACCTTTTTTGCTGCCAGAGTGTTCAAAATAAATCGAAGAACTGGGCTAAGTGATAAAAGCATAGATTCCTTGTTTATTTTAAATCATACTTTAAAAATGAATAATTAATATATTTTATTTGTGCGTGTGTACTTTGTAGCTCAATATATAAACAAGTATTAATTCAAATTTATAATTGTCCTTATTTTGTGTAATTTTCTTGAAAATTAATCAAACTAAAATTTATAGATATTTTTTTTTATATTTTGATGCATTTTCGAAAATCCCTGGAATGACTGTTACTTCCGGGATTCCCCGGAAAATCTAGGGAAAGAAAGAAAAGTGCCGGAAATCAGGAATCCTACCTGGCATTGGTCGTCGATTAACATTTTCTGCTCTTTGAAACCACTGCCATAATCTTGAGATCCCACACTAAGACACATTCAGAATTCGAGTCACTTCGGTTTGTGACATTCAGAATTCGAACATTCCAAATATTCTTCCTTGCGCAAACCAGTTGACATCTTTGTGCCCTCATTTGTTCTATTTAATCCTTAACAACGTTCCCATACACATGAATTGCACGAAACTTTACTAAATTGCTTTTACCGAATGAGCCGGTTTACCCGCAATCCGACATGTGTAGGTGACTGAAATGTTTTTTACAAAGACAAAATTTTACCTTCAACAGATAATCCTTTACAAATTATTTTTAACAAATTCACCGATATTTATTCCTATCGTTTCATATTTTATGAACTATGCAAAACTTTTGAACATTAGTATATATAATAGGGTATAACAGTTTATTTTATACTGATAATAACTGGAATAATAATTTTCAAACGAAACACAAAACTTTTCTATTACAATTTAAAACTGCTTCGTATGCATAGTTTATCAAAATATAAACGCATTTAACGAGCCTTTTGTGGGAATTCTATAACATTCTGAGAAGTATTAATTTGTATCTACAAATAAACTAATTCATATTATCCATTTTCATGTTTAATTCAGTTTCTTTCATTTAATTCAAAACGTTATTACAAAATGTATTATCAAATAAAGCAAAAAAAAAAAAAAACCACAGGAAGAAGAATTTATAATAAAAAACATTACTTTTGAAAAATCTCTTTTTTTTTTTAAATGCAACCTGTTTTCTTGTTTTTCTTATTCTAAATGATCAGTAAGTATTTGAGGATGGTAAGAGCAAAATAGTAAAGACCTTGATGCTTGGTTCCAAAAACGGTGGCATCTATTTTAACTGTGATTCTTCTGACGTGAAGGAGCACAAGAGGTCAGATTCAAAAATGGCTCCAAGGCCTAAATTTATTAATTTGTATGGTTGTTCTAGAAATGTTTTTACCGACAAATATATTTTGATAGTAAAGAAATGCAGTTTTTACAAGTAACTCACGAGGTTGTAACTTTTTTTACAGACATTTGTACACCACTCAATACTTAAAGAACTATGTAAATTGCAAATGTAGGTTTTCGAGGCATTTCATTGTTCGGACAGAAAGTATAAAAAAAAGTCGTTAATTAGCTGCAACTTTGTCTATATTAAAAGAGTTGAATAAAACTAAGTTTTTACCCGGGCAAGAAAACTATAGATTCTTATGTGAGAAAACATTTATCCTTTCGAGACTTAACTCAATATGCAGTCCAACAAAAAAGACAATCTGTCCTTCAACTGATAATCGTTATGGCACTTACCTAAAGGACGAGATTCCTCATTGAAACTCGAAGCGCTCCTTATCTGCAAAACTAACCCTTCAGCAATATCTCTAAGGGAACTCCAAGGATTCCCCACAGAATCTTATCACCAACCAATTGACAGAAGCGGAGGCTAATTCATTTCTGCAACCCTACTACATTGGAGCATGGGAAACAAAAAAAGGTCATCTCGGGACATAATTTTTCTCTTTACGGCACCCCACACTCATCAAACACGTGAATTTGCAAATCGACAGTGTCAAAAAATTCAAATTAAATAAAAGACCAAACTGTTACATTGTACAATATATTAATCCCATACTACAATTATGATTTTTTTAGTACAGCTTGAATAATAAACAGTGATTCAATATTAAGAAAGTATGTACTTTTTAAATAAGTTAATACATGTATATCTGTGAACAAGACGTTAGGTGAAAATGGGAAGAAAAATTAATGATCATTAGACAAGAAGGAAGGTCAAAAATAGAGAAGAATCGCTAGCATATGCGAGAGGAGACGCGTTACCCGTGGTTAGAAAAGACAATAAGCCTGTAGGAGATAATAGAGTTCACTCTGGTATCTCCAGGTCATTATTCTGGTACTTACCTAAGAAAAATAAGTCTTTGGGTGTTTTCTCGCTGGGATTATTTCACCCATTTTGTTAACTCTTTCACTCCCAGCATATCACATGCGATATACTCGCGTTTGCTCTCCTGTCCCAGCGTATAACATTAGATACGCTCCGAGAATGCGTGCAGCAGACCAACGTATCAGTATAGATACGCTTGATGAGAACATTTTATTTGATTTCTTTAATGTTACTATATTGCGTTACAGTACCACAAAATCTATATAGATAGGTTATTTGGAGTGTTGACCTTGGTGTGATGGGCTTGGACTTCACTTCTGGCGACCCGGAGGGGGGTAATTGTTAAAAGCACGTGTTGCAGCGTGGCTCTTTAAATGTAACGACATGGTTTAAAGGGTGCACTTACTTTCGGTTTACTTTTTTCTTTCTTGCTTGCTTCTTAGAAGTTCAAAGGAGAATTCATAGCCCTTTATGGGGGCTAAGACTTTTGGTAGCAGATGTTCTCATCTGTTCGTTTCATTCGGTTGGTTTTTATTTGTAGCGACAGTCATGACGAATAGAAAGTATTTATCTGATACTGAGATTTGCGAATTAACGAATGAATCTGACAATGATGTAAGAGGAAATAATCCAAATCTGTACATAGCTGTACATTAAATGAAAAAGAAAAGGACGAAGATGTGCCCTTTGTTCAAAATCATGAGTGAAGCGTCAAAAGTTGACAAAATATGTGTGTAAGACATGTGATGTTGGACTATGCATTGAAGAATTTTTTTTATAAAAATACAATACAGCAAAATAAAATTCATTTTTTTATTTCTTAATATTCCTTGTAAGGATACATCATTACACCATGAAATTTATGTAACAAATGTAAGTATATTTTGTATTTTCTTAAAATATATGATTTTTTTATGTAATAACTTTATGTAATTTTATGTATGAAACTTACAATTTCCGATTAAATCTTTTTTCTTTCCTTTCTATTAAATTTAATGTATTTTAAATAATATATGTGGAAACCAAAATATTTGAATGAATAGTCGATTTTAGAGGAATTTTTTTCACGAATGAGGCTTAATATCTAAAATCGTCTGGGCACAGAGCGACACTCCGCGATAAGATGCCGCGGCCCAGAGAAGCAATTCTTTTTTCTCTCTCCGGTAGTGAAAAGGTATAAACTCCATTCTTTATATAATTTCATGTGTATATTCTGTTTGTTTTAAAAATTTTTATCCTTATAAAATTCTTTAAAAAAATTCCATTCAGCGAATAGTTATTTTCACATACTGTTAATGCTGCTTTTCTTCATGATAAATACGCTTTATACAAAATTTACTAAATAATTCTTTGCTCATATATATGGCTCAAAATTTATTCAACAAAATGCATAGTAGTTTTGAGAACTTTAAAGATCATAAAAACTGTATATTTTAATATATCAAACTTTAAAGTTCTAGAATTCATGAAATAAGAAATAAAATTCTAATTCGTGTCCTTGATTACCTTAAATTCACTTCAATGTGCTCGCTTTCGAGAATAAATACGCTCCTATTTTAAATTTAGTTTGAATCTCCCTTTCATTCCTGAAAATAAGGCCCCATTCCATACTTTTTTTTTTTTTTTTTTGTATTTTCAATTCAAAATTAATTTTAATTTCTTATAAAAATTTTGCTACTTGAGTTAATTTTTTTTTTCTTTTAAGACATTATTAGCGAGTTTCAACCCACAATTTATCTTTTACTAAATACATACTAGATGTGAGTTTTCTAAAAATTTAATCGCCGTTTAAATAAAGAAAATAATAATAAAGTTACCTTTACAGTTGATATAGGAACTCTTATGACCTCACGTTGGGAGGGTGTGGAAGTTTGGAGAGTAAGATTCCAACTTAGATGTCCCCTTCGCACTTGGTCCAGGTTCAAAATTAATTATTAATGTGTTAAAGTTATTCAAATATTTCAAATAATTACATTCAATATTCAAAAACTCTTGACTATTTAAACCCTTATATCTGGATTGGATAAAAGCTAATTATATATGTATTCAATTACTAAAATGTATTCAATATTTAAAAAAGCACATAGATCTAAGGGATAGATATAATAACAGTATATATATATATATATATATATATATATATATATATATATATATATACACAGAGAGAGAGAGATTCAGTAACAGAAATGAATCATTTGATTAAAAGTAGCTTTATGAAAAAAATTCATACAATTTTTAAAAAAATATAGCAAACAACAAAACCTCAAAAACAATAATGCTTTAGTTAATTCAATACTAAAAATGCATAAACCCTGGAATAAATGTATATTGTTACGTACATACTAATATACTACAAGATAACATGATAAGAAGATGATGCTGCTACTTGTTAATGTAGTCTCGTTTTATTGACTCTAAGTTCTTGTTGGAAGAGATCAGTCTCCTACGGCGAGAAAGAAGGAAGATTGCTGCATATGATATTCAAATGGGTCTCAAAGACAATGTGGAATGATATAAAATATGATGGATGAGGTATCGGCTTAAGTATTGTTACCATCACTTGACAGTGGAGCAAAATTGCAGCTGTTTTGTCGCCAATAGTCCTTTCAGTACCAATAAAATGATAAGACTATAAACAAAATTAAGCAAAAATTTCATTTTTATTCAATGCAATTCCTTTTTCTTCTGCAAATTAAATACTAAAAATAAAAAATATTGAAATCAATTTTCAATTAAAGATTTTAGAAAGCTTTTTTTTATACACTTAGAGTTTCTTCAAACATTTTACAAACATGCTGACATAGTTCGAAACTAAATTTTTACTGTCCAATTATACACTGCAGTTAGTCACACATATGTATTTTAATTCCTTTTTATTTTTATAGACGGGTATGCTTTATAATTATAAATAAATTTATTCATATCAAACTACAAACAACTTTAAAAACTGAGAGATTTATTACGGGGATTTTTTATTAATTTTGTACTGCCCAAAGTAGCCGAGAGGCCTTGGCATAGATCTCATGGCTGGCGTAATTTGAGTCATTGGCTTAAGTCCTAATACCGCTGAAGACTAACCATGTAGCGGAGCTGATGCACGTTAAATCTGTCGGGGATCAATGTGATTATTTATTAACGTCTCACAAAGAAGCAACTCGAAGGTGGAAACTTGGTCTACGGATGAGGACGACATCTGAGCCTGTACCTCCATCTCCAAACTTACACAACTCTCTCATGGGAGAACTTGGAACCTCGACCATATTTAAAGTGCATTAGTACGGCTATACGGTGGGTCATCAGAGGTATCAGGACTCGAATCCACAACTCGACAAAAGTAACGCCGATAGGGATTCCATGACTTTGACCACTAGGCTGCCTCTACCATTTATCCGGGATCAAAGTATTTCCCTTGGAATGGCGTGGAAGTTGAGAGAGCAGTGTGCAAGCTCAAGTGTCGTCACCGTCACATGACCGTAACTCAAAATTATAAGGTCCGTAATTTATAGCCTTGCAATTACTTTTAAATGTGACGTCAATCCATGTTTTTTGTTCGTATTTTCAATTATTGTTTTTTTTAAATCGTTGATAATAATATTATTAAATGTTTTCTCTGAAAGCGTACTTATTTTAGTCGTGTTTTATCTCACTATTTACTACTTATTAAATAGGAGGGAGTTTCCAAAGGTATATCTCCTTTTAAATATGAAAAGTTTCCCGTTGCAACTGATAAAAAAAATTTGTAACAAAGATTTCCACAAATAAATTTTTAATTAACTTAAGAATTCACAATGGAGGGCTATAATTCTCCAATTAATAGAAGTTTTCAGTTAACTCTGTTTAAATTGTATTTTCTTATTTAATCTCGATTACATGTCCTTACCTAAACACAAGGTATTTTCTATTTTCAAAAGGGGAAATTTGATAAGGGTTTTGTTTTATGCAAACCACTAAAAAAGAAGATGCAGAAATTTTGTGGTTTTATACGGGTTTTAATTTACATACATTTACTAAAAGTACATTTCTTTGAGTGGCAACTCCTACTGAAAAAACGAATAAGGTACATTTTTTTATTATTGAATACACCTAGTTATAAGAAAAGAAAAAGACACAGATTCTTTTTTTTTTTTTTTTTTTTGTTAGTATTACTTCAGAATCACAAATTCATTATCAAAATACAAGCAACAACAAAATAAGCTTTTATTTCCAGATTTTATCTTTTATTAACCCGTATAGAGAAGTGAGTTAAACAAAAAAAATAATTGGTTCCCATCTTCTTTTCATTCATTCGATTATTGTAATACAACTGGATTTTGTAATGCGACAGAAGTTATTTAAAAAAAATCAAATTGCTAAGTGCGATATTTATGCAATGTACATCATGTCCTAAAAAAGGAGAGATAAAGAAAATAAATAAAATAGTATTCGTATTTCATTTTCAATTATTTATTTTCTTTACTGAAACAGAAACTAAAAACATTTTAACTGGACGAAAAACGGCTTAAGAAAAATAAATATGCATTTAAAATTCCTATTCACTTCCAATTTCATAATCATATTTTTATAATTGTAGTGTTAATTAATTCATGATAAAAATAGCCTTCCTGAAATCTTTTAATCAATTATATGTATTTATAGTACTTGCAAAGGGATGTACATAAAATAAATTTTTAAATATAGGCCTAAATATGTTTTATTAAAATCTTCCTTCGTTACTATTAATGTATGAAGTGAACACTTAAAACTCATGAACGACATTTCGAGGGAGACGTCCACGATTGTGGTTCGTCAGGAACTAAAACCAGAAAATTGTTTTTGTTAATGTCATTCTCATTTTGAACATTAAGTCTCCCATCAACCGGCCATTTTGATTTTTCGTGATCGTAATGTTAATTCTATAAAATTTCCATTACAGTCCTCAAATCTTTATTTACTGTTTTATTTATTTGAATGCTAAAAAGGGTATCCGAAAGAGCAAAAATTAATGAAAGTTTCTGCGCAAAATTACATTTTCAGCCGATTTTTAAAAATTTTTACCGCTGTTTTAATCATCCGTTTGTGGATTTTCCGGTCTTTAAAAATATTCTAAAATATTTTTAAAAATCGGAATTCTGCAGAAACCTCCATTATTTTTTGCTTATTTGGATACACTTTTTTGCATTTAAATAGATAAAATAGTAAAGATTTGAGGACGGTATTAAAAACATCATAAAAACATTAACATTACATTCACGAAATCAAAATGGTCGGATGACGAGCTAAGCTAACAACTATTTTCATTCGCGTAAAATGAATCCATATAAAGAAATCTTCGCGTAAATGAAGGATTGAGTGTATGTGTAAGTCTTTAGTATTTGTCTTTTTTTCAAAAAAATTATATAAATAAAATTACGAGAGAAATTTCAATCTACAGTTTAGATTTTTGTAAATAATGAACAACCATACACAACCAATTACTTACGTGTTTTATAATTATTGCTCAAAAAAAAAATAGGTAAGCCCATGGTTTTAATAAAATTTTATTTAAATACATCTTCTGATATCTAAAGAAGATCGACTCAGTAATAGGGGAGAACACCGATTCTCAAAACCTTTCTCCTCAATTTAAGAACTTAATCATAACCATTTTTTCTTCAATATCCTTGGGTCATCATTAAAAATTCTAATATACTCAAATTAAGTATGGATGTGATAATTTTGAGATATTTTCCACTTGTCTTATTTTATGCTTTTTCTACTGAACACTTTCGAACTCATGATTGTTTATTAATTGTCGGGGGATCGTTATTGCTTGACAGGTCACACACAATTCATAACTAGTAATTCAAAATATAAGTCACAGAATTGGCAAACTTTCTAGCATATTACTCATATGTCAAGTGACGCGAAAATGTGCAAAACGAAAATAAATTTCTTGAAGTATACTTGGAGTTATCAAGTTACAGAACGTTCCTTAGTGCTTTTAAAATCACATACATTGCAACTTATAATTAGTATAATGTGTAAGAATCTTAAACACAAAACGACTAGGCCTAAAGCAAATTATCTTTGTTTAGATTACTAATTATTTTTTTACAAACACCACTTTTGTTCTTTCTTGTGCTGAATGTTTGCTTGTACACAGTATGTATGTCAAAACTTACTGCAAACGCTGAATTTATCGCAATATCTTACTGAATCTACTTATTAATGTAAACGTGGAAACAAACATTTGAAATTAATTACTTGTAATAGTCAATTCATAATTAATGTTTATAGCAATAACATTTGAATCTGGAATCTTTGTTTTAATTTCCGTGTACCAAAACTAGGATCTATTTCAAAATATATACATTAGTTTTGAGTTTTTAAATTTTGAATATCTTCACTACAGAAGAGTAAATAGTGATTAATGTTTGTCCATATATAAGATGCCATCAACTTAAATAAATAAATCTTTGCATTGGAGCTGAAAATCTATTTAAGTTATTACAACAAAACAATTTTTCAATGCAATAGCTTAATTACTATTAAATTTCTTGTAAGTCTCTTTAAGAACTTTAATAAAATCCACTATACCAATTGAATTAAAAAGATATTTAAAATTAAATTTATAAATAATATAAATCTGTTTATTATTAATATATCAGCACAATTTTTGACATGTTATCTCCCGTGTTTAAATCCCACCAGTAGAGGGCGTTTATTGTAAAGGGGTGGGTGTAAGATGTCACACAATCCTTTCAGATCAGATCAGAACTGGTATCCGAGCAGAGTGGACAAATGTAAACAGGATTAAGTGGAAACGATAATCTGAACGGTAATCAGTAAGAGAAAATATTTTGAATTAATAAGGGATTGTTACTGTTATTGAAAAGTGTGTTTGATCTCATATGAAGTTTAAGAGGATAAGTGGAAATAAACTTAGGTAATATGTAAAGTAAGGAATGGGAGTTTGTCAAAAACAAAGTGATACGATTTATAAGTTCTATAAAAGTATAAAGTTAAAGGATAGTAAAAAGTAATAAAAAAAAGTTTAAATTAGAAGTATAAGAAAGAAAATTTTAACAGACATTTCTCTTCAACTTTGTAATATTTTACCAGTAATATATGTATTCGAAACATTAGAGTTAGTGCTCTAAATTTTGTATGGTTGAGAGATATTTTGATATTAAAATAATTTTAATTAACTTGACTTTATTAATATAGACACCAATTTTCTTAAAAAATTCTACAAATCTACCATAAATTTCTTTCTGACAATTGCACACAACTGTAAAGGAATTATTATTCTCCAGATGCTTATCAGTTAAGTTTTATAGTAGATTTATTTTACATATAATAGCATAATTATTAGGTACTTTATTTTTATAAGTAATAATAAATCTGTCCCCTAGAGATTAATAACAAAAGTTTTTAAATCCCTCCCCCACTCTCATTTAAGTAAATATTCTCTTTATTATTTATATATCTAATTTTATACAGGCTCCCATTTTTAATATCATAATTAATACAGTTTTTAAACAGTTTAAAATCTTCTCGTGAAAGACCATAGCTTATTGCTAATTTACTAATAAAATCTCAATTAAACTGCTTTATTTCTTGACATAAAAACAATGTTTCGATTCGTTAAAGAATCAGACTCCAGTCATTTGAATCCGATTTCTACCCATTTTATAAAATTGACGACACACCAACAAAGATTTTGAAGTCATTACACATTTACATTTTGCCACAGTGTTTTATTATGACTACAAATCTTTATTTGGTTTTATGAATTCGAATTCTCTCCATAATTAAAAAAAAACTCTCCTTTATTCTATAACCCAAGCTACAATGGACCCTTCATATAAATGCTTTGAAAGCAAAATAGTTTCAGAATTTTTGTTCCCGGGATATAACTTTTTTTCTTTTTTAGAGAAAGTCTGTTGGAGTAAAAAAATTAATTCCTTTTCTGAAAATTTCCAAATAATTTGGTAGGGTTAACTTTAAAAATAGCGTATATGTCACTATTAAATTTCAAGATTAATTTAAACTGTGTTAAAATCGTTAAGGATTAAAATTATTTTTCTTTATTCTTGGATCAATTTAAATATAACAGATTTATTAAAGATTTCTAAATTTGAGACTCGACTTCTTTTCAAAATTTCTCTTTCTCATGATGTCAACAGCTTATCTCTCTGTCTTTCTTCCGCAGAAGTTCTAGATTATTTTTTGAATCAAAGAACTTCCTTAATAGGTACTGAAGTTGAATCAAATTTTGATGGTAAAGATAAAAAATAAATTTTGGAGTTCATACGGCAGTTTGGCTATTGTTTACCCCCACATGATACTTACACTCTATAACAAAAAAAAAACCGATGCACTCAGAAGGAGTTGTCCGATGGAGACAAAAATTGGCTGATAGGAAAATTATGTACAGAATAGAAAAGGATTAAAATTTCAGAAAAATTGAATGATTTATTTCTTTATTTCAGAGTCACATAGTTACAAAATAACGAGCTCAATAAGGTGTTGACCCACCTCTAGCCTGGATGTAAGCTGGATACGACGTGGCATAGAGTGATAAAGCTCCCTGATGGTCTCCAGTGGTATTTCTTTACATTTTTGCTCCAATTGTCGGGTGAGGTCATCAACATTCCTAGTAGATGCAATCGTCTTCCCACCATATCCCAGACATGCTCGATTGGAGAGAAATCTGGCTGGCTAAGTAAGTATTTGACAAGCTGTAAGACCGTTCATAGAAACACGTGCCGTATCTGGTCTAGCATTATCTTGCTTAAAAATAAGGCCAGAGTTACTGCAAATGGAACGGTAGCAAAACAGGTCTCAGAATGTCGTCGACGTACTTCTGTGCTGTAAGTGTACTTCTAATGACGACCAAAGGGGGCCGGCTACCAAGGTAAATGGCACCCTTAACCATAACTCCCGGTTGAGGGCCTGTGTAGCGGGCAATAAGGAAAGCAGGATCGCCACGCTGCCCTGAGCGTTTCCAGATACGTCTTCGATGATAGTCAGGACACAGTTGGAAACGGGGTTAGTCGCTACACACTATACGTCCCCAGTTAGCATCATTCCAACTTGAACGTGCCAAGCACCACTGTAATCTGGCTAGACAACTGAGCGTGAGTGGCAAGTGGAGTAGTGGTCAGTACGAGCATAGATTTCGCTCTATCATCCGTCTGTGAATGGTCATGGTGGACATTCGCGTGCTGGTCGCACGTCTGATGGTTGATAACTATGAATCAGGCTCTGTGACAGCTGATCTGACAATCACTCTGTCTTCCCGACCTGCTGTGACCCTAGGTCAACCGCTACTACCATGACGTTGAAATCTGCCATTCTCCACCTATTCTTGACAGCATCTTCTAATCGCCTCATCATTTCGACCCATATGACGAGCGATTCTCCGCTTTACCCAGCATACCTCTTTCAATCCAATGATACGACCTTTTCAAACTCTGATAGTTGCTCATAATGAGCTCGAATCGAAGCAGTCATTGAAAGGTATCCTAAATCTCAATGCAATAGAAAATTTGACCATCAGATTTAGAATCGCTTCTTATATACACCTGCTGAGTGCGCAGTTCTGATGTGCTGTAGCTCCCACTATTCATTCATTGGACACGAAATTTTAATCATTTTCATGTTCGGTCCAAATGTTATTGTATACGAAATTTCATTACAATCGAGCAACTCCTTCTTTGTGCATCGGGTTTTTGTTTGTTTGTTTGTTATAGAGGGTATTAGAATTCTAAAATACTTAATAGATCTAATTTTTCAAAATTAAATTCTATATTGTAATTCAATTATCCTAAAATTTCACATAAATTATAGAAAATTAATCCAGCTTTAGCTTAAAGATAGAGAAAAGGAATAAAATTATTTTTTGAAAGTAAAATAATATTTAATTTAATAAAAGTTTGAGATGTTTAACTAAGACACCTGGGTAAGTACCGATAAATTAAATCTCATAACTTACTTGTATGTATGAGATAAAAAGAAGTATTAACGCCTCAAGCGTTTACGAATTCTATATTATTTTACGTTTAATAGTAATTTTTATACCTTCTAATCCATCTTTTAATAATAGCTTGATTGAAAAAAATGTCACTTATATTTAATTATTGAAGTAATAAAATGTTTAAGATTATCGGTATTGCTTCGTATAGCAAAGTTATAATAATTTTAGTTTATATCAACCAATTTATCAATTAATTTACTTTGCCTCCCAAGCATACACATTTGTGTTTTTTTCTTTAAAAGACGTAACCGTTCACTTACACGTTTCTGTTAATTTCGTCCAAGACAGAGTTATGTTATGTTTCCCTGAGCACAGCTCACAATTACTTTTAATAGATTCCTACCCTAAATGCGGAAAGCAAGCTATAACTAAAAGGGTGAGAGCTAAGGAAAGCATATAATTTTTCCCCAGCTGAAAAAACTTTTCCAATTAACCTTCGACTCAAAACAGTAAAATAATAAGTGAAACAAAAATTATTCAAGTACTATGTAAAAGGGGAAGTTTTCAAAAAAAGAGCAGTACTTACACTTTAGGATTTCATTTGAGTATAATTCACTGTCAAAGTCTTCTATCAGTTCCGATCCTTCAGAAATACATCCAGAGTAACAAACCATGGCAAACATTGAATAATTAATAAAATTTGTTAAGTTGACAATTCTGTTTCGTTGAAATTTCTTACACTTGTATTCAAAATATTTTTCTATCACTTAATTTGCGTTCACCTTTTAGGCACATGCTGACTCAATGTTACAAAAATCAGACTTTCCGGCATTCGATTTATTAGTAGCACCAGCCCTTCCTATACATTACTACAGGCATAAACAATTTATGTTTTGCTTTAAAAATGACAGTTTTTCTGAAATGTATCAAAATAAAAGAAAAATATGAAGCAAAAAAACTATGAACTGACTGATGCGGGATGTAGGGTATCCTTTTTAAAAAGTAATATTCTTCAAATCAACAAATGTCAAAGCATTTCATCCTTTGCAAAAAGGCTCAAAATTTCTTTTAAAAAACAATAGGTAAAAGCATAAATAAATCGAAAAACAACAACAACCGAGCGAAGTTGTAATTTTTTATAACACTTATGTGTTAACGCCCCGTCTTTCTTTGATGATGTCATCGGTAGGTGGCGTGCCTGTTTCTTATATAGTGCATGTTTTGTAAATAAAATGCAGTGTGTTTTACAGTCCACTTGCCTGTGTTGTGAGTTTCTGTGCGTGCGTAAATATTTGGTCCGTCGAGCCGGAGAGAAAGGTCGGTGACCTGTGGATTTAAGTGTGTTGAATTCGACTATGAAAGATTTGAGGTAATGTGAATTGCGTTTGAGAGTATGGGCGGATTCATGTTTGTTAATTATTCGTATTGTGTTGTCGCAGGTTTTACTTGTCATTAATTGGTTAATGTGTAGAGTTTTAGTGTGAATTTGTTGTTATTAATATTGCAGTGTATTGTGTTGTCTGCCTTTGAATTATTCCTTGTTTAATGGTTGCGTTTTGTCAGTGATTTTGGTTTACTTGGGTTCGAAATTTGAATGTGAAGTTGGGTTTTCTGTTTAGCTGTTGGCTCTTGCGCCATAAAACCTCAGTCACTCACTCTGTTTAGCTGTTTTGTGTAGTTTAATTTTTGTGAATAGTAATGGCTTTTAAATTAAACTATAAGAAGACTGAGCTCAATAGGTTGGCGGAGGAAATGGGTCTGGAGATTCCTGCTGAGGCTAAGGTGATTCAACTGAAAAACCTAATTGAATCGAGTGATTTGTATAGGGACGATATTAACTTTGTACGTGAACTCATGTCAAATATTCAAGAGGAAAAGAGGGCTGAAATAGAATTGCAGAAATTAAAATTATCCCAATTTGAAAAAGAGCTAGAGCTTAAAAATGCAGAGAAGGGTTTAGTCGATAGTATATCCCAAGTTTCTGAAACAAAAGAATCGAGTTCCCTAACCGATAACTTAGAATATCTAATTCGAAGTGTGAAAGTTTTGACAATTCCTGTCCTCGTTAAATCGGAATCGTATAACTTGTTTTTTCATTCTTTGGAAAGGGCATTCGAAAATAAATCTGTACCTAATGAATTAAAAGCAGAGATTCTGTTAAATATTCTAGGAGAAAAAGTAAATAACTTGCTTACTTATGTTGATCAGGAGGACTTGAGCGATTAAGAAGAATAAAAGAATTAGTGTTAAGGGAATTTCAGCCCACACCACAAGAGTGTCTTAATAATTTTAAAAGAGCTCAAAAACAACCATCGGAAAATTATGTTCAGTTTGCTTCTCGTTTGTGTGCTTCCTTCCACTATTACTGTCAATTGCGCAAAGTAACAGATTTTAAATCTCTGTGTGATCTTATAGTTTCGGATAGACTTTTTGAGACTCTAGATAATGAATTAAAGAAGCATATTGGAATTAAAGAGGGTGAAGGCTTTTTCAAACCTAAGCAGCTTGGACGAGAGTGTGACATTTATTTATCATCTAGAGG
The DNA here is from genome assembly GCA_019974015.1 of Nephila pilipes. NCBI lineage: Eukaryota > Metazoa > Arthropoda > Arachnida > Araneae > Nephilidae > Nephila > Nephila pilipes. Next base: position 557,938 of record BMAW01126308.1, read on the forward strand.
TGGAAATTCGAATGAATTAGTAAATAGAAATGCCGTGGGTGAATCAAAACGAGTGGTAGGAAATAAATGGCAAAGAACTCCAAATTGGAAAACAAATACAAATGTATCCAAGGTCTTCTGGTCGGAAACTAAAAATACAACTTGTGTTCTTTTTAAGCGATTATCACACTCCCTTTCTAAATGTCCACAATTCAGGCGACTTTCAGTCTGGGGAAGAGCGGAGGTGATTAAGCGAAATAATCTTTGTTTCCGTTGTTTTATGCCTCATAAATTGAGTGAATGTCGGTCAGTTAAAAATTGTTTTTGCTCGAAGCCTCATCATAGTTTGATTCACATCCCGCGTGAAAACTCTAGCATTCCCCCGTTTCGGTTGAAATTCGATGCACCTGTTTTTATTCCAAAACAGAGCGAAGAAACTCCGGAAGCGGTTTCGCAATCCCAATTGGTAGCGACTAGCCTTGCGAAGGGAAAGGCAAAAAATGTTCTTTTAAGCACTATTCGTGCATTTGTTAAAAACAAATTCTCGCAATGGGTTGAGGCGAGATGTCTTCTTGATAGTGGTTCTCAATCTTGTTTGTGTACTAGATCGTGCGCAGAGAGGTTGCATCTTAATTTGGAGAAAATAAATACCATAGTTTCATGCATTAATGATGCTAGTATGGTGGTGTAGAATTGTGTAAGGACTTCGGTGGCAAACAGAGATAAAAGCTTTGAGAAGGAGTTATTGATGCTGGTGGTCAATAAAATTGCCGATCTTATTAAAAATAAAGTGGTCAGTGTGGATGTTAATATTTCGGAGCATGTGTCTTTAGCTGATCCTGGGTTCAGTGTTCCTGACAAAATCGATATGTTGATTGGAGCGGAGGTCTTTTATGAGCTGTTGAAACCGGGAAAGATATATGTTGAAAACTCGTAATTGCTGTTGCAAAATACTCTCTTTGGTTACGTTGTTAGTGGGATTGTAGATCAGGTGGTGGAGGATCGTGTTCATTGTGGGTTGGTTCTCGACGATGACTTAAACAAAACCTTGAAATAATTTTGGGAAATCGAAAGCGTTGAAGTAGAGTTTAAGGAAAACACGGAGGCTTCTTTATGTGAGGAACATTTTGCGAATACCCATAAGAGAAATAGAGATGGTAGATATGGAGTATCAATGGCGTTGAGTAAGGATCCGTCGTGTTTAGGAAATTCCAAAGATAAAGCTGTGAGACAACTTAATTCGTTGTGGAAGCGTTTGTCTAGGGATTCGGAATATTTGTCTTTGTATACGGATTTTTTGAGTGAATATAAGGAGTTGGGTCATATGGAAAGGGTTGTTGAATCAAATGAACCGCCCATACAATACTATATACCCCACCATGGTATTTTTCGCCCTGATAAACTGACAACAAAACTGAGAGTTGTATTCAATGCTTCATCCCCTACTACAACAGGCCTAAGTCTAAATGATATATTAATGAAAGGAGACGTGGTGGAAGATGTCTTTGAGACTATTACTCGATTTCGGAGACACAGGTTTGCATTCACTACAGATATACAAAAGATGTACAGGCAGATATTGTAGAAGCGAGTCAGAGATAATTTCAGCGTATCCTGTGGAAGGTTGGACCTGAGGAAGAGATCGCAACTTATCGTTTGAAAACAGTAACTTATGGAATGTCCAACGCTCCTTTTCTTGCTATAAGGACCCTGCATCAGTTGGCTCAAGAGGAGAAAACGAGATTTCCTTTGGCCTCAGAAGCATTGCTGAACGATACCTATATGGACGATATCGCTAGTGGAGCGCCTGATATAGAGACTGCCCTTCGGCTACAGTCAGAACTACAAGATGTCCTGCAATCTTGCGGAATGGTACTTCACAAGTGGTCTTCTAACTCTCCTGAGTTGTTGAATAGTTCATCGTCGTCCGACGTTGAGCACTCCTTCTCAGCTGAGTCCGACATATCTGTGAAAACGTTAGGCATCAGTTGGAAGCCGTTACAAGATTGTTTTGTGTTTAAAGTCTCAATTTTGAGTAAATCATCGTTTACTAAGCGTGAAATACTGAGTGTCATAGCGAGGCTTTATGACCCTATGAGTTTCTTGGGTCCAGTATTAACTAGAGCAAAGGTCCTTTTACAGAGACTATGACTGCAAAAACTGGATTGGGATGATGTGCTACCAGATCAAATTGCCAAAGAATGGAAGGAGTTTGTGACCACCTTTAAGTGTACTGAAACGGCGAAAATAAATAGATTTATTCTAACCGATACATGGTTAAGAGTCGTCCTTCAGGGTTTTGCAGATTCGTCTGAAGTGGCTTACGGAGCTGTCATTTACTTGCAGTGTTTCTATCAGACCGATCGTGTAAAGGTGACTATTCTGGCAAGCAAGTCGCGTGTTGCACCTATTCGCGTTATTTCAATACCTCGACTGGAGCTCTGTGCCTGTGTTCTTCTCACTCAGCTTGTGCAGAAAATACGTTCCTGTTTAAAATTGGAGATTAGTGATATTGTGCTTCATACGGGTTCAACGATTGCCTTAGCGTGGTTAAAAACACCTTCAAATAAACTCAAAACCTTTGTGGCTAATCGAGTATCAAAGATTCAAAGATTTACGGAAAAGTGTAATTGGATTCACGTACCATCGAATCTAAATCCTGCTGGTCTTATTTCGCGTGGACTACGTCCTAACGATCTTCCAGAATCAGAATTGTGGTGGAGAGGCCCACCGTTTCTTGAGCAGGGTAAGTTATTCAGTGTACAGCCAAGCTCTGGTCTGCTGAACGAGTTTGAGTACTCCAGTGAATTCAAGGCAGTGAAGTCTGAAGTTTCTGTATATAGCGTGAATGTGTTTGCAAATTGTAAACAGTCTTTTTTATCTGATATCTTGTGTATGAGTAATAATTATGTAAAAATTCTTCGCATTTTTAGCTATGTGTTAAGATTTCTAAATAATTTGAAACAATCTGTGTTACTGTTTGGTTCTCTAAGTGCCTCAGAATTAGACCTGGCTGAAACTAAATTGATCCGAATGGCTCAAAGAGAGATTTTTTCAGCTGAGATTCGAAACCTCCATGACCATAAGATTATCTTACCAAATAGTAAAATCAAAAATTTAAAACCTTTCCTAGACAGGCAGGGTATATTGAGAGTAGGTGGACGCCTCGGAAATTCAGATTTGCCTCATGTTGCCAAATATCCAGCAATCTTGCCCAGTAATCATAAATTGACGAATATAATTATTACGTATTTCCATAAGAAAAATCTTTATCTTGGGGCATCCTCCCTTCTACACTGTGTAACACAGAAGTACTGGCCCCTTCATGGTATGTCCTTGTGTAGGAAAATAATGCACAAGTGTGTCGTTTGTTTCAGAGCCAAACCAATAACTACAACTCAATTAATGGGTAATTTACCCCGAGACAGAGTAGTTCCAGATTATCCCTTTAATTGCTCCGGTGTAAATTTTTGCGGCCCATTTATGATTAGATATCGCAATCGGAGAAAAGGCGTGTTGCATAAAATGTATATTTGCATATTTTTATGTTTTGTCTCTAAATTAATTCATATTGAAATTGTAACAGATCTCACATCTGACGCCTTTATTGCGACGTTAAAGCGATTCTTTAGCCGTAGAGGTAAATGTGCAAAGTTGTATTCCGATAATGGTTCAACCTTTGTGGGAGCAAATCGAGAAATTAAGAGACTTCTAACACTGGTTAAAACACCTGATGAGAATCTTGCTGGTTTCTTATCGAGTGAGGGAATTGATTGGAGGTTCATTCCTCCAAGAGCACCTTCCTTTGGTGGTTTGTGGGAGGCTGCTGTAAAATCGGTTAAATACCACCTTAAGAGAGTAGTGGGAAAGTCTAACTTAACCTATGAGGAATTCTTGACCGTGTGCATCCAAATAGAGGGAATCCTGAATTCTAGACCTTTATGTCCCTTATCAACCAATATTGATGACTTAAATGTTTTAACACCTGCGCACTTTTTAATAGGTAGACCTATTAATTCAATCAGTGAGCCTAACTTAGTTGATCTAAATGAGAATATCCTAAAAAGATGGCAACGAGTTACGAGATTTGTGCAGCTTATTTGGAGGAAATGGCATCGAGGTTATTTGATCGAACTCCAACAGCGCAATAAGTGGCAATTTCTAAAAGAAAACGTTAGGATAGGTGATATGGTAGTTCTCATTGAGGACAATATGCCTCCATTTTAATGGCCATTGGGTAGGATTTTAGAGCTTTATAAAGGTGATGATAATTTAGTTCGAGTTGTGAATGTGAGGACTGAAAAAGGAGAATATAAGCGAGCTATTTCTCGAGTGTGTTTACTACCTGTGCCAACTTAAGATTGTATATTTCATGAATTTCTGTGAATTTATATTAGTAAAGATTTTAGTGAATGCATAGTTTTATTCTGTGTGTAAATTGATATGAATGCATTTTAATTTATAGTTCGTTTATATGTATTGTGAAATTTGTTGCATGTAACCATGGCAACAGGGGGGAGAATGTTAACGCCCCGCCTTTCTTTGATGATGTCATCGATAGGTGGCGTGCCTGTTTCTTATACAGTGCATGTTTTGTAAATAAAATTCAGTGTGTTTCACAGTCCACTTGCCTGTGTTGTGAGTTTCTGTGCGTGCGTAAATACTTATGAATTAAATTTTTCAAAGAATATACCTCAGTGTCTCATTTTAATCTTGTTTTAATAAACATTTTTCAAATAAATAAAACTCCAACAAAGAGTAAACGTTTACTAAAATGAGCAGATTTCTGGTTTTGATTTCTAACTTTCGGTTTATTATTTTTTTTTATCTCCATTGATGCAAAAACTGCTATAATTTTGCATATAATTAGAGTAGAAATAAAAGTAAAGTATTTTTAGAAAGCAGAAGGTTTAAGTATTTAAAATGTGGAATAAAAAATGTCTATTTTTTACCAAAATTAGCGTTTTTGAACGAGTAAAATTCCTTGATAAATGTGAACTGAAAACAGCTCCGCATGAGAAATAATTTAAGTGAAATCATTACAGATTCATTTGATAATTATTCAGAAGTCTGTATCCTTTTTAGGGAATTTAATGAAATGTTGCACGAAGATTACTATTAGATTGCTATTGGACTTTTTTATAAACTTCTAAGCTTCCGATATATGGTACATTAGTCGTCCTCTCAATGGCCCGTTGAAAACTTTAATCTATTGTTTTTTCAATTTATTCTTGAAAGCATTTGATTTTTGATATTCTGTATGACTTCGTTACTTTCGAAACATTGAGCATCTAATATTTTAAATTCCTTTACTTTAAAAAGTGTATTTTCTTCTTAAATTTGAAATTGCAGCTAATGACCAAGTGGGACAGGCATATTGATTATTGGTCAAAAGGATAAAGCAGAAATTGGAGTCGAATCACCAGCTTACTCCTGTGAGAAATTAAGCTATCGAGTTTTTTGCTTATTCCAATGATCCTTAGAACGACAGAATTTATGTAGCAAGTATGAATTTATTTGCTGTCTAATATAAATCCCAGGTATTTATATTGATTTGCACTGGACACTCATTGGCTAGTAATTGTGATTGCAACAGAAAAAGTCAACATTACATAGAATTATTTTTGTTATTCGCCTTGCACTTGTCATTGAAAGCAACACGAGAAATCAATGTGATAAATCTCATAATTTTGAACCCGATAGAGTAACAAGAATGACACTTGATCAGTGATCCCAATCTCAAGTGGTCCTAATTGTAAGTAATCTACCGATGTTATTTCTCCGAATTGTGGAGTCGAGTTTTGATGACACTAAAGATTCAACGTGCCACGGGGCTGATTTGCGTTAAATTTGTAAAGTCTGTAATTCTTTCTGTTGGGTAGTGTGAAAGTTTATAGAAAAGTTTAGCTCTTACAGATTCGAATAGTATGAATAACATACCAATAGTCCTCCTGTCGCTTTTAAGTGCAATGTTCATAAACAATCAATCAATCCAAACGGTGAAAAAAATTTTCAATCAACCAATCAGATTTCTTCACAACACATTTAATCTTTGTTTTGTGATCATCTTACAAAATACACTGAAACTTGAGTTATTGAAAATGTCATCTTCTATGGACGATGCATTTTTCACATTTGATTTATTTGATGTTTTAAAACAAGATTGGAAGTAAGTTTCCAGTGGATAACATACTTTGTCTAAGTTAATACATTTTAACAATCTGTTTCCAGTCTTGTTTGTTACTAAGTTGGATGATTTGAATAGAAATGTATTATACTTTCAGATATTTTGCCTCTGTTGGTGATTTCTTAACTGTTTTATTGATTCAATACGTATGTCCAACACCAAACGTATTGATTAACTGACTTAAAACTAACAATATATTTCTCTTCAAGTTAGTATTACATGGTCGTGACACGTGAATACATCCCATGCTTGAAATTGTATTTAATATGCATATATATAGCAATGCAGGGCTGGAAATATAGATCTTAAGATTTTTACATGCATTTATTTTAAAATGCCAATTTTGGGGTGTATTTTCTGTTATTGTATTTTGGAGAAAGGACGAATCAAAAAACAACTTTATGTGAAGAACTTACTTTTTTGATTAATTTGTATTCATTCTGCATCATACTTGTTAAAGGCAGATATTTCTAGTGGTGCAAATGACAAATTATGCTAATGTACATTTAATAAGCAAGATGTTTGGTAAAATTAATATATGAATTAAGATGTTGGTATTGCCTTCAAAGTTCAGAAATATTATGATTAATACTTAATTTTCAAAAATTATCTATTGTGTAAAAAATCACCTGCATATAATTTCCTTGACCATTTTTGCTGAGTAAAAACTGTTATTAAAGGGTGAACTTAATAAACAACTGTTTTTTGTTACTTCTGTTGGTTTACTATTAAGAATTGGTGACAGACAAAATTATTAATAAGCTTTCTATCAGTTTTCATAGTCAATGGAATAATATGTATGCACTCTGAATAATTACCTCTTCCAGTGTATCTGTTCTGAAAGTATGTTTTAATATTTATTATGTTGACTATTTAACTGACCATTTCAAAAGCTTCATATATTTTGTAATTCAACTTCTTTTTAACAAAAGTATCAATTTCAGGTAGATAAGCTGTCCTGGCATATATACTGCACATATGATGATTTGAAAAACTGAAAGTTCATCGAATAAGCCAGCCACCATAGCAAAGCATTTCGAAACATGTTTAATAATAATTTCAGTAGTTCCCATCCATGTCATCATTGATTTCATAACATTTACAACATAACTAAAAAAAGTAATATATAAATAAAAAATAAACATTTTACTAGAAACTTGCAACAAACAAACTCTAATGATTTCTAATAGATGTTATTTTTATGGCCTGGATAAACTTTATCATCATAAATTACCATATTATGAAAAAAATATGCAAATTAGTCAAACAGAATTTTATAATTAAAATAAACAACATTTATTTATACAAAATACAACTTGTCAATGTCACTCTGCTCTAATTCATTTCTTTCAATGTCACTTCTTCATTTCTTTTTGAATGATTGTTTATTTAATGAAAGCTAATATGATCGTATCAGTTCTGACTCATTGCCATGTTTTATTGACCCATAAGGTAACAATTTATGCATATTAGGGTCTTTACATTAAATGCACCCCCACTATAGTTGGAAAGTTTCAAGCAAGTACTAACTTGTTACATTGCCTTAGCACAATCTGAGTACTGGTATCAAGGTACAATGTTGCCGTACCTTGATGATCTTATGATCTAAACTAGTGAAGTTCTAAAGACAGAAGGAAAATAAAATTTTGTCAGATATACCACATGTTAAATTTTAACTTTTAATCATGTAAAAATTGTGGCTTAATTACCCAAAGTTATAGTAACTGATGAGCTAGAAATTTTCTTTAATAGTCCCTTTCATTTTATTTAATAACATATCTATTGCTATTCACTAATATATTAAAGGTATTTTTTTTATGCTTAGAGACATAGAAATAACTTAGATATTTCTGAATTTCAAGGACTGCGATAGTCTAGTGGTCATGGTTGTAGACTAGAGACTGGCAGTTTTTGTCGAGTTACGGGTTTGAGTTTTGATGCCATTAAAGACCCACCGTGTAGCTGGGGCTGATACACATTAAATCTACTAAGGTATTTTATTAAATCCTCCACTTGGCATGGTATAGAAATTAGGAGCAGGAAGTGCCAGCTCAGATATTGTCCTTGCGACTTGACCAATATTCAAAATTACGAGGTCCTTCGCCAATAGTCCTTGTGATGCTTCTAGTACAATGTTAATAAAATCAATTCTGAATTTCAAAATAAGTTATATTTAATTAATAACAATGTTTACAATTTGTTGCAATTATTTTATACAATTACAATTGCTATTCCAAACTATCACTAAGAAATAAAGGTGATCATATGGCATGATAGAATTAGAGAATGGTAGGGCTGTCTCTCCTTGGGTTGAGCAAATTATTTATATTTCTTCATTGTTCTATGTGGAACCTCTCTTACCACTGACTCTTTTTATAGCTAAGTAGCTAAAATATTAGAATAGTAAAATATTTTTATAAACTTGAAAAAAAAAAAATTTAATACAATAATTTGATAATATATAACAAGCAAATTTTATATATGGATAATTTGAAGATTTATTTTATGATTTTTACAACAGAGGAACAATGATAAAAAACATATTCAAAATTTCTGATTATATTTATTATTTTGTACAATATACAAATAATAAGGAATTACTTATAAATACTTTTACTTTATTATTCTCATACTTGCTGAAATGGAAATTATAAAGCCAAAGTTTTCAATTACATTAGATTTTCATTAAATCTTGTATTCTTTCTAATGTATATACTTCACTACCTATGTAAAACAACAATAACTATTTGTTTGCTCAATGAATATGGGTATACTTATTTCCATATTAATGCCTTCACTGATACCAGCATACTGGCAGACTTCTTGAGAAGCTAGATTTCTGTGGTGCCTACTGGACCACGGTAGCCTAGTGGTCAAAGTCATGGACTCGTGACCGGCAGTTTTTGTTCAGTTGCAGGTTTGATCCTTGGCCGCCAAAGACCTGCTTTATAGCCAGGGCTGACGCACGTTAAATCTATTCAAGGCCCAAAGTCCTCCCATTGGCATGGTGTGGATGTTAGGAGAGGGGGGCAGCTCAGATGTCATCTTCGTCACTTGACTGTGGTTCAAAATTGCGAGATCCGTCGCCAATAGCCCTCGTGTTGCTTCTAGTGCGATATTAATAAAAACTAAACTGTGGTGCCTACCCCAATATCACTATCTCTTTCTAATTTGCTACGGGAATCCCAATAATCATCTTCATCGTGTATGCTCTCAAAATCAAAAAGGTTACTCTTATAATATGCCAGCATCAGTCAATTTTTTATTTACATTCCTTTTCATGGGTTATAAAGGTCTTCCACAAATTCATCCACAGTGGCTTCCCTTCCAAACAATACATATTATACAAACTGTATAAGTGTACACTCTTTGTGTTATTTGCTGTTGCTAATCCTATCCAGTCTAGCCAATGTGCTAGATGAGATCCGTGATCCCTAAAGGTCAAAAACAAGAAGGGGCTGCTTGGTCTAGTTCTCCCTGGAATGTCCCAGACAGGAAAGATGTTCAAGAGAGGACTCGTCACTATTTGTTAGTTTTTCCTTAATGGTTAAACACAATGTATGAATTTGATTACTGAACTGTGTTACATGACATTGTATTTTGTGCATATTTCTGCTCAGTAAATTTTTAAAGTATGAAATGAGAGATATTTAAGGGATAAGACAACAAGGTTTGTACTAATGTTTTGTCAATAATTTCTAGTTAAATGTAGTTGAAATGAATAAAAATTGTATTTCTTTCATGAAAGGGGAGGGGGTGCAAACACCCTTGCTAATCATCACTACCCAAGAGAATGAAGTAAATCATGTGGAATGGAATCTGTTGAAGAGATTCATGTTTTTAAATAACTATCAGAGGTGTCTATACAATTCAGTCAGATTTTTATTGATTGAAGCTGAAGATACTTATTCTATTAGTTCTTCAATGTGATGTATAAGTAAAACTTATATACACGACTAATGAACTTTAAAAAAAAAGAATAAAATATATAGAAAGAACAATGTTAATACTCTTTACCACCTCTTGATATAGAATGGACTTATCTGTTCAAATTTTAGAAATAAATGAATTTTTGTAAATGTATGTCCATTTTCATTATTTCCATAAAAAAAATTTATATTTTTTTTAAACAAAGTTGCCTTTTTTGTTTTGTTAAGCGTTTCATATTATAATTTGCCTATTTTTAAATTGGTATTATATGCATTTCTCTTATATTTCAGGAGTTTCTTGAATGAGAAAGTTAAGAATACAAAAGTTTGTATTATTTCTATTATTGGAAAGACATCTTTGGATTGTTTAAATTTCAAAGAACATATCATTGCTGAGGCCTCAAATAGGCATATATTTCAGGTATTTGAAACTTTAGCACAATTAGTTTTTGATAATTTTGTCTATTGTACATTTCAAAAATTTTACATCTACGAACATCTTAACTCTGTCATATTATGTTGTCTAAAATTTTTTCAAACTAGGTAACAACCTATAGAAAATCTGTGACATTCTAGTATAATTACATCAGGAAGCAAGATTGTTTTTATTCTTTACTTGCATCATTCTTTTGTCTTGTATGTAATATTGTCTGCTTATTTGTAACTTGTGCTGTATCTAATGGATTATGAAAACCAAGTTACAGAAAATTCATGTTGAAAAATTAAGATACCTATATATCTATAGCAATGTGTGTGTATTAATGGGTTATCTACTTTAAAAATATCAAAGATACTTTTAAAAAAAATAACATTTTCTTTGTAAAAGTTTTCATTTTCATATACATTGCACAATTTCGAAATTCTTGAAGAAAAATAATTATATTGTATACTAAGAATAAATGATAAAAATTTCATTCAGTTATCTTGATTTTTGAGATGTATACCTATGTCAAGCTAAAAAAAACTAATATTTCCTTCATGCGAGATACCTTAAGAATGACTCACAATGTTCTCTTTTGTTGGTATTTAAACCACAAATGCTGAATTAGATTCCTTACTAAGTTCATATATTTGATTAAATTTTAATATGGTCTTATAGATTTGTGTGCAGTTTTGTGAATGCACTAGAATGATTGTTTGCACGAGCAGGACTGTTAGAATTAGGATACTACTGAAATATTTTTTTTTTAATCTATATATGAGGGTGGTTCAAAAAAAAACTTGTATTTGAAGATAGACAGTATCATTAAGATAAATTGTTGTTACCATTGGCTGCTGTCATCTGTTAAGCAGAATGAAAACAAATTTGACATTGATTCATAAGTTAATTTTGATTTGGTAGTCATTTGTTGCCATATCAAAATTTGATTGTTGCTGGGTCGAGTTTTTGCAATGAGTTGCCACTGTCAGTGAGACCTGGATTGATCATTATGCATCTAAAACCAAGCAAAAAAAAAAATTCAATGTTGAGATGCTCCTCGGGAATCTTTTCCAAAGAAAGGCAAAGATGCTTTCATTGGCCAGAAAAGTTACGATGAAGAGTTTTTCAGGTGTAAAAGGCGTCATGATTACAAATATGAGTAACTGAAACTTAGACAGCTGTCTAGTGAGTCATGATGTTAACTAAAAACAAATCATTTTCATTGTTATGAGCACCATCTCTTGAAATTTCTAAAGACTTTTTGAATGACCCTCTTATCTTCTATTTTTGTACTTCTTTCAATATTCTAAATTGTCTCATGTGAAACAGAATAAAAGTTTTTGACTTTTAAAATGAGTTAAAATTTCCAATCCATTTGTGAATAAGTAATGAATTTTTTTGTGTTTTGATTATTACAACAATAAAATCAGCCTTAAAAGTAGCAAAGTTAGTGTGTGTGTGTGTTAACTTTCAATTTATTAAATGTATTTATTTTGAGATTAATATAAAAATGTTAAAAGATAATTCACACTATTTTTTCATGAATATCTAGAGATGTAGCCTGAAGTTGTGCAAAAGCATACTGACAGTGTAGAAAACTTCAAATATTTGAGGCTTATAATATTAGATATTAAATGTTCAGAATTTAAGGCTTATTGAAAGTATAATACAGTGGCTTATTTTGGTCCCCCCCCACACACATAAATGTAAATATTCTAAAAGTTGATGTTTTTTAAATGTGCTGATAGAATTTTCGCTTTACTTTATACTTTCCTATTTTAGGAAAATGAAGAGAAAGAAAGAAAAGGGGTAAGAGAAAAATTTTTCTTCAGTTTAATTATATTTAATTTTATGATTTGAAAATAATTTATCACAAGATACTTATGTAATTAATATACTCCTCTAGAGTTCCTGTGAAGTCAAAGCCTATTATGATGCTGCTAAGCGTTCAATGTTTTTATTGACATCAGGGATATCAGATACTAACATCTTAATGAACCAATGTAAAGAATTGGAAAATGATCTTAAAGTAAAAGTAAGCTTTCAAATTGATTATCAAAGTGATATATATGTATTAAGAATGCAATGTAACAACTATTAAATTGTATGAAAAAAAATTATATTGAAATTTTTTTAAACTTTTATTGATAATCATTGATGTTTTAAAAATTGGATATTAATCTTCAGTCATCAAAAGCTTCAAATTTTTGTAGTTGCTGAAAAAAAAATTATTTTCATTTATTTTTTGTAGTTTTCTTTTTTTTCTTATGTAAAAAAAATTTCTGCTGTAGTAAGGAGAAAGAAACAACTTTGTTATATACTCATTTTTAGCTCTATCAAATCCAAGAAATTTTCAGTAATATAAGTGAATCTCACTTTGCTCTAACCATGTTTTATTTTAAAAAATGTTGGTGAAAATGGAGAGGGGGGGTGAATGGAAATCCAGTTTCCAGTATGAAAATAATTGTTACAAATTTATTCGTGTTGTAGCATAAAATGGCATTAAAAATATACTAATAATTTTGAAATAACACCAGAATAACAATTCATTGGTGAACTAATGTGTTTTCTTTGATAAATATAACACAATATAGTGCTTTGAGAATAAAATGTGTGTACAGTAATTTTTTTCTTTCTTTTTTTAACTATGTATAATTATATAGCCCAATACTTTATTTTCTATTTGATGATTATTTAAATTTTATATTCTTCTATTGCAGAGCTTTTTAGAAGTTTGGAGTGAGGTTCATTATGATTTTGTCAAAACATTACTGATGCTGTTTTGTATGTCTCATATAATAGTTGTAAGTATCTTTTGATTTTTCTGTGAGTTAATTTACAATGAAAATTGATTTGTCCCCCTTATATGTGAGTAGAAAATAAATTTTGCTTGGTAATTATAGTGTAAAATTTTGAACAAGAGGAAATTTTCAATGTGTGTTTGTATGTATATATATAATTTTTTTTTATTTAATTCACATACTTTGAAACATTTAATTTTGATTTGCAGATAACTCATCCTAGAGCCACTTTTGACTTAAGCTACGTTTATTTATTTAGAGCTCTTGATACTATGAGGTAAGTTCTATTTCATGCATAACTAATTTTTTCAGGAAAATCATTTTATATTTTTACTTGTTTAGGATGGAATTTATGTAACATATCTATAATTGAAGTAATTTTGGTTATTACTTTATAATTTTCAATTTACTTAAACCTTTTTTAGCTACTACAACATTTACTGACATTAAAATAAACTTTATTTCATACAAAATTTAGTGTGAAAATATTTTTACTACTATAATGAAGTCAAATGTAAAACTTTTTAGATTTAGGAGTAGATAAAGCGAAAATGGTTAAATATTTAATTCTGAAAAGAAAATTTTCATTTTTTTGAAGTTATACCTTCATATTTTCTCTTTATCGTTATTTTAGGAATACTTTTTTTATTTATTGTTTGATTTTTATTAATTACATATTCTGAAAATGTTGTAAAAATATATCATCTCTCTCCAACAAAAACTTTAGCTTTTCCTTTCTTCATTGGTACAATTATTTGTTATTTTGCATATATGTGTAAAAATTAAACGTGAATGAATGCAAAAAACAGAAAATGCCAAAAAATTTGTCTCATTATTAAAATCGGTAGATAAGTAGTTAAAGAAAAAGATGTTTTGTTAGAAAAAGGATATTGGTGTTTAATGTGTAACCAGTTCGGAAATTATATTGTGAAATGGAATATCAAAAATCAGAATAAAGGAAGAAAATTTGTTTTCAATTTAAAAACTCAATTTCTTTAAAACAATAAAATCAATATATATCTTAATTTTCATAAACTTTATTCTCTTGTGTTTTTGTTATGTATTGATAATCTTATGACTTTATTGCATTACCAAGGTCATTGTAATAATAAAAGCTGAAGTTTTGTTTGATAAATCTGAATTATTCTTTTCTAGATTGAAAGCTGTTCCTTTGTTTAAAGAATTATTGGCTAGTGTTGAAATATCTAATGATTGGTTGCAAAATGGTCGACCATGTTCTCCGCGAGTACTTTTCGTATTTGAATCCTCTCCTTTAAGTGATAGCAATTTCAGTATGATTGAAAGTCGAATGAAACAGAAGGTATATAATTAAATTAAT
>BMAW01126308.1:572651-607133 GCA_019974015.1 Nephila pilipes
TTGCTGCCTTTTAGGCTATTGACAAAGAATTTACAAAATTAAATTCTAAATGTAATATTATTTTATGAAAATTTAATTTCTCACAAAATATTTTAAAGTATTTTACTTTTAATATATCAATTTTTAATTTTGCCGTATGTGATATTAAGCATGTAATTTTATTTCATAGATGAAAATAATTTGGTTCACATTAATCTTATTGTAAATTAAGAGGGTAATAAGTCCTTAGAAATTCTAAGAGATGGTGCTCAAAGCATGAAAAATTGTTTTTTAGTAAGCATCATCACTTACTAGGCAGTTGTCTAAGTTACTCATATTCGTGATCGTGATTTGCTCCTCAAAAATTCTTCATGACTTTTTGGTTGATGAGACCATCTTCACCTTTTTATTAGAAAACATTCACCTGGAGCAACCCAATATTTTGATTTTTGACTGATTTTCAGTGCATAAGGAGGTCTCACCAAAAAATGTCGACAACTCGTCACAGCGGCAGTCAGGTTTTGATTTGGCAATAAATGACTGCCAAATCAAAACTAACCAAAAAATCAATATCAAATTTGTTTCAACTCCATTTAACAGATAGAAGCACCCAATGGTAACAACAATTTACCTCAGTGATGCCATCTTCTTCAAATACAAGTACTTTTTGAACCATCCTCATAAGTTTTAAATTTATCTTTGTTTGGATGTTCTCCATATGAAATTTTGCATATGAAGAAACAAAACAATTATAATTTGTTTTTCTTGTCAAAACTGATGGAAAAGTAATTTATATATATATAAAAAAAAATTTAAAATAACTTTTGAGACAATTAATGATTTAAACAATCTTAAAAATTATAATAGTTTGTTTATAGTTCAAACGTTACATTTTTTAAATTAAATATTTTCTTTCTATTATCTTTTATTATGAGATACTTTAAAATAATTCATAATTTTTTAATAATTCCTTTGTAAAGAAAATTATAATACATAATATTTTGAACAAATTTTAAGCAGTTATGCCTTTTTTAATTAAAAAAGTTAAATTATTTACAAAAATTGTTATTATTATTAATTAGTGTATTTGTTTCAGAAACCATCGCCATTGAAAAAATTGGAACACTCATTGGAAGATCAAATCTATCGAATTTTGCGCAAAAGCAGAGTCATCACCAACGTCAGGTTGTCAGTACATTTCATGAATTTTAGAAAATAATCATTATTTATTATTTTGTACTTAATGCATTTAAAAAAGAATCCCGATATATTGTTACTTTTGTTTAGTCAAGTATAACTTTGTTTTATTGAATTGCTAAAAATGTTTTATTTTTTTATGTGTATATTATTTTACAGTGAGAATAATTGCATGATGCACTAACATGTTTAGTTGCATCATTTTACATTGTTTTATAAATAGTTGATTACTTTCTATTTCATAAATAAATGGATACAATTTAATTTTAAAATTTGAATAATTGATAAAATATTTTAAAAAAAATTGTTTCTTTTTAAATTTTCCTTTATGTGAAAAACACTAAAGGGGGAAGAAATTTTCATTTTGTCATTTATGTAGCATAATATATTTGGCTTAGAATATAAATATGAATTAGGATTTTCAACACACTTCAAAAATATAAAAGTTGTGAATCTAGTGAATTAAAAATCTCATGTCTTATCCCAATGAAAGTATTAAACTTGAAACTAAATTCAATGATTTTTAAATGCAATCTTTTTTTTACAAAATTATATCACACACATACACACACGCAAACTATCACCCCATTAATATGAGCTATTGTTCTAATAGAGAACAATAAGTTTCATTATACACTTTCCAATTAATAATGTAGGTTGCTGTTTGAACTTCCAAAACATTATGTTGTGTTTTAGTTAGAGCTAAAATACTTATTTTTAGGACCTTCTTCAATAAACCAAAGTGTAATAATTGTGAAGGAAAAATCTGGATTTTAAGAATGATTTTTATGAAAGACAGGATAACTTACTCAGTATTGTGATATTGCCTTACCTGAAGAATAGTAATTAATTACCTGTACATTTCTCTCTCTCTCTCACACACACACACACTGAGCCTGTCTGTTATCATTGTGATAAAGTTTAACATTTTTGGACTATATATGTATATATATTCCTATCAACCGATCCTTACGTGAATTCATTTATGAATTTTTTATTTTATTTTTGACTATTGAGAGGAAAGGAATTGTTTATGAATATCTTAAATAAACAAATAAAGGCAATAAGGTTATCAAATTTAAATAGTTAATATATAAAAATGTTGATAATATTTATATTTGATTTCTGTATAATTTTTATTATTTTTAATTCTTGTTTTGCAGCAAATTAAATTAATTACTAAAAAGAATGTTCAAAGAATTTATTTCATAATTTAATAGTGTAATAAAAGATTATTTATATTGCTTGAATTGGTGTGAGAAAAATAAACTATTGTTTCCTGAAAAAATTTAGTTCAAAAAATTAAAAAACGTTCATAAGAAAAATTTTAAATAGTAATAATAATTGTCATTGAGTTTTTCTAAATTAACAGCTTTTATGCATCATGGTTATTTCATTATATATGCTTTTCTGTGTAAAGAATAATTGTTTTGTGCATAGTTTTCATAGAATGCAAAATGATAAATATATTGTATATTAATAATTTAATATAATATTGTGGGAAATTTTATTTTTTATGTTATAAAAGATAATTTTCTTATTTAAATCAATGGATTTTTTTGTAGAATTGGAATTTACCGGCCTGTAATTTTTAAATTTAGTCCTTTGATAAAATTTGAGGAGCCAGGTGTCAATATCTTTTTAATAAAAGTTAACTATGCTTTCATTTTAGTGGAAACTCACTTTTTGCTGTTCCTGCTAACCAAGAATTTGTGTACATTTTTTCTACTAAACGTTACATTACAGATTTTACAGGATTCTATTTGGCACAAATCAGAGCACATTGCCAATTGGCTAAAGAGCTAGGTAATAAATAATATTTGGTTTATTTATTATATTTTTTTGGTAAAGATATTAATACAGGTCAATTTTATGACTATTTCAGTTATAGTTTGAATATTCAATTGTAAAATGAATTAAATTAAATACTGATGTAAATCAGGTACAGAATTCTTGCAGTTTTTTTTAATGAATTTGAATTTTGGAGTGCAAAAAAAAAAAATCCTTATAATTTTTTTATTCTTTGTTCTTTTTCTTTCATTTCAATTTGAAAATGAATATTTTATGCATCAAAGTAGAAGGTTCATCAAAATTTTACTGATCAATTACTTATTCCATTTAAAGGATCAAAATGCACTAATTAAAGTTATTTTATTATGTATTATATATGTTTCTGTGTGATAATTTAAATAAAAATGTACATTTACTTCTGTGCATTGTTTCGACAACCACTGGTATTTAGATGGTGGAGCAAATTTAAAAATCAAATATAGTCATATTGAATAGATTTTTCAAAAATTCAAATTTTTCAGTTGACCTACTTGCAGTTTTAAAATGCAGTCTTGTCAAAATCTGAATTCAATCTGTGTGTATGCTGCATTACACACTTGTTAGGAATGTAACCTCGTTCGATAACTATTAATTTAATATAGCATTGTTAGGTAATAGTTCATTTAATGTTGACTTCCAGAGTGAACTCTTTATCTGGATTTCTACTTGTTCAATTACTTTTGATGATGGAGCATTAAAGTTAATTTAAAAAGTTCATTTAACCATAAAATAAGATTATTATGTGACATACTATTCAATGATGAATATATGTTCGCTTGAAAATAAAAGTACATAATTTTACATAAAGTAAATTATGAATTTTGCAATATAATTCAATATAATGGTTTTTCTGTATTTTTAATTGAAGATGACTGTAATATGTTCGGTTTTCTTTTTCCCTGTATTGGAAATTTATTTGCATTGAAATTTATTTTATTTTAGATATCACAGAATCAAAACAAAAGAATAAAACAAGTGTATTGGGAAATGGTTTAAGTGTCCTTTCTGATTCTGGATTTCCAAATGAAAGTGATAGCTCTCACAGCTTTGTGAAATTTTTATTTCCACATATAAATTTGGCTTTAACAAAAGGATTTGATGATAATGTTGGGCGCTATCCAGTTCCTGCCTATTTTGAGGTATTAATATATTATACAAGTTTTATATTCCTTTTCTTTTTAATTTTATTGTAGTGTATTCTTTCCTATCGGTCACGATTTTTTTGTGACTTCAGATAGTGAATAAGTTAGACTTAATTATATTTAGGTTGCATTATATAGAAAAAAGAAATTGAGATTTCTTTTCACCAGTTGCGGATCATTATGGAATTTAATTTTGCAATTATTTCAGATACACGACATCATGTTTAGAAAGCTACAATCAGAGTGATTCAAATTACAACGATTTTTTCCAATGGTCACAGTTCAATTGACAGTTAAAGTATGACCACAATTTAACCAAAATATTAATATACAAAATACAGAAATATAAATGAATAAAGTTAAAAAAATTAATAAATATTGTTTTAAATTATATGGTGTATCAGTAATATTTTATAATGCTATTTTTAAATTTTAATTAATTAATAATGAGGATTACTTATTTATTCTAACAACAAGCCACATGTTTGGCTGACTTGTGCAGCCATCTAGTGAGGGAAATCTCAACTAAAGCTGTCCTTTACAAGTGCAATATTTTCGTGCCAACTGTTATGCAAACATGCCAGCATGAAATGCACTCATTTCCTGACTGGCATGCTAGCATGAGAAAACATTTTCTTGTTCATCCCCGCACATCACATATTCATGTTTAGAGTCCTAAAATATTTTCATAAGTAATATTTTTTATATAATTTATTCTATACTAGCTGGCATTCTTGTTCTTCGCACAGGTGAATTGAAAATGTAATAATCCAGATGCAAGGATAAAAGAAGTTAATGAGAACCAATTTTTAAATATTATTTTTAATTAAATTTAAGTGAAATGTGAATTAGTCTCCAATAAAAGAATGTTTAATAAATAAAATAGCAAAGTAAAAAATATAAATTTAAAACCTGCTGTTAATTAACTAAAGAATTTTTAAAGCTTCCATAATTAAAACAAATTTAATTTTTCTAAAAAAATATTCATAAGATGACATTTTTTTAAAATTTGTTTAATGAAGCTGGAACTGAAGATGAAATACTATATTAAGCTTTAAAGAAATTAAAATTTGATAACAGTGTACATCAAATCAAATTAAATTTCTTATTTAGACTCTGATGTAATATGTGTCAAAATATGCTTAGAACAGAAATCTTGAATGGGGTTGATAAAAAATTTGCTCAATGGTTGTGCAGTTAAAAATTTATATAAAATCCCATTAAATATTTTCATTTGAATTGAAGGTGAAACAATTTTTTTAAAATTTTTTTTTAATCAAATTATGATGCTTTTTGGCACTATATTCACTGAAAATTGGCTTATTAATTTACATGCTAAATTGTATAAGAATAATAATTTTAACATTTCGTTTGAGAGCTAGCCCATAAAATATACAAAATTATTAATTCCATCAGGAGCTTGCCATGTTTAGTTACGTATGGTATCATGACCCCATAGCTATTTTTTTCTTTCTTTCCATGAGGTTTACTGTCTATGGTAAACATGGGGAATGCACCCTCATGAAATCCTTCAGCAACCCTTCTCTATTTTGAACCCTGTTTCTTGTCAAATAATTTTTTTATCTCTCCCCTCCCCCTATTTTTCCAAATGTTTAGATCACAATTGCATCTAATTTGGCACAGCATAACCACTCCTGGCTCTTGCATCATTAAGCTTCACCATCACTCACTAATTTAAAATTATTAAGAAAAATCTTAAAAGCATCTTAGGAAATTATTTTAAAAAATAAAAGCATTTTCAGAAAATAAATTCAAAAAGAAAAGTTTATATGTTAATCGAAATTAGTGAAAAAGGAAAGCTTTGTTACACAGATACTGTAGCCATGTGTTCATGGTGAAGAAGAAAGATTTAGAAAAAAATTCATCAACAATAAATTTGAAAAACATTTTTGATGGGAATATACTTATGGCTACTTTCATACATCAGCAAAGCCCTTCTTAAAAATTTTAAGCGAGGTAATCATTGTTGTGGATCTGTTTAATGAACAACAAACATTTAAATTTATATATAAGATTTTTAATCATTTCATTATTACTTTATTTATTATATTTTTTTCTTGTTTATTTAATCTAATATTTTAGTTGCATTTTTCACAATTTCATGTATTTAAGTTTAGTAGAGAAAATTCTATGTTTCCCATTGTGAAAGAGTTAAAATTTTTGAAATATGTTAATTTCATAGAAATTAATTTTGAACTTTTTCGAAGTACTTTTTTAAGTATTTTTTAAATCTGTTCTTATTTTTAGCAGATTATTAAATCAGATTTAAATGGATTTTTCTCCCTTTGAATTTCCTATAGCTTGCATTTGCTCATACTTGGTTTGAAGTAGCATCAAAACTTAGCTCCATTTTCAATGAACCAAAGGACAGTAAAAGTAGATCACTTCACCAAACAATGAAAACTACCTTAGATACTGATGTTAAATTCTCAGAAGGGTATGATGTTTTTTATTACTAGTTTTACTCTATAATTAAACAAGTATTATGTATTTAAATATTCATATTCATAAAATAGTTTTAAGATAAATTGTGAAATTAAGTATTGTATTTAATTATTTAGATATGAATACAATTCTCATTCTTTTAACAAACATTATATTTGTGGTTGAATTCTTAGCACTTTCAATATTTCTTTAAAATACTGATAATCAAAGCTAATGATGTGAAATGGATACTATTCAAGTTCACAAATCTCTTAGCGTATTTCAATTGAGTTCCAAATCTTCAGTTTCATAATAGATGTTGGATCTTACTTGTATTTGCTTCTGAATTATTACTTTATTATTTCAAAATAAAAATTAAGTCAAGTAAATTAATTGGAATTAAATAAATATTTAATTTTAGACAAACCAAGCAAGGTAGTAGAAGACTAATGGTGTGGTAAATGTTGTTTCATTATCAGCTTCTAAAATATTCACTGCTATTGATGAAGACTTTGCTTTTTGATTCAAGTTTATTGGCAAATGTTGTGTTTTATTGTCAACAGCTGTGCATAATTAGAAATTTTAAAAATCAAGCTTTATTTTATGTAAATTTTTTATTTCATACTATTATGTTGGCTGGGCTGCAAAGACATTCATTGTGGACTGGAAATTTGGTATGTTTCATGTATATTATCACTTTGCATCTCCACTGCAGGGTTATCATATTCAACCTCTTTGTTTGACTTCTGTATTTCTTAAAGTTTTACTAACAGCTGAGAAACAGGAAACAAAAATTAAGCAAAGAAAAATTGTGTATTGTCTGTATTTTTGTGTGTAAACTTGCTCCATTCATCTTGGAAATCCTGTACATACAATCAAACTAGCACTATAATTCTAATTAAAATTTACCCCAAAAAATGTTAAAGGGCATCATAAAATTTTATTTTGAGGCCTGTAAATTTCATTTTTAAGGAATTAAAAAAAAAAATTATTTGACAATATAACAATAATTAATTATATTTAATATAATTCTCTTAATGTAAAAATAGGCCCCCCGCGGGAAAAAAAAAAAAAAAAAAATTTGAGTTTGTTGTATGAATGTGTTAAATGGTCATGTATATCAGTGCTATATTTTTCAAATTTATTTGCTTGTTTCTGAAACTTAATTTAATATTTTTTCTGACAGTGAGTCTTATATCTTTTGAGGATAACGAGTCATATCAATTTCAAAAATATTGGGGATTATCGATTGTAAATATGTTTAATCAAAAAAGATTTATGATGCCATGTTTTGTTTCCCTCTAGTTTACTTTGGGTGCCAATATTAATTTATTAAAGAATTAGTAGAATATTATTCAATAAAAATATCTTTAAAAACCTGAAAGTTTTGTTTTTCCTGGACAATCCTTGTGGTTGGTTTTAGCTTCTTGTGTATACAAGGTTTATTCTAGATATGAAAAAGGGCAAGAGTTCATTTTATTTAAAAAAAAAAAAAAAAAAGACTCACTATGAATTAAAAAGACAAGATTTAAAGCTAATTTTATTTGCTTATTGTTGTAAAAAAATATGCTGTATACTTTTCATTGTTGTATATGTTAAAATAAATTAAATTTGATCAAAAAAATTTAATTTAGTATGTATTGATGTTTTTACTATACACATGTAAATATAGAAAATTAAATAATTAAATTAACTTAATATTTTAAGAAATTTATAGTTATTGACTACTATGAAAATTAGTAGTTAAATGTGAATTTTTTATTTGAGAAGAATTTTAAATGTTATGTAAGATTGTCTGAACTTCTCTCTCCAATTGTTACTCACACAAATTTAGTCAAATCTTAGTTTTATTGAATCAGCTTTTCATTGTGAATGTAGATGTTCAAATATAATAAATCCAGCAAGCTTCAATATATTTATGTACTTAGAGCCATATTATTAGTGATACACTAAACTCATTACTACTTTATTTAATGTTACATTTTTTCACTAAGAATTGTTATAGTTAGGAAAAAGTCCATAGTAGTTGGAAATAATATAAAATGATTTGTTTTATAAGATAGAGTATTGAATGTTTGGTTAATTGTTGATGCTATAGTAGCCATTATTAAAGGATTAAAATGGAATTTAGAGGTAGGAAATTATTTACTGTTATTGTAATATGAAATATAATACTCAAAATCTGAGAATTGGTAGAAAATGAATGAAAATTATGAAGCCAATATACTTTTATACTGTTTATTGTAGCTAGATTTTGTGATGTGTTTGCTCCATATGTCCTTTCTATGATAGAATATATGATGTGCCTTCTCATGAGGCTTTTTTTTTATATATTGATGAATCAATTATTATAGAACTTCTGATATTTTTCATACAGAAAAGGCATTAAAAGGTCTAAAAACCAGCAAAGTTGCTAGAATTTTATTGAAATCAGTGTTATGTAATAAAACTAATGGAATTTTTTTAAAAATAAAATATTATTGAATGGAACTAATGTTACATGAATAAATGACAAAAAGTGCTGAAAGTTACTCTTTCTGGATAATGATTCAAATGTCAAATAAATTTGAATAGAAATGCTCATCGCACATTTTTGTCAGGTAATAAAGCTGTATTTTTGGATCCGGTGTCAATATTGTAAATATTACTTTACTAGCCATTTAAAATTCAAATTGTATAAAAAAAAAATCATGTAATGAAGGCCTGATTTTTTTAATGTCTAGAGCACTAAATTGAAAATTAAGGGGAAGAGAGGAAAATAATTGTTACGTTATGTTAATCATTATTAACCACACTTGATAACAAAAAGATGCACTATTTGCCGATTGTATTTTTTTTTTTTTTGCTATTAAATTGTATTAAGATTTATAGGATTGTCACACTGAGTCTAAATTGCACATAACTAGTGCATTTTAAGAAAAAGTACTAAATTTTAAGTTGTATAAAGGGCTACATGTTTTCAAGTTTATCCATTTATTTTAATGCTTCAAAATTACTTTCTTCCTACTTTTCCTTCCCTTTTTGTAACTGTTAGATAAAAGCATTACCTGACATGTTGCCATTGATATGCCTTTGAGGTAGGCAGAGAAGTTAATACATGGCTTGAAAGTAGTAGATGCTAATTGCCTATCCTTGGAAATGGGTGCTTTGGTCTCTCTCTTATTCAATGTTGTGTTCTCTGGACTTTTGTAAATTTGTCTTTTTGAACACCTATTGTAGGCATGTAGACAAACTGGACTATCAAATTTACTTCAACTAGTCATTCTTGTCAAAGAGAGAAGGAAATCTTCCAGGAAATGACATCTCTTTTAATGTTTTTTCATGTTGAATTCATTGTATGCTGAACTATTACAAAGATTTCCATGTCCACAAATGTGATCATTTTGCAAAGCTTTTACAGACTCAATTTTGTTCTTGCCTAGTTTGTTGATCTATGGGTTGTGGTTCAGGAAATAAATAAAAATGCTTGCATAATTGATTACTGAGCTTCAGGAGACTAATGGGGCTAAATATCTGACTTCAAAGAAAGCGAGATAGATATAGCTGATTAATAAATTGAAAGAATAATCAAGTGGCATTCCCTCTACCAGAATGGACACTTTTGTATTTGTGATTATAAACAAAGCTGAAAAAAATTAAGATAATAAGATTTTAAGCACAAGATTATTTGCCCATTATTTTATGATCTACCAAAATGGCCTTCTAAAAGTAATTTTTTTTTTATATGGTAATAAGATTTCTCTTTTACATTTCATCTATTGAGTAGCAGTGGAGTTTCTACTTTTTTTAAAAAAAATTATTTTCACTATTTTATTCAAAATTCTTTGAGTTAATTTCAAAGTGAAATAGAATTATTTGATGACTGACTGGCAAAATAAAGTTAATGTATAAGTTTTTGAATGCTTTCAAAAATTTATACATTAACTTTCAAAAAATTTCTTAAATTCTCATTTAAGAAAAATTTATTTGATATTTGTGAAGGTATTGCCTATTTGTGATTAAATTGTAACTTGTTAATAAATTTTTCAGACGATGTACTAAAGTTTTGCCTTTGGCATCTGCAGCTTATCAAGATAATTTGCCAACTCATTACACTGAGGATTATCATCAAAATAAAGTAAGTTCTTATGTAAAGTGTGTTTAATCTTATCAACCGTAAAAGTTAGCATAATTTGAACTAAATTTACACTAATTTCCAGTACAATTAAACCAATTCAATCATCATTAGGGAACATTTTCTGGTTTGACGAAAAGGTAGATTTTCGCCAAAGGATTTTACACATTTACCTTTCTTTTACCAAATTTTTTTTTATATAATTCCTTATGCATTTTAAGTATGATTTCCTTAAGAAGTGTTGTTTCCAAACTTTATTTTGTGTGAAGAATATGTAAATTTATCTAAATATGTTTTTTATTCTTTGAAAGTGTTTTCCCATTTTTAATGAGTTTTCTTTAACTTACATTGTATGTCCGGGTTAAAACTGTAAACACTTTTTTTTTTTCACATTTTAAAGTGCTCCAGCTGAAATTTTCTATCCATAATTTTTTTGGATGACAATACTATAATTTAAATTATAATTAATAAAATGTATTAAAACTAATTATTAATGGGTTTTCTTTTATTCGCATTGTATGTCTGGGTCAAAGTATTTTCTCAAATTTTAAAGCTCTCAATTGAGCTGAAATTTTCTTTACATGATTGTTTTGAATGGCAATATGATAGTTTAGTTATAATTCATAAAAATTTATTGATTAAAACTAATTATTTTAAGAATTAAATTTTACACCAAGTCTTCAAATGGTCGCCATATCCAATGCGGGATTCAGCTAAAAAAATTTATACATATTTATTTTAGATGACAAATTTAATAAACATCAAATAAAATGAATTATGAAATCTAATAATTAAAAAAATTCAATTTGACTCAACATTCCCTTTTGCTCTTAAAATTTAAGGTTATAAAATAATGTTACAAAAAGTGTGAAATTTGAAAGGAAACCCATGCTCCAAAAACTCTTTTTTTACCCATGTTATTCCTGAAGTAAATATTTTTTAAATTCTTTCAACATTATTTGTTCAATGCTGATTAAGTATTTTTGAAACTTTGACAGAAAAATGGTTATATTTGGCATTTCTGAATGAAATGCATCTCACGTTGCTGGGATTTTTATTGGTCCATCTCAATAAGTTATTTTAATTTTAATTAATTATGGATAATTAATGAAAATTTGAAATCAAGGTAATGGAATTTCAAATGGAAAAAAAAAAAAAAAACCTAACGAAAATTTTAGTACCAACTTTGCTTTTATATTTTATAAAAATCAAAATTATTTAAATCCATTTTCAAATTAATATAATGTCTGTTGTACCTAATTTAATTTTTATTTTTTACTTTTTTTTAATTGTTACAATGCATAGTAAACATAAAATGAATTAGATAACTTCGAAGTTTTTAAACAGTCTATCCATATTTCTCCATTAAAATAACATAGTTAGTGTTAAATCTGTTCATCACTGCTTTCAAATACTGGTTTAAAAAAGGGTAAAATAAATTTAGGAAGGCAGGAAATGATTTTTTGCTGCTATTTTAAGGAACTTTTTATTCTGGTAAATTGTGTTTTATCTTAATATGATAAGCTCTAAAATTGTCAAACTGGTAAATAATAAGTTTAACTTTGTCTTTTATTTAACAACTGTATTTCCTTCTCAAGGAATTGTAACATAATGTTGATTGAGAGATATTATAAATAAATCTGGATGAATTATAGAGTTTTTCAAAAATTTTGTTGCATCTAAGTATAAGTCTCTATATATCAATTCTTTTCTTTCTATGTGATAATTAGTACCATTAATGCATATTATATATAAATATTGTTGACATCAAATTTAGTTTCGCATCTGATGTGAATAATTGGTGCACTTGAGACTCTTGTGTCTCATGAAACAACAAATAAAAACCATTTAAATTGCTTGCTTTAATTTTAATATCGGTACAGGATATTATTGCTTGCTTTAATAATTTATTATCTACTTCTGCATTTTTTATCGTTTGCTTTAATATTTGGATACAAATTTGAGTTTTTATTAAATACTTTTTTCTTTGAATTCATTATGTTGTACAAAAAAATGTGGCATTGTTTTTGTACAGTAGAATACTTGTACTTTAAAGGATTATTTATTAGTGTTCCATAAAGAAGATAACAACCATGTTGCTAGTTTAAATATAATGTGTAGTGATAATATGTGGTATATTTAGAAAATACACTTTTGTATTCAGGATAATACACTTTGATGTAAACAATTTATGAAGAATGTGGTTTTCTGTAGTAAATTTGTGTCACAAAGCCCACTAAAGTTTAATTTAATTTTGAATTTTGCCAAATATTTTAAAATCATGATGTGAATTTTAAGAATATAAGTATGTGAAATAGCTTTCATTGTTTTATTGATGTCATTTCAAATTACTAAGTTCTTACCTTTAATATTTGTGTCCCTTATTTAGTTAGCTCATGCTTTGCATGTATTTAGCATGCATGCTCGAGGACCAGCTGTCCAAAGGTATGCTAAGCAATTGAAAGAAGATTGTGAAAGATTATGGAAGAATGGTCATCAAATGTGTGAAGTCCTAAGCTTGACTGGGAATCATTGTATGAATCCAGTATGTATATGTTGACTTACTCTACCATTTTAAATTATTTAGAGTATAGTATTTACAAAATTAATTTCATTTTTATGGGATTTCTTCATATAATATCTTAAAGTCTTATTTATTACTAGAAACATTTCTAGATTTTAAAAATAATGTACTCTGTGAATATATAGACTTACAAGAATATATAAAAGTTAGTATTTGTGTATGAACTATAAGTTTTTAGGCTATTAAAATGTATTGTAATTAAATGAAATTAGTAAGTTTTATTTTAATTATGAAAATGTGTGGAATAAAATTTTATTCTACAACATTTCTCTAAAATTTAAAGTAATTTTCTTTGTAATTTACAGATTCTGTGACCTTGTTATTTTTCTACCTAATACCTTCTGAAAACAAACCGATTTGAAAAATCAACTATTATATTTATTTCATTTCACTGTAGTTTATTTCCCCCATATTCATACTAATAGCAGCATACATCTCTTTACAATATTGTTATTTTTATTGTTACTATATTATTTGTTATTGTTGTTACATTGTTTTAAATTTTATTTCCGATTCTTCTATATATAAAGGATATATGTAATATTTAGAATTTTACAAATATAAGTAATTTAATTTGTTAAAATTAAATTAATATTTTTGAAAGAGAAATTGGGGGGGGGGATATTTAAAAATAGGTGTTTTAGGATAAAAATGAAAAACTATAAAAAAAAATACTGGATAAGAATTTCTAGAAAAATTACATTTTGTAATTTATGTTTGTTGTCTAACCAACCATATTATATTAAATATATTAGATTAAAAGAGAGATCAATGTAGAATTTTGCTTGATTATAATATTTAGGTATCTGTATGCTTTAAAAATATTTCGAAGCTCATCATTAAGAAGATATTCTATTTTTTATATATGTTTAGTTTTTTTTTTCTTTTGAATTAGATTCATCGCACTGATACAGATAATCTTGAAGACAAATCTTTACCTATTATGTCACATTGCAGTCAAATAAAAATAGTATCTACTTGTGATTGTGGAAGTAAACAGGCAACAAGAGATGACCCTTTTGATGTTAAGGTATTCTTAGATATATTTATTTGTATTACCAAAAATTACAAATTATTATCATATATTCAAATTCCTTTCTCAAAACATGCATATTTTAGGCTGCAAATTATGATTTCTATGCTGCACAAAGAATTCTATGTTGTGGAACTTTGGAAAAAGTTGAATTTCCAGTATTTCAAGCTAGCTGTATTGATTCACATCCAGCTCGTATTTCCCCCATCCCCATTCCTGTGGAAAATGAAGTTGTTGATGAGAAAGCAAAAGACAGTAGTTCTACTAATAACTCTAGTCATGGACATAATTTATCAAAGGCTGAATTTTCTGAAGGTTAGGAACAGTTATTCTTCTTATTTATTGTAATAATTATCTTATATTTTGATTGCTTATCTAAAATCACACATATACAATATGGTTGAATACTTTAATGCTAGAGATGGGCCTTGTTTATGTATGATATTCATTTTTGGGTGCTCAGTTTATATAAATTTATGTATTCAAAATTTCTGACTGTTTTTGTGAGAGTGATTATAATTTCTGAATCTGTGGTCCATCATATGGAGTAATATTTATTTGGGGGGTGTTTAGCAGATGCACTGGCTGAACTTAAAAGTTGATTAATTAAAGTTGATTTTTTGAGTATAAAGGTAATTCCTGAATAATGTTAACTTGAATGACCAAAAATAAAGTTTAACAAACTATAATTCTACCTATTGTATTATTTTTTTCCATATATTCAAGTGTAATAATTTATAATTTTGAATTAACTTCTTTAATAATTTTTTGAATAATTTATTAATATGTAAATACAGGATTTCAAAGTTTTTAGTTTTAGAGATATTCTTGAAATTAAGGAAGTATTTTTTAAGACTCTGAAAGACCTTCATTTTTAATAATGGATGTAAAAAGTTTGATTAAAACTTTAATATCAATACAGGCACATTTATCTAAGAGTTTTTTTTAACAAATTTTTAAAACAATAATACAAAAAAAAAAAAAAAAAAAAACCTTTAACAAAAAAGTGTATGAGATTATTACATTGGTCCCATTATTAAATAATTTTCTTGAAAATAACATTTGGAGAATTTAAATATAAAGGAAACCAGTTAAAAATATTATTCAATAGAAATTTTTAAAAATTAACTGCTAATTTTATTTCTTATTACATAAATTAGTTATAAACAAATATATTATTTGTTTTAAAAGCTGAAGGATATATTCTGAAATCTTTATTCAGTTATATTTATTCATCATCATGTCATTTGAGCTATCAGTTATCTTATCTTGGAAAGAAAGTATATCATTGATTAAACTCATTTTTTTTATTTAAAAAATAATTTTCAAAATAACTGTATGTAAATATTTTATTTAACTTTTATTTGAAGTCTGGAATTTTGTTCAGGTAATTCAGAAGAAGAAAATTCACTTACTAATGAAATAGAACCTTTAGCAACCGATGAACAATCCCAAAGCCAAGCAGAAGATGAAAGAGATGAAATAGTTATTAGCATTCAAGATGAAACTACTCCTAGTAAAGGTTAGTTCAAAAAGAATTTTTTGAAATGCCATTTATTGTTTTAAAATGTGTATATATCTGCATGTCATGAAATTGCCATATATATATACAAGGGTGGTCTGAAAAGTTTCTGACCTAACAAAGGTATTAGAAATTTTTTCTTTAAATTTATTTTATTCTACTACATAGTCTCCTTGTAAATCTACACACTTCTCTCTGTGGTGCTCACATTTCTTTAACCCATCCAAATAGCATTTGGCATCTTTCTTTGCAAAATAATTGTTTATTAAGGTTATGGCCTCCTCATTTGATGAAAATCTCTGTCCTCTGAGCACAATTTTTAGATTATGTTACAAAAAAAAATTCACCTGGGTCTAAATCTGGTGAGTGAGAGAGAGGTCAAGCAATTCCAATTGTAATTCAGGGATTTTCTTTATGGCAACTGCTGAGGTGTGAGAATGTGAATTGTCTTGATGAAACAAATTTGTTTTTCTGCAAATGTGGCCGTTTTTTCCTATATTTTTGCCTCCAGCTTGTCAAGTAATGATACGTAGTATGCTACTGTAATGACTTATTCTGTTTGAAGAAAATCGATTAAGGTAACGCCATGACTATCCCAAAAAACAGTTGCCTTCACTTTCCTAGCCGAAAAAACAGTTTATGCTTTTTTTGGAGCCAATCCTTTCTTTGCAGTCCACTGTTTTAATCATGTTTTTGTTTTGGATATGTAATGGCATAACCAAGTTTTGTCTACAGTAATTAATCAACTCTTAAAATTCTGATTTATTGCACCAACAGAGGGCTGAAAATGTTCATTTGAACATGTTTAGGTCCAACTTGAACATACATGGCATCCAACATGTGGACAGCTTTTTCATGCCTAAATCTTTATTCAATATATGACAAACACATTCTTTGGTCATATTCATAGCCTCTTCTACCTCTCTCACTTTAATTTTTTGTTGTCTAGCACAATTTGGTGAACTTTAACAATGTTATCGTCAGGGGTTGCAGTTTTTGGATGTTTCTAACATTCATAGTCTCTCAAGCTGGTATGGCCACATTTAAATTCAGATGCCCAAAATTTCACTGTGGTAAAACTATTCCCTGTGCAGAGTCCCTGTACACAGCGTTCAACTCATTTTTGATATGCGTAAGGCATATTGCCTTTCAAACACAAATAATTAACAGCTTGATACTAGATTTCTTCAATTTTCACAAAAACACTCGCATCAACTCACTCGAATGATTGTCAAAGAACAACTGTGCATCCAAAATGGCTGAAATTTTGGTGAGTACCTGTCAAAAAGTGCGCAACCACATTCCCTAGCTTTTATTGATGGGTGCTGCCATCTTCACGTTAAGGTCGGAAACTTTTCATATTTATATATCATTGTAAATGTAAATTTAGATATTTTAAAAAATTAGTGCTTATTTATATATAAAAGAAACTTATCTTTTTAGTAATTTTAGTTAGTTTTACTATTATTTAAAATTTTTGTAGAATTTGAAATGGTGAATTATAAAATTGTTAGGTTACTTTATTTAGGCTATTGGGATTATTTTGCTTAGAGATTTCATTTTGATATATATATAATGGTGGCAAATGCAAAAGCAGCAAACACACAGTGTGGGAATGATCATGAAGTAAATTAAAGAATTAAGTTACTTTTGCTATCTTATATGTTTCTGAATATTTTATGTACATTGTTGCAATTAAAAATGGATTTCTAGTTGTTTTGAAATAAAATATAAAAGTTTGACTAAAGGCATTTATAATCTTATGTAAAAGTATTTTGATTAATATAAAAGAGAAAAGTTTTCATTTTGGCTAATATAAAATGGTTCTACATTCTCTGCTGAGTGGATCATTTGTAGAGAGCTGGGGAAAAAATTTTAAAGCTTGCTTCATGAAATTAACAATTTTCAATATTCCAGACAGATGTTTAACTCGACAGCCTTCTACTACTGAATATTTGCCTGGCATGCTTCATTCTGAAAGTAAACTAGGTCTTTTACCTATGTTTTCTTCTTGGTCTTTAATTTGCTTGGGACCATCTAGTTTGTATTCTCATAATATTGGTAAGAGTTCTTTTATTGAAAAATACAATAGAATCATTTTCTTCTGCAGCAGTAATTCATAATTACTATGCTTGAAATCCAATTTTTTGACAGGTTTACAGGAACAACCAGGATTCATCATTGGTACAAATTATTTATTACCTTGGGATGTAACTGTAAAGCTTGAACACAAAGAACGGTTTCCCCTTCTTTGGGAAGGCAAAAGACCTTTGAATATGAAAGCAAAAAAGGCTTTTAGAGGTGAGTAATGTATTCCACTTCTATTTCAACTTCCCCATATGTTATGGAAATTTATTTGTGCCTTCTTACATATTTATAAATTTTACAATTGTTGTTTGTTAAAGTTTGATTGCTCTTGTGTCTTGAATATAGTTAATTTTATAAAGTCACACACTTTTTTATTCGGTGCATTTCCCCCATCTTTTGAAACTTATTGAATGAAGCATATAATTACAGTGTTTTAAAAAGTTTGGTGAATTTTTACATAGCTGAAAATGTTATGAAAAGGTTTGGTACATGTTCAGAATAAAATTGAATCTAAATAAAAATACATCTGAAGAAATGAAAATATCTTTTAATATTAGTAATGAATATTACTTAATCTTTATCAGTACAATCTTTTATTTATTGATTTCTTTACATTATAAAATATTTTAAATGATTTACTGTCATGGAGAAAAATTCCTTTTTGCAATTTGATGTAATCCAATTGTTATTCTGAAATTGACTGAAACATAACCAATTTCTAATTTATTTTTGGTATTGAGTATTTTTGATTTACATTAAGGAAATAAATTTTTGTAATCTTTGGAATAAGTTTGTATGTTAAAATTTCTCATGAAACTTAATAAATTTGTTAGCAGTATTAATTATTATAAATATATTGATCAATTTAATTCAATGTATCATGCATTGAATTTTTTAAAGGTCGCTTTCAATATTATTATGTATTTTTTGTTTAGATGGTCCTCAATTCAACGTAAAGATATTTATTGGTGTTGAGTATGAATGTTGTAGAGGGCATCGTTTCATGTGTTCTGCACCAGACAGGGTGCTTAGAGTGACAAGTACAGGACATGTTAAAGTATGTTTTTTATGCATCCATATTTGTGTAACAGTTATTACAAAAAAAGTATGATAATGTTATTTTATTCTTCATTACTCTAAGACTTTATGTAAAATATGATATAGAAGCTAAATTACTTATTTGAAGATTGGTTTTATTATTGATTATGAAGCATTAGGATGTATTTTATATATAAGTAATTGCTCCAATAATTCATTAAAAATTAAATTACAATTCATTTCGTAAATTATATAAAAAATTTCTAAGGATATCCAGTTTAATAACTTATTGAGTACTCTTAGTTGGATGTTAACAATGCTTTATATTAATTATTCTAAAAAAAAACAACGTTGTTCTGTTTGCAAATCTAAGAATTATTAAAAATCATTGAGAGACTGAGAGTGATAGTTGTATTTTGTTATAAATTCTTAATATAAAGTGTTTGAAGTATAAAACTATATATATATATATATTGAAGGAATTAAAGTTATTAGTGGTATATTAATTTTATCATAAATATATGGCTATTAGAATTATAACATCAATACAAATAAATAAAATACTAAAAGAAGAGATTAAATATAAAAGATAAAGTTATATGCTAAGAATAATTTTTGAAAAATAAGATATAAATAAACAAAATACAATAATACAAAAAAATGAAAATCATTTGGAAACTATATCATAAATACAAAGCTATTATAATTCTATGTGCAAAAATAATATTAAATGCTAAAAAAATAATTAATTGCTAGAGATAAATTTAGGAAAACTTCATAAATTTAAAATTGTTAAATTGAAAGGAAATAATGTAATCCAATAGAAAATGAAAAATAAATAAATAAATAAAAATGATGAAAAAATAATAGAATGTTACAGTAATTAATGAGTTACATATGCTATGGGTGCATAGTTTTTCCAGATTTAAAGTCCAAACTCTCCCTTTCAGTGATTATTTTATAAAGGGTTCAAACCAAAAATTTGGCTGAACAAAGAACAATAAAAAATATCTGAATAAATTTTAAAAAAATGTAATATCACAAATATCTGAAAAGAATTAAAACTCAAATGAAAGGTTAAACATAATTATTTTATAAAACAATGGAATGTCAAAGATATAAAAGTATTAAAATCTATCCAGTACTAAGTGTAAGGATTAAAGGTAATATCATTTATAATCTAAAGTTAATTAAATGAAATGGGAAATTATTAAAAACAGTAAAAAATATGTATAATTGTTCAAAAACAAATTTAAATAATTTTTCAAAAGAAAACTGTGGAATATTTTATCAATTTTCTAAATCAACAACAAAAAACTATTCTGTTTTGTAATATTTTAAATTGTTTTTAATGAAATTTAGAGGATAACTTTCTGGCAGGTATATTTTTTGAAACTTTTTTGAATTTTTATGAATATAAGATGAATTATTAAGTAATCTTTTGTTCACGTAAAGTATAATTATATATAATATTTCTAAAAATCGATATACTAAGGTTACTGCTCTAGAAAGGTACTTAGACCAGGAATCGAAAGATATCTTTCTTTTTGTAAATATTTCTATTAATTGTTTTTCTATAATTTTTAAATTACAATATAAGTGAGGTTTAATTTCTTTATTATAATTATATTTTTAAGAATTTAAGATTGTTAATGTTTTTAAGTACTGTAAAATTATTATCAATATTTTTATACTTATAGAATTTTAAGTATAAATTAATATAACTGTTACTAGCAAAATATTAACAAATATTTATATGTTATATTTTTTATTGAATATTCTAATATAAATTTAACTTTGAGATCTTCAATTCTATAGGATTAAATAGAACTTCAAATAATAACTAAATATAGAGAAAAAAAATTATAAGCAGTATTTTGTTATAATTTTTGTAAAAAAAATTTTGCAGCTAAAGTGATAAGAACCATTAAATAAATCATTCTATTAAACTAATGGAAATATTAGAAATGATTTACACATTCTATGTCAATCCACATCTAGTTAGTCTTTTACAAAAGCACTGTGTGTGTGTGTGTGTCTGTGTTTGTTTGTTTGTTTGTTTGTTTTGTTTCAACAAAATATTTAGTTTTAATCATGTATATATGTTTATTTTAATAATTGTATGTAAATCTGTATGAGATAAAAAAAATCACTTAATTAAATTTTTTTTTAGGACAATGCTTCGAAAATTACTGGATCTGATATGCCTTTATATTTCCCTTGTCCTTGCAGGTATATATAATTTATTAATTTTGAAATTCGAGGGATTAGAATTTTTATTTGATATTTTCATTCTCGTTTATATATAAACAGAACTGTGAAAGCTAAATATACAATTAAAAATTGTGTAAACATGAATAGTTTTATTGAGGGAAATATTTTTGAAATTTATATTTGAATTGTTTTCCTTAAAGTTTGTTTCTCAACTAATAATTCTTCTCTCTCTCTCTTTTTTTTTTTTTTTTTTTTTTTTTTTATTTAAATTTTTTTAAAATGAAAAAAGATTTTAATTTCTTTAAATTTGTTTTTTGGTATTGTTTTTTTTTTTTTATTATTATTATTTCTTTAAAAAAAATTTAATATTAATGGTTTTCAAAAATTAAGAACATATTGAAAGTATAAGTTTTAAATAATTGTATTGAATAAAAAAATGTTTTAATTACATTTTCAAAAGCCTTAAATTCTAACCAAAATTTAATTAATGCATTTATTTTGTAATTTTAGGCATATTTACAAGAAATTATAATTTGATTTAAAAAAAAAGAAACATAATCCAAAATTGTTCTCTCTACTTTAACAACATTTGTGTGGAAATTGAAATATGCAATATACTGTTAAATTCAATGAAATTTAATTCAAAAGGGTTTTGGAGTGCTCAATCAATCTGTATGGTGTATGAACAGGAAGTTGAAATTTTGCATTTGTTTTAATTAAAGTTTCTATGTAGATATCACTACATATCTCTTGTTATGATAAATGTCATCTTTAAAAATGGTAGCAGTCAACTTATTTTCATTATTTGGTACAAAACATCTTTTTAAAAAACTAGTCTCTTAAAAGTATTTAAAAATTTCCATTTTTTTTTCTCCCCATATAGATCCTCAAAGCCGCAAATTGCTCAGCTGATGAGAATTCATGTTGTTACGCCGAAAGCTCCTGTACATATTACTCTTCATCCAAAAGTGCAACCAGCTCCTGACCCTTGTCCTATATTTTTTCCAACTATTAGTGAACCTCTGAAACTTTCTCAATCTGCATATTGGGTCTTAAGATTACCGTATCCTTTTTATCATATAATTTATTCATAAATTATGTTGCACTCTATCTGGAAAATCCTATAAAATATGTAAAACAATTTATGAAAAAAGTGTAGTGTTAACATGTCAAAGTAAGTTCATATTACATAATATTATGTTACCATTTTCTCATGTTAAAAACAAATATTCTTTTGTATTTATTAGAGTTTAAAATAGAAATTTATATTTCTTTTAGAACTTTCTGATATAAATATTCTACACTAAAAGTTGTTTTAATTAATTGTAGTAATAATGCCTTTATCTATTTGAAATTTCAGTGTATTACAAGAAATTGAACTTTCAAATAATACAGTCTGATTAAGTAATGATTAACATGGTTAATAGATAAATTTAAATTATATTCACTTGTGGGGATGTGTATTTGTATATAAAATATTAGAGATAGTTCTTATTGCATTAAAGGAAAACTTATTTTATGCTTTACTAAATTTGATCTAAAAGAAGTTCAAATCATACAAGTATGTTATTTCTGTTTTTCTTAATAAAAAATTTTATTATCTGTGATTATTGCAAAATTTTAAGGAGTGCCAATTTCTATAATTTGGAAAAGAATTTGTTTTCAAGATTATTGTCATGTAACACATTCAGTATATCACAGTATTTTAATATTAGAACATGTTTCATTCATCTTATCAATGCACTTTTATTTGTTATTTTTATGTGTAATATTTTTCAATTTTCTGTCTTTTTAAATGGTCTGTTAATTCATTCATCTAATTCATTTTAATTTTTAAGTTATTTTATTAAATTTTAGCAGATTTGTTACTTGCCTTAATTATTTTATAGCTTTGTTTATGAAGGAGAGCATGGTCCTTTTTTACCTCCTCGCGAACCCATGCCAGTTTCAGCATGTAGGCTTCTGAAAGGTACTTACAACATTGCTGAACAACAATCAAATCGATGAAAAATAATTTACGTTTTTCCAAAAAAAGGTGATTAATTTTTTTTCATATTTATGTATTTTAGTAAACATGCATTTTAAATTGAATTGGTCACCATTTTTCTTGAAATTGTTATTCATAACCTTGAATATTACATTTTCAATACTTTCATAATTCTAAATTTTCTAACATGTCACAAAAAAGTGCTGTAAAAAGTGTAAGTTTGTATACTTTAAATAGACACAATTGTTTGTGTATTATAACTTAAAAAAATCTTAGTTATACGAGAAACGAGAATTTATTTCTGTAAATCTTAACTAAAATTATAGTTATTCACAAATATTACTGATAAGTTATTAGCAAGTGTAAGGATGGAGTAATAGATTAATTACAAACTTAAAAAATAGTGATTATATATATATATATATATATATATATATATATAAATTGATTTTTTAAAAATTTAATGGTTTTGAAATATTGCCTCTTAATTCACTGCAAAGGGTCTGACTTGGTGGGGGAAACACACACACCCCATAACTTATTTGCTTTTTTAAGACATATTGGCCTTTTACACCAAATTTGAATTTTTAACTTTTAACTTGTATTTATACTTTCTATGAATTTTTGCTTAAGAATTATAAATTTTAATTCATTTTAACAAATGTTTGGCGCAGCAATGCTACCTTGGCTCTTGCGCCATAAAACCTCACAGTGACTCACTGCAAAGGGATCGA
The DNA here is from genome assembly GCA_019974015.1 of Nephila pilipes. Classification (NCBI taxonomy): domain Eukaryota; kingdom Metazoa; phylum Arthropoda; class Arachnida; order Araneae; family Nephilidae; genus Nephila; species Nephila pilipes. Next base: position 596,559 of record BMAW01126308.1, read on the forward strand.
TCCTGCTTGAATGATAAGTTATTTATATGCAATGATTCAAGAATATTGTTCTAAGATTACTAATTATGTATTTATCTTAATTATAAAAAAAATTGTAATGCTTTTTTTTTTTAATTATAATTTTTAATATTCATTCATGTAACTTGAATACTATTTCAAAGTTTAAATTATTTATATAAAAATACATACTTTTTTTTTCAGGGAATTTCAGTCTTTGGGAAAATCCAAAGTGAAAGGAGTAATCCATTATCCTAACATCTGGGTTACAAAAGCAAAGAATTTGCTTGGAAAAAAAAAAGCTTTCCCACCCAACAAACTCTAGATGGTAATCTTGGAGTTAAATTAATGAATATGATGTGAAGAGTTTGTCAGCTGTTTTTCATTCACTTTCATAGTGGGATACGAATGGAATTTGTATCACTTAAAAATATTATCTTCAGTGAACCAACTGACATTACATCAATTGTTTTAATGATGGTAATCTATCTTTTAATTTAAGTGGCAGAAATAAAGTAGATGTTATTGTCTTGGCAATTCCTCTCCTCTTTCCATTCTGTTTGCCTTAATTTTTTTTTTACTTTTATGGAAATAAAAAGTTTGCAAACTTTTTTTAAAAAAATTGCTCATGATATATATGTAAATACCTGGATTCATTTCTTATAACTTAGTAATTGAAATGCATCAATTCAAAAACTGTTGGCAAGTCTACATTTATTGATATACAACTCTATACTAATTTTAGAATAACATTATTAGTACTCGTATTAAAATGAATGTAATTTCATTGTGTGAATGATATTTAACAATTGTCATTCCTTTATTCTTAGAATTTACTTTAAATTCATAGATGAACTTCTATTTTGTTATTTTTACATTAATTGATTTACTAGAAATAAATTTAAAAAATAAATTAGTCATTGTAATTAATAACTTTTTAACTGCAATTGATTTCTCCTGAATACTTTTTTTAATTGTTAGATTTAAAGTTTGGGAGCCCTAGAGCAATTCTTAAGCATGCATTCTCCTTGATATCAAGATATATATATATGGTCATGCATCATATCTGACAAGTAAGCAAAAACTTGCCAAATTATTGATTATATTTACTTGTTTTCTGCCATTTAAGTTTATTGAAGTAAAATAATGTTTCATTTTGTTTATCTTGAGAATACAAGTTACTTTCAGTAATGCTTTATTTTTAAGAATAATAAATATGTGGCTTTGTGTATGAAGATATTTTCCTTAAGTATTGTCTGATATTTGATTAATTATTAATTAAATTAAACTTGGTACAAATTAAAATTTTATATTATAATTGCAAATATAATGTTGTTCAATTTCAACTCATACATATTCGATGGCATTAGTATAATACTATTGGAAAAGAAATATTTGTTGCAAGTTTTACTTCTTTATATCAAAGTGACAGGATTTGTAAAAGCAATCATATCAATTATAAGTGTGCAAGAAAAAAAATAAGCAAATCAATCTAATTTATAATTCAACATTAAAATAAATATTAAAAAATCTCAATAAACAATATTGTTAAGAAAAAAATATCAACTTAAATCTTTAAATGTGAAAAAAAGCAGTTAAAAGAAAACAATTTAATAATGATAGGATTATATTTTTTATTTCAAAATCTTATGAAAAATTAATTTACATCTAATACTGTTTTATTTTTAAGAATGCATAAATATATTGACAGCAAATGATTGCTATTAAAAATTCTTGGATGAAAGATATTCCTTAACATGTATAATTTTATACCTTGTATTACTCATCCAATAAAAAGATATTTCTTGAAAAGTGCATTTATTTGCTTTTGTTTTATTCAACTTTTTCCATGTTTGGCTTATACTATTTATCCATGATTGGATTATACTATTTAAATTTACAGTTGAACCTCTATAAATTAAATTTTAAAGTTCCTGAGGAAAGAATTCAATATGTAGAAATTTCAATGTACAGAAGTACATATTGTAGAGTAAAAAATACACATAATCCAAATAAAAAGCCGGGAATAATTTCAACTCGAGTTTTTTATTCTGCAAATTAATTCTAGAAGAATAAAATATGTAATAGTATAATTTTACTATAAATTAACATAAGAAATTTAAATAAGAATATTAAGATGTCAGCTGTAGAGAAAGGATAATTCATAAACATATCTCGACTTTCCTTCTTAGCGACAGGTATATATATACAACGAAGAGAATGCACTTCGCTTCAGTTCATGACTCTGTGGTGACCGGGAATGACAGAATAGTCCCACTGTAGCTCATGCATGTCGTAAGAGGCGACTAAAATGGGTACCCAATGTCTAGGGGTATAGCCTGCCCCTGGGGATTATATCAGGGACTAAAACTTCTTTAGATAAGTACGGACTTCATGACCCCGAGGCACCCGAGTGATCTTTTCCTTTCCTATGGGGTTTACTGTCTTTGGTAAACATGGGAGACGCCCTCCCGGGTTACCCTAGCTATATATATATATCTTCTCTATTTTCGACCCTCCTTCTTGTCAACCAATTTTTGTCTTTTTTCAATTTTTTCACGTCTAGACCACAGTTAAATCTTGTTTGGCGCACCATAGCCATATCTGGCTCTTGCGCCAATAAACTTAACATTCACTCAATCGCTTTAGTTCATGCTTTCCTGTATCAGTTCTCGAGAATAAATGTGGGGCTTGCAGGTGGACTTCATCTGTCAACCATGGTCGAATGCAACCTGCAAATCTAACTTTAATAGGATGCATTGAATGTAGGTTTATGGCGCAAGAGCTGAATCCAGCCCCTATGTTATTGCCAGAAAACAAGTATCACTGCAATTCAAATTTAATTGGCAAATTTTCATCATTTTCGTACTAAAAATTTTAATGTAAAGTTTATTTTTTAATGATATAAAGAAAACTTAAAGCATGAAATTATCAAAGAAATTTCTCTTAAAAATTAGTAGATATATATATGCTATAAATGTGTATGTAATTTACACATTTATTGATAATATTCTAAAAAGGGAATGTGGCTGTGGTAGCTTAGTGGTTATGGTTTCGGATTCGAGACCGGCGGTTTTCGTTTAGTCGCGGGTTTGATCCTTGGCCGCTAAAGACCCGCTGTGTAGCCGGGGCTGATGCACATTAAATCTGTTCGGGGCCCAAAGTCCTCCCTTTTGCTGGTGTGGATGTTAGGAGAGGGAGGTGCCAGCTCAGGTGTCGTCCTCGTCACTTGACCGTGGTTCAAAATTACGAGGTCCGTCGCCAATAGCCCTCGTGTTGCTTCTACTGCGACGTTCATTAAAAACTAAAAGACAGAGGTTCAAAATTATGAGGTCCGTCGCCAATATCACTCGTGTTGCTTCTGGTGCGACGTTAATAAAAAAAACTAAATTAAAAATTAAGTTTATGATAAAAGTTCCACACACATATATAGCTATAATCTCCTATCTTCAATAAGTGACTTGGTACATAGAAAATATTGCCTGTTAATTGGTGCAGGGGTGTAATGTAGGGAGGAGGAATACAGAAGGAGCCATAGCCTCGGGGCACAGATGTGGAGAGCATCATACCATGGTCATTAGATCGGACAACTGTAATTGTCATCAGGACTGCTTAATGTAGAATTTCATGAAATGGCTTTGTAATATTTGATTGTGGCTCGAAGATATAGTGAAATGAATCATGACTTTTAAAACTTAACAAAACCTTTATTGAAGATTAAAATAGGTTTGTAGCATTCCAGGGAGGCCTATTTAACTGCTCCAATGCTACGAAAACCTTCAACTGAACTCGCAAAACTCTCTTTTTCTCTCTCTCTCTCCCCCCCAACGTGAGCGGTTCTGCCAGCGCAGCGTAGCGGAGGTTTCTAAATCATTGCTCGGAGTTGGGTGGGAACACTACAAGTTCAAAACAAAGTTGTAAGATATGACCTTAACAAATATGCTTACATTTATGTGTATTTAAATAAAAGTCTGTGTAAATATTATATTCAAAATGAAATATACAGTGGCTCAAACAATTGAGGATACACCTTACTTTCACTTGATAAATCCAACTTTTAATGAAAATAACACATTAACTAGAATAGAAGACGTATTTTTACTTTTACGCGTAATAAAAGGGTTAATTTACTGTAAAAATAACGAAAATCAACAAAAAAATATCTAAAATTAAAAGTTTCACAAATATTTGAAGTAAACATAGGCAGATCTTTACCTCAAAAAATTAAGGATACACCAATGAAATGTTTTCGATATATTACATGCATAGACAGTATCAGTATTTTGTTGCATGTCCTTTGTCTTTTATAATGTCCTCCAAACGTCTTGGTACCGATTCGACCAATTTTTAGTGGTATCTGGAGATATTTTATCCCATTCTTCTTGTAACACTTGCTTTAAATGGGCTTTGTTTCTAATCTGGTGTTTTTGGACCGCTGTTTCTAGTGTGGCCCACAAATTTTCTTTGACATTGATGTCAGGGGACTGTGGCGGTGTGTGCAATTGCTGTTTACAATGAAAAAGACACCACATTTTGACATTACGTGCCGTGTGTTTGGGGTCGTTGTCGTGCTGAAATATAAAATTTCCATCTAAACCCAATTTTTGTGCACTTTCTTTAAGATTGTTGCAGAGTATGTCTATATAAAGCTTATGATCCATTATACCATCTATAAAAACTAAATTTCCTACCCCATTTGCAGCCATACAACCCCAAACCATGACGGAGCCACCACCATGTTTAACTGTAGGACGTAAATTTTTTGGATCCAAAGCGGTGTTCGGCTTTCTCCAAACGGTATGACGACCATCGCTTCCAAAAATGTTGAATTTACTTTCATCACTAAATAAAACTTTCTTCCAAAAGTTTTCTGTCTTCAACTGATGAGTTTTTGCAAACTCCAAACGTTTTTTCTGATTTTGTAAGCTTATGAAAGGTTTCTTTCTAGCTACTCGACTGCTATATCTAGCATGTCTAATCACATTTCTCACAGTTTCAGCACTTACACTTCTGCAGATTATTCGAGAAGTTTCTGCAGCTAGTTTGACTGCACTTAGTTTAGGATTAATCTTGATATCTTTTAAAATTTTCCTGTTACCTACATCACTCAGAATACTTTTCCTTCCTCTTCCACTCTTATTTTGAATTAATCCATCGCGTTTAAATTTCCCAATGATTTTCTGGACACATGAGTGACTTCTACCGACAATTTCAGCTATTTCACGATAAGATTTTCCCTTCTTAAATAACCTTAATATAAATTTTCTTACATCAATACTAGTCTCTTTCCGAGGAGCCATTTTCCATTTAAAGTTACAGCTTTATATTCTCATAACCAACTTCAAAAGACAGAAATAACAGTTGAAAAAGGTTAAGATAAAATTTCCCAAACTTAGATTATTAGTAGCAAGCAAAAAGAAATCAAGTAGTAGTTAAACAAAAATTTCATTTGTGTATCCTCAATTTTTTGAGGTAAAAATCTGCTTATGTTTATTTGAAATGCCTCTAAAAAGTTTTATTTTAGAATTTTGTCGTTGATTTTTCTTTATTTTTACAGTTAATTAAACCTTTTGTTATGTCTAAGAATAAAAATTCGTTTGCACTTCTGGTTAAGGTGTTATTTTGATTGAAAGTTGGATTTATCAAGTAAAAGTAAGGTGTATCCTCAATTGTTTGTGCCACTGTATTTTAATTTTGAAACGGAAGCGGCCGGTCGCGATCTGCTGTAGCCACACAACAAATGCAGTTAGTATGTCTGGGTTGATTTTTGAATTATTGTCCTTGAACAACTCATAAACATGACGGTGAGTAAGTGACATTTAATTTCTTCAACTTTTTTATAATTTAGAAGAGAGGTGCAGCTTGATATCGTTTATTTTATACTTTGATAAAGTTTCATGTGTACCTAAATTTGTTAGTTATAGCAAAGTCAAACTCGTATGCTGTGCACGATTCTTCGAACATATAGGAGTGTTCGAAGAATATAGGAGGTAATTGGTTTTTTTTTTTGTTTTTTTTTCCCCTTTACTTTTAAATGGCTTTGCGGTTTTACTCACGTAGAATGTTATTTATTCATTTTAACGTATTGAACCACGAATAATTTAATTTTACACGTGTGCAATGCATTTGTGATATTTTTTTTTATTTCTTAAAGGGGCGGCAAATTTAGAGTTCGCACCGGGTGACAAAAATCCATACAATGCTAGTAGATTAGTAGGAAGGAAAAAAAATGAGTAAGTGTTGCATTATACATTGGATGGATCAATTACACTCATGTTCGAAATAAAAAAATTTTAACTTTTGGTTGATTATCTACAGAAGTACCAAACTGATTTTAATGGCATTATGTATGTACATGCATTGATATATTTTCTTAAAAAAATACAGTACATCGGTAATGGTACACGCGTATGATCGTAAGTACGGCTCGTCACACAGGAAAGTTTGAAAGAGATAACAGAATGGGAAAAAATGGCTCAATAGAGAGCATGCCTTCTCCCCCCCCCTCCTCTTAAAGTAATGCAGTTTTCGCAATGTGAATTTAAGCTGAAAATTTAACAGTTCATAAATCTCTGTGGCAGTCGGTTCCATTCCACCAACAACGTTGTTTTCAGATTATGAGGGAGGGAAGGCGAAATATTACCTTCCGCATAGCATTCCAAATATGCTCTATAAGGGTTAATGTTTGGATATCAGGCTGGCCAATCCATCAGCCGAATATCCTCACTTTCCGGAAAAAAGTCAGTGAGATCAGCCTTATGTGGACGAGCGTTGTCAACCATAAAAATGATACCAGAATTAATTATATCCTTGAAAAGTCGAACATTCAACTCACAGATTTCTTCCCCATACCACAGAGCCTCTGTCAAAGACGTGAAAATCTATGATCCCTTTCAGCATGATGCCTCTCCAGACCTCCACTCCCATTCCAATCTCAAAAAGTGGATCCCTGCTTCTCTCCAGATAAAGGTATGTCAAGAAGCAGGTTAGGTCGAATCCGGACTAATCGCGACACAACTGAGAAATCGTCGGACTGTTACATCTCTATATAATGGACAAATATTGGTCTTTATGAGTCATCGTGGCTCTTGGAAAGCCTTCTCCAGCTTTTCTTTTTCTGGATCCAATCTCCTTCAAATGTGTCCATAAGTTGCACGTAACTCAGGACGGTAAAATACGCAAGTCCTCAGTAATCTACATTTGAGACTGTCCTGCTTGTAGACTCTTTCTCGACCAGTGTCGTGACCGGGTGGAAAAGAATGGTCCCACTGTAGCTCATACATGTCGTAAGAGACGACTAAAATGGGTACCCAGTGTCTGGGGGGATAACCGGGCACCCTGCCCATGGGGACTATATCCGGGGCGGATCTTATAAGGGAGGTATGGACATCATGATCCCAAGGCACCCAAATGATCTTTTTCGTTCCTTTGAGGTTTACTGTCTTTGGTAAACACGGGTGACGCACCCCCGGTATACCCTAGCGATCCTGCTCTACTTTCCACTGTGTCCTTGTAAACCAATTTTTATCTTTTTTTTTCATTTGATTCACACGTTTAGATCACAGGTTTTTGGTGCAGCATGGCCACATTTGGCTATTGCGCCATTAAAATACTATCACTCACATCTCTAGTCTCTCAATGATTCATTAGATCACGGGAGCCTGAGGATTATGGTCACGGACTCGTTACTGGTGGCTTTCATCGAGTCGAGAGTTCGAACTTTGATGCCACTAAAGACTCGCCGTGCAGTCGGGGCTGATGCACGTTAAATCTATCGAAGTTCAAAGTCCTGTTGGTGGGGTGTGATAATCAGGGGAGGGAGATGCCAGCTCAGGTGTCATGCTCGTCATTTGGCTGAGGTTTAAAATTAAGGGGTCCGTCGACAATAGATCTCGTATTACTTCTAGAGCGACTTTAATAAGACCATTCAATGATTCATCACCTTGTTCCATTATCCAAATGCTTGTTGCTACTCATTTTAACTGTTTGCTCTTGAATGTCTTCGTATGTCCTTAAGAGTCTGTATGTGCCATGAAAGTTGTCGAGGAGAACGAATGAACAAAGCGCGGAAATTAGTTCGTGTGCTTACAAAATATTTTCATCTAAAAGCACAGCCCATAAGCGAGTACGCGTACGTAATCGACAATAAAATTTCCATCTTTGTTTCGAAAGATTCATTTTGCTCATCGTTTAGTACTTTTCGAAAAATTCGATTAAATATGCAAATTATGTTAATGTTGAACATCAGTGAATATGCTGTTATTAAGTTACATAAAAAAATGAACATGTTTTAAGTGAACTATTAGGAATTCTATTATAACATTTCTTTGTCATCAAACTCGGAAAAAATTATATTCAAAACAAGAATCCATACATATTGCATTAACTGTCACAAAAAAAAATTCAAAATAGATCTTTATTTATTTTTAATTACTATAAATGTCGAATATTTTTATTAATTGCTATACATCAGATATCTCTGAGTTCTACTACTTTCACAAAAAAAAAAAATTGAAATTTTATTTTTGTATAAAATTATATTTAATTACCTAGCGAATTAGTAAAATTAAATATATCTTTTTTGTTCGAAGTATAAATTCCTCGTCTTATTACGAATACAATATTTTTTATTGTTCTTCAATTTCCATATTACTCTAAAATGTGTAATCTCTTTCGTTCTTGTGAAGAATTTTCATACAAATTGCAGTTGCTCTTAGAAGGAAAAAAAATCAGCTATTTTTATTTTATTTGCTGTCACGTTATTTTTAATGAATAAACCTGTACCATACAGTATGCTTATATAATATTTTATGTTTTTAGAGAAGTTTCAATAAGGCTCTTTTTAAATTGCCGTCAAGTTTGTTTGAGTTTTTACTAAGGATGTTACAAAGTGTGAAAACTGAAAGTCCTTTGATACGTATTTATTTTCTCGAGGTAGGCACTTGGAAAAACCACGGCCTGGTACTTTTGCTGACTTTCCTTCCATCTCTGCATGACGTTGAACTCCATATTGCTCTTGGCCTCGGTAGCTTAGTGATTATGGTCTCGGACTCGCGACCGGCGGTTATCGTCGAGTCGTGGGTTCGAGTCTTGATGCCACTAAAGACTCCCCTTATAGCTGGTGCTGATGCACGTTAAATCTGTCGAGGCCAAAACTCCTCCCTTAGCGTTGTATGGAAGTTAGGAGTGAGAGGTGCAAGCTCACAGGTGTCGTCGTTGTCACTTGATCGAGGTTCAAAATTACGCCAATGGCTGTCGTGCTGCTTCCAGCGCGATGTTAATAAAATCAATCAACTATTTTGCACTTGATATTTGAACAACTCTTCTTTCCCAAAGGCTTGTTGAATCTTACGCATCGTTCCTGCTTAGGAATCGTCTGGTTTTAAACAAACTTTAATACAATAAAGTGGCTCAAGCTTGTCTGCCATTTTTCCAAAAACCATAATCAGACGGCCCCATTCTTACACTTTTCTCACTCATCGATGGTCTGTTAGTGAATGACAACTTCTGCAAGAAGTTGAAGACTCCAGATACTCAGTAGCACACTTGCACCAATCCATACTTCCCTAACTTCATTTGTTTACCCGCGAAAAGTTACGGTTGGATAGTTTTTGAACACTCCTCGTATATTGCACTCAGAAAAGTAAGTCACTGTGTTTTCTTACCATAATTACAAATTTTCAGAACTAGCAGGATCTGCTCATGCTGTATGGAACGAAAGCAATGTCTTAATGTTAACCAAGAAAGCTATCAATGGATATGTCTGCCAGTGAATGACAACTTAAGCAGGAAGTTTAAAATTCCAGATACGCTGGAATGTGGAAATGCAGTCGTCAATAATTCGATATAAAAATCAACGTTTTTAAAAACAACGTTTTTATATGGTGGCAAAGTTTATTAAAGAAAATTATTGAAATATTAGTTAAAACTGTTGGTTATTTTTAACTTTAAAATTTACTAAAAAAGAAATATTTGTGAGCGTATTAAAAAATTCATAATACTCATAAAATCAAAACATGCATTTGAAAATTTGTAAGTCATTCTATTAAAAAAAAAATGGGAACCAGAATTCAGAAAAAATTATTATGATAAGACATGGTGCCAAATATTGGAAACTTTCTTTCTTGCGAATGATTACTGTCTAAAAGTCAGCAACCCTTACTATCTCGGAGATAGTAAAGGGGAGATAGTATCTCCCCTTTGTGAGTACAATAGTTTTACGAGGCCTCATGCGGTGTGGGAGTGCCCGGTGTTCCCAGAGGGGGAAAAAAATTTCCTCAATCCTAAAAGCGCTGAGAGGAAAGAATATTTTGACTTATTAAAATTATTGAAATATTAGTTAAAACTTCTCGCAAACGTCTAAATATTGCATTGTTAGGCCAGTACGAATGATTCCCAAAATTTCAAAGCTCTAGCTTGATGGGAAGTTGGTTAAATTAACGATCGAAAATTTGATGACACACACACACACACCAAGTGAAATTCAGAAAAACGTTGTAAAAAACGTTGTAACAATGTACAACTTCCAATGAAACTTTTTAGCTACGATATAAAGCACAATTTTTTTTTTTTTTTTCC
>BMAW01126308.1:607233-625445 GCA_019974015.1 Nephila pilipes
TCGGAATGTTAAGTTGATAATGCTCTGAACGACATACGCTCCTAATTTCAATTATTTTATGCTAAGAAATAATCTTAAAAATATAAGCATTTTTTCCTCATCATAATGTGTATAATAAGTTTTCTTAGTTAGTTTTTGCTTTAATACTTTGATTATTTTATTATTTATAAAATAAAGTATTTTTTCAGTTTATATGTGTTATTTATTCAAATATAAACAAATTGTTCGTAGCATTTTTCTGTTTTCGAAATAATTGAATCGATAGCTGATAATTATAGAATAGTATACAGCCCTTAAGTGTATCGTTTCCGGTATCAGAGAGTTATGGTTTCGAATATATCCTGAATTACTGAAAATAAGTGAAGGATAATTAATTAACAATTAAACTGAAAATCTTTTTTCTTTGGCTATTCAGTTAAAGAATATCTAAAACTAATTGTTACAGCTCCCCTCCCCCTTTTTTTTTTAACTGTGTGTAATAAATTCGTACACCCTCAGGAGCTTATCTTCCTCAGATAAGTACGGGCATCACACTCGATTCACCCTAGTGATCTTTTTTCTTCCATATGGGGCCTATTGTTTTTGGTAAACATGTGTAGCAATCCTTCAATAAGAGCAGTCCTTCTCTATTTTCGACCCTCCTTCTTGTCAACCAATTTGTATATATATATATATATATATATATATATCTTTTTCCATTTTTTCAAACGCTTAGATAACATTTACACCTTATTTGGAACATCATAGCCACAATTAGCTCTTGTGCCATTAAACTTCAATGCATTCTCTAATGAATTTGTACTTCTTTTTATTTAAAAATAATCTTTTTTTAGCCACCCAAGGGGCTATTGTTTTTGTTGGATCACTTTTCGCATACCAAATCATTTTTCAATTTTTTATCATTTTTTTTCAATTTTAATTACATTTAGCTTAAGCATATTCAATTTAATAATGTATCGTTTGCCTTAATTTTAATTACATGTAGCTGATATAATATTCAATTTAATAATTTGTCGTTTCCTTTAATTATAATTACATTTAGCTTAAATATATTCAATTTAATAATTTGTTTCCCTTATTTTTAATATCGCAAAAGTTTACTATTGTCTATTTCTTGGTATTTTATCGTATACTTTAGTTCTTATATTTAATTGAGTAATTTAATAATAATTATTAAAAAAAAGTGCACCTTAAGTGGGTAAATCTGTTCTTTGCAAAACTTAGCCTAGGAAAATAATAATCTATTATATGCTATTATTTGGTGAAAAATTGTTTTGGACAGAAAAAAGCAAACCTAACATTTTCAGAATTTTGAAACACTCGATTAACATTAATGTACCTGTAGCGTAGGCTATAGATAACCCCCGTCAAAGACTTTTGCTTTGAACCCCCGCTTTTGTTCCCAGCTTCCTATTCAAAGTCACAATAAAAAGTTTATAGCTTAAAAGCCATAAATGAGCAAAGTCAGGTGACTTGGGTCAGCCACATTCATGAACATCTGACTCTGTTACACAGGTGCGGCTGAGTTGAATCCTCTTTGTGAGGTATTGTTGACCTTTGACATTGATATATATATGTGAATTTAGGGCCTAGCCGTATGACGGCTGACATCGGCTTGCACGTGGGGAAAAGTGACATTGGCCGATAAGAGCGAATGGTGTTGCAGGGGACAAAATCGGAGTTTGTCTTTGATAGGGTGGTTCATTCAAAAATGAAAATAAATCAAAAGGGGTGTGTGTGACAGACCTACCCGAGGTCTTAAAAAGGGAGAAGAGAAGGAGGATTCCTGCCCGGGAGAGAGAGAGCTAGAATTTGGAGGCGATTGCCTGCTCTTGCGATTTTAGAACTAAAATCTAACTGCATTTGATATTAAGCTATTGGTGGTATTTTAACTACATGCGTTTGGATTTGTACTGTGTAGCTATATGTGTTTGGACAATGTGCAAATAGAAATCAGGCAGAAACGCCTAACTAGAATATAATCCTTAGATTTGTAAAATAAAGAATTATCTTCTCTTAAGGTGTGTGATCCCTTCACTCTACGCATTCTGGGGTCACGACGTTACAACCCATATTTAAGTCTCTTTAACTCAGGAATCTTCCGAGTTGATTGATTAATTCATTGACCACATGAGTTCCCTTGAAGCCGTTATTATTGATGTCGGATTTGCTCTGCTGCGATTTAATGGGGTATTTTCCAAATTTTGTTTTATTTTATTTATTTTTGGACTGCTTTACCAATGTAAATGTTGGAGAACGGGAAGCCAGCAAGGGGTCAACCTCGACACTTGATCTTGGTTCAAAATTACCAAGTCTGTCGCAATAGTATTGCTTTTTAGTGCAACGCTTATAAAACAGTCAATCAGCTGATATGAATAAAACTTACATTTGTAAATCATCGATAACTAAGGGCTAACAGCGTTTGTTTCTATATATCCAATAAAACCAATCATCAATTAAAAAACTCTCTTTGAGAGTGCTCAATTTTGGATTATTTTTCTTAAAGTCGTATACGTGGATCCTTGGAGTTTTCTTCAAAAAGCGAATCTCAAATCTCATCAATACCCCTTCGAAATAAATTTAAATAAATACTATTATAAAACTAATAATATAAGCATTTTATTGACTGATTTTTAGAAATGAGAGCTCAAAATTTGTAATTCATTTATATTTTAAGTGTCATTTAAATCGATTTGTAAAAAATATCATTTAAAAGTCCATGAAACACAACAACCTCGTTGATAGAATAGTTGTTTGGTGAGCGAAGAATCATGAATTTTTGTAGCTCGATACCGATGAAGGACGTCGCAAGGAGCGACAAAGAGTATCTTTGTTCTCTAATGACATGGTGTATATAGTGAGAATTCATTTCAAGTATTTCCCTCTGCAATTTAAGAGCTATAACTATAGAAAGTAGTATATATGTTTCGTTCCAAAATTAAGTTGCTCAGCGGCCGTAAGACTGGCGTTTAGTCTAGTCGTGGGTTTGAGCCCTGATGCCACTAAAGATCCGCCGTGTTATAGGGCTGATGCACATTACATCTGTCGAGGTCTCATTGGCGTAGTGTGGAAGTATGGAGAGTTCGGTGACAGATAGTTAGAAAATGTTCAGATATAGCTATGAATTTGTGTCATACTCGTCACTTGACCATGGTTCAAAAATCCGTCGCCAATAGCCCTCGTGTTGCTTCTAGTGCGACGTTAATAAAAACCAAACTAAACTGTTTACCTAAAAAATCAGATAATTATGAGCCATATAGAAATTTCGTAATGCAAAAGAAATACCTTAAGATTCTAAGTAGTAATTATTAGTAAAAACGTATTTATGAATAAAATGCTGCAGAGAAAAATACATTACATTTTCATGGAGATTTACATTTGAATAAATGCTATTTATTATTGGAATTTGCAATTGTTTTTTTAAAATCAAAATGAGTGTAATTTAAGATGTCAGAAGACAATTATGAGTATAAGACACTTATCAGTTATGTTTGGGGATCCAATTCATTTTTTCCCCCATAAATATAAATATTCTATGAAAATAATAATTCTGTTTAACTGACCGCTCAATGAAAAGCAATTTGTTTCTGAAAATCTTATGAAAAAGCCTAAAGTATCTTAACTGCATTATTTTATATTTCGTGATCCTTAATTGATCTATAATTCTTTTAAAATGTTCTGCACTCTTTTTTTTTTTTTTTTTTTTTTTTTAATTTTTTTATAATTTTTTTAAAATTTTTTGTTCTTTTTTTTTTTTTTTTTTTTTTTCCTGATTTACTAATTATACAACTGAACATGGGTCAAAATTTAGTTTACAGCAAATCAAGCTGTATTTTAAGAATTGATGAAGAACAGATGGCCGAACTCAATTATTAATGAAAAAGAAGTAATGTTAATCAGATTTAGATAATAATTATTCTATTTTGTGAGCAATTACTGAGTGTTTTATCACTCAGTTACCATGGAAACTCATAATACCCACTACTTTTACTTGATTAGAAATTGGCATGTAGCTTTTAGTTCATTTTTTTTTTCGGACCATTCTAATGCATTTTTATCTGCTCGAACTCTTTGGTGATTTACGTAATTTTATTATTATTATGTATTAATGTCAGATTTCATTTGTAACTTTCTATCTAGACTTTTGGGGCTATCAACAGATTTAAAGAGTGTTTGACTACTGTATTTTAAAAATAATATCGTTTGTATCATGAAGAAATATTTCTTATTGTTTTATTTCTTTTCGGTACGAAAATCAATTTTTTTTGTTTGTTTAATTCTTATAAACAGAGATAAATAATCAATGCCTTACTATTTTACTAGTAATACATATTTTCAATGTTTAGATTTTTGACAAGTCTTTGATTGTTTTGTCCAGTTTAATTCACATTGATATATGTTTTACAATTCATTATTAGAATTATGCGTTTTCGAAAATAAATTTTCGTGATTGATTTGTTCAAATTTTTTTTCATCTGCTTGCTTATTTGTTTGAAAATTTATCTGTATATAATTTCTAAATTATAAAAAATGTTAATCTTTTTTTGAAAAAAAAAATTTGCGATATGGTTATCTACATTGAATTTTATGAGTTTAAATAAATTCCTAAATACAATGAAAAATGTTTAAAATGAAACTGAGGGATCCGAAATATTTCTTTTGTGTATTAAAAGATGCTCTAAGAAAATAATAAATTGCCAATATTTTCGATGTCAAAATTTTTTATTAATTTTATTTCCTGCTGAAATTTTCACGTGTAGGTACATACATTTAACACACGCATATATATATATATATATATATATATATATGTGTGTGTGTGTGTGTGTGAGAGAGAGAGAGAGAGAGAGAGAGAGAATAATCTAGTGTGTGTGAGAATGATACATCAATGAAATAACATAATTGGAAATATTTAAAATGTATATAAACTAATTTAAATAGAATTCATTAAAATTACAAGATTGTTTACAACATTTTTTTTAAATAACATAAAAAAATGAACATATATTTTTTTTTAAGAAAAAGCAAAGAAGTATAGAAAAACAGAAAGAGAATCTGTTCGAATAAATGCAAGAAAAAATTAAACAAACCACAAAACATGCAAAAGTGCAATATATATAAACAAAAACCTCAAAATTATAATTCACAAAATATCACATAGTAAACAAATTCAACATATAAATCATAAATAGATACATTAATATTTAATAACTACATAATTAAAGAAATCAATAAAAAACTAAAGTAAAATTAAAATAATTCACATAAAAATTATTATAATTAATGAAACATACTAAAATTAAATCTTAAGGACAAAACTACAACATGTTATATATATATATATATATATATATATATATATATATATATATTGGATAAATCCTTTTTTGCCTCGATTGCAAATAAATATTTTTCGAAACAATTGCTTTCAATTATGAAATGTCAAATTTTGTATTAGCCCTTATTTCACAGTTGTAAAGTATTTGTATGACAAAAATATAAGCTTTATAGTTTTTAATTTAATATCAAGGTGTGCTCTACAATTATCAATATTATTTTTGTCTAACGAAAAAATTTGACAAAATATATGAAATTAGCAGAATCTTTTCGTGCTAAGCGATTTTTGTTTCGAGATTTAAAAAAAAAAAATGTATGAATTACTTAGCATTTTTTCGAGATCGCAATCAATATGTCATGTTAAATGTTTTTCACTATTCTTTATTTTTACTTTACTTCGATTTTGAAGTTGAGCACGTTAAATTTTCAAAATGAAGAGTAAATGTTTAAAAAACTTTATTTCTTACAATTTCACATGACTAATTCTTATCTTTAGAATTAAGGAGCAGACTCTTATTAACATGACATTTTTCATTTTGTTGTTTGTTTGATTCCATAACATCTTTATTATCTTTCAGAGCCCCCGAAATTCTATATTCGTCCGATATACAATGCAAAGCACCAACTTCATTCAAAAATAATTACTAAAAAACACCGTGAAAATTACGATAGAACTAAAAAAAGAAAAACACAATAGCGCTGTCCCATCACCCCGTTAGTACACCTTTCGCTAACAAGGTTTTTCAACCGCCACTGATGCTTGTTTCCATTCTGTTCGCACGAGAAATCTGTCAATCAGTTACGAACCACATGTTATCTGGCTACAATTTCCGCTTCGCGAGTTTTATCAGCGCTGCAGAAATCTTTTCGTCTGCTACTCATTCACGACAAACGCTCGCGTCCATCAGATATGCTGCCCCGTCGGTTCAGAACGCGAGCCCTCCTCTCCATCACGCTCATCGGCATTGCAGTGCTGGTTATCTGCTCTTACACTCCGATCCCGAGTCCGAATTTTTTGAGGAGCCGAGTAGCAGAATATTCATCGTCGCACACCTCTTTCGGTTGGTGGCATCGCTGGTGGCCTGTCGCTGAGAGTGATAAGTGTAAAGATGGAACACCAAAATCGAATTCTGAGAGACTGGATACAGGTGATATGTACCCCGAGTTGGACTTTAGCCTCCCTGATAATGGAGGTACAGGATTTTGGAACGAATTTCTGGAGAGCAGATATCGAAAGATAAAACAAACGTGGAAAGATATGCCTCTTGAAGTAACTTGATTTCTCTCTTTATCGCTTAGCTTGTTTTATTTATTTATTTATTTTATCTATTTATTTTTGCTGAAAATTTGTTAAAAAAGTATTCTGAATGATCCCCTTTTTTTATATGTCGATTTTTCCTTTTTTTTTTTTTTCCTTAAGTATCACACTGATAGCTACTTATAAAGAAATTTATACGAATTTTTTTTTCAAATAAAAAAACTCAAAATATTGTATTTAGATTAAAAAGTTATTAATGATTAGAAAAATAAAAAATATAGTTATTTCATCTTACGAGTTGAAGAAAACACTAGTAAATTAACTTCATTTCACCCATTTTTATTAAAGCGGGATATTTATTGTTATGAATTTTTTTTTTTTTTTTACGAAAGAACCTGCTCAAATATCTTTTACCTCTTTTCTTAGGGACAAGACAAAACTTATGAAAACTCCTTTTCTGAACAACTATATTCGTAGAAAATAAAGAAAATTCCGGTTCTATTCGAATGTCTTAAACCTGCTAGTATTGCTTGAAAGGGTTACATACCCATGTTTATATTAGTTCTTTTCTAAGGTTAGGAGTAAAAGCAAGAGTCATCGGTTTTATAAATATGTATAGTGGCACTGATCTTAATATAAAGCGAGACAATACAGTTAATTATTTGCTGAGAAAGCGTTTTGTTTGTTTTTAGCATATGTAATGAAAACATATTAATAATTAAAAACAACTTTTTCGAGTATTTATGTCACGATGCAGTATGATTCATATAATTCTTTTTTAGTTGCACGTATTTATTCATTTGGTTTCGAGTTTCTTAAGGTTATCCAGTTTGATTAATATATAATTCATAACTGTTTAAAATGTACTTCAAAATGTAGCTGCAATACAAGTGAAGGTAAAAAAGTCCGTGTTCTTTTTTCAAATATGTATTCTCCTCTCTCTCTCTCTCTCTCTCTCTCTCTCTCTCTCTCTCTATATATATATATATATATATATATATATATATATATATATATATAATACACCTAGTCTTTAAATTTTAAATTATATTATTTCCTATCCAATGTAATTGCATTCTGCAATACAAAATTTAAATTATTTATTCTTCTATGAATCGTCTAGTATAAGCATAAAAATATAAATATTTCAATGAATTGTGTTTCATGATTTAAATAAATTTTATGAAATTAATATTCATTAGTAAATATAACGTGTTTTTAATATTAAAATATTATGTCATTTTGAATAATATTTAGATCGATATACTTACATACTTTATTAAATATTAAAATACAGTAGCATCACTGCAATATACCTGAATGAATAAATAATTGAATGCATAAATAACTAACATAAAAGTTGTTTTTTAACCACCGTTTGTATAGAATAGAATTTTTCGTGGAATATCCTATTCAAATTTCTTTATCATTAAAAGACAAAAAATATTTTATTGTTCTAAAACCTTATATTCATTTTACTTTTCCCTATTCACCTTTTAAAATTGTATGCATAATTGTTAACCGTTTCCTTAACACATGTCTCATCAACATGTACTACATTTTTTAAAACATATTTGTAGTTTTATTATTAAGTTATAGAATAAACAATCGTCACATTCTAAAAACCAACGTAACTTCAAAAACCTTAATTACTCTTTCTTGTAAATAATGGATGATCAGAAAAATATTTTGAGTTTTCGGAATTTAGTTTATATAACAATAAAATAATTTACCAAGCAATAAAAATCGTATCTAATCTTAAGCAAATACTTATAATTAAAAGATCTTTCAAGTGTTAAACTAAAAGGTAATTTTTTAAAATTTATAACAGGTTATATATAAATGAAAGAACAAATGACTAATATTTACTTAGATTTTTTTAATTATATTTCTAGTACAACATATGTAAATAAAATATTTTTAAAGTAATAAATAAATGTCGTTGAAAAATTTTCCCCCAAGAAAAGTTGCGATTTATTTATATATACAATATCTCCCGCGTAACGCAAAAATTCATATAATGTTACAAAAATATTCTGATTAGTACTCATATAGCAGGTTAAACAGTCCCATATTACATGTGGGGTTAATTTAATATGTTTTCATTGTTTTTACAGGAAACCAACCGTTGTTTATATATGAACAACGCAGACGACTACTTAAAAAATAATAATATCCAAATTCAGATATTCAGGGTGTTTACAAAAAATGTGCCAACTTTCGAGGAACAACTATTATAAAACAAAAATATTACAAACTTTTTAGATAAATTAAATTAAGAATAACATTTTAAAGTTATATACATTTATAAACATTCAATGTGATCTCACCAGAGACATGAAAGATTTCTAATAGATAACAGAACTCGTCTCAATCTTCTTTTAATATGTATGTGATCGCGGTAACCTAGTGGTCATGGGCGTTTTCGTCGAGTCGTGGATTCGAGCCTTGATGTCTCTAAAGACCCACCGTGTAGCGAGGCTTATGCACGTCAAATCTGGTCGAGGTAAATGGACGTGGTGCGGAAGTTTCGAAATGGAGGCGCCAGTTGAGGTGTCGTTCTCGTCACTTGACCGAGGCTCAAAATTACGAGGTCCGTCGGCAATATCCCTCGTGTTGTTTCACAATGTGACGTTAGCAAATAACCACAATAGCACATTACTATGACCAGTGTTACATTTTAAATGCTTGTTATTATTCGCGTTTTCAATTCGTGCATGTTCTCCGGTTGTGGCGGAAAAAGCACTTGTAATTTTTAAGTAGACTCAAAGAAAAAAATTGCTGGGAAGTAAATGAGAACTGAACCGCGGCCATGGATTATATAAGAGCAAGATTGTCAACTATTCTGAGACTAATCTCCAAATTATTGAACCCCTGGACATCATTCGTGTTTCTGATGTGGTATTCACATTAAACATTTATAAATTTAAAACTTTTTTTTTAAAAAAAAAAAGAATGTTATTTTTAATTTAATTTATCCAAGGTAGTTGTAACTTATTTAGTTTTGTAGTTGCAGCTCTTCAAAATTGAGATATTCTTTTGCAAACATCCAGTATAAAAGAGAAATATTTTTATTAACTTTAATTAAAATAAAAAAATAGAGGCTCTTTATTATATTAAACCTTCCGCATCATTATCGTAAGTATCAAATGATAAGTTCTAAGGCCGCCGACTTGTTATTGATTCTACAAATTCATCACTTGAAGAGTCGATAATTTCATTTTTGTTATTATTATTTCGAAAGCAGTACTGTTTCCAGATCCTTTTTAGATTGAAAATTTAGTGACAGGCAATTATTCAGTTTTCTTGTAAATTTGACAAAACGCTCTTTTAACACAATAACTTCATAATATGTATTTTTTCCAGTGATGGTGGTTTTTTTTTTTATTATTATTATTTTACTATTTGTAACTCATCATGTAAATCTACTAAACTCAAAGGTTACCCTGGTTCATGAAAAAGATAAGAAAATTTTTCTAATTCTCTTAATTCGGTTTTATCAATCTCTTGATTGTAATAAATTAAGTATTAAGTCAGTGATATTTATAATATAACAATAAAATAAAATAAAAAAGTAAATGTCCAACTACAAAGAATGATACCTCTACTCCTTGTTAAAGCTTGTTTACATTGGATTAAAAAGACACATGTTTGCATTTGCCCAAACTCGTCCAATAATTCGCGTCCCGTATTATGTGGCTTCCTATAATACTGAATGTATCCCCAGCATGTTGTACGAGAATTTACTCTGCATGCTTTGAATATTTTTAGGGGATAAATTTAAACGTTTTTATACTAGCACTCACAAATATGTTAACTAGATATTGTGTTAACAAATCTGTTAATACAATATCTGTTTTTGAATGACTGTTATTTGCTTCCGCGTAATTAAAACTGAAAAATGATATAATTTATTGTTTTTATTAATGTCAAATTCAAAAGCAACGCTAAGTCTATTGCCGATGGACTTCATAATTTTGAATCATTGTGAAGTGACAAGGACGACAACTGAGTAGACATTCCAAACTTCCATACCACCCCCAATGAGACAGCCTTCGACATATTTACCGTGTACGACAAGTCTGTAGTGGCATCAGGACTCGGGTCCATGATTTAGATGAAACAATGCCGGCCATAATTTCGTAACCATGACCACGTAGTTACCGCGCCCCTGATATTCGGAGGAATGATGATTGCTAATGGAAGATGTTTCATTAAATTTGAAAATGAACGTAAATAACTAGGGACGAATACTGATACGTCATATTTAAAGTTAGTTGCCTTCATCCAATGTTAGAAAATAATAAAACTTAAACTCGGAATGGTTTTAAAAATAGGAAAATGTTTCAATATTATTATCATATTCTGCATTCATTTGCATATGTTTTATCGTAAAACTCATTTCCACTCGAAACAGTATCGTTTCCCTCCTCGTATATAACGTATTCTATACTTCATGTACTATACTATATGAAAAGAATACATATATATTTAAATTTTATAAGTCAGAGTGAAAAATTGTTCATGTATGAGAAATATCTACATTTTTAAGATTCAGCTTTAAAATTAATACGCTTACAGAATTCAGTACGCAAACTTAAATTAATATTAAATCACTTTTCTACCTGAAAAAGTGTTCCCTTTTCTTAATCTCTAGGAGAAAATAACTTTGACCGACAGATTATTCCACAGCTTCCTAACCTTCCCAATTTAACACTCTCTTCTCAAAAAACAAAAACAAAAAAATTATTTCCCGCTCCTTTTCAGAAGTTTTAAAAAAAATACTCTGACTTCTGCTCTTGAAATCAACAATTTAGCTGTGAGTTTTCTGAATTTTATTAAATTCTTAAAAATACTTCCTAAAATGAAAAATATTATGTAGAAACATTCATTTCATTCCATGCAATTAAAAGCAACAATCTAGCTTTAAGAAGAAAAAAAAGTAGGAAACTCCATAGGGTAAACACGACATTCGAAATTCGCGGTGACGTCTCGGCGGAAACCTTAGTCTTGTGACCTGTTCTAACTTTTGTATATAGACTTTGTTGATCGAGCAAGAACTTACGCGCACAAGTAGTGGTTCTTCGTATGGGGAACTGTGCATACTGCGACTCGTTCATGTTGTTAAAAAAAAATTAAGAGTAATGCTATAATGTTCCAATATCTAATTTTAATACGATTGATCTTGTCTAAAAGACATTTAGAACTGTTTGTTGAAACATGCATTTGGCGATTTTTAGTATTAATCCAGCTTTTCAACGCGTTCTTGCAATTATTACCCAAGGGGCGGCTCTTGGTTCTCAACACCTCTTAGATCTCTTTTTAACACCCACTGGTGGGCGGTACCGCTTCCTCTCTGAACCACTGTAATAGACATGTCTTAGTAGAACTTTCACACTTATCATGGTTTTTAGATTAAACGGACGTATATTTATTTGGTCCCCCCCCCGCGCTCTCTCTTTTTTTTTTTTTTTTTTTCATTTTCCTCGTTTATCTTAAGTGTTTAAAAAAAAAATGGAGGATTTTTTTGATTATTTTAACAATTGTCAGAACCTTTAAAAATTTATATCTTGAAGCATGACCCACATTTAATTCAATGTGAATTCCTCCGACCGTTTCGAAACTCAAAAATGTCCACTAATATTTTATTCTACAGTAATTATGAGATAAATCAATAATTAAATATAGGGATAGTGCTTTTAATTTGTATACATTTTTGCATTTAATGTTATTTTGATAGAATTTTTGTTGTCTTTTCTTTTCAGTTTTCGTTCATTTTTAGTAGTTTTGTTCAAATGTTAATTACTATCCGGACTTCTGGTAAACAATGCAAAATCTGAATATGAAAGTTTTATTGTTTTTAAAAAATCAGAATATTAGAGACATTATATCTTGTGGGCTCTAACAGATTTTGTCGTAGTTACGTTCATTAAAATGCGTTCGTGGATTTACAATAATTTATCAAATTATCAAATATTTAAAACACTAATTACATGATTATATTATTAAAAAAACAGAAGACTCTCATTTTTTACAGTATTTATGAACAATAAAATGAAAGTCTATACAAATACGATGATTTACATGGAAAAAAAATATATGTGTTTGTGTAAAGCCTTTCTGTTCCCTGATTCCAGACGTAACTTAATCTTCAGAAAAATACATTTATCCTGTCTGTGATTCTATCTATTCTTTGTTTACGAAAACGCACACATCAAACTATCAATCGCACCTGGCTGAGCTGAGATTATCAAACGATCTTCATTCGGAGTCGCGTCTATTTCATTCGCTTTATTCAAGAAACAGTTTACTCTGAGAATCAGTATTAAAGAAATTAATAATTTGAACAGATTTAAAACACATAACATAATTGAAATAAAAACAGTGCAGGAATCAAAATATATAGAGAATTATTATTTGCATACATTTTTTTTTTTTTATTTATTTTTTTATTTTTATTTTTTCGAATCCCGATTAATCCTTTAAAAAAAAAAAAGTCTAAGTGTTTTTTTTTTCTTTTGAAATTCGCGAAAATTGGAAATTGACATTAACAACCAAGCTGAGATAAAACAACTGTACTTTTTGAGACATTTCAGCGAGAAAAAAAATGACTGAAGCGATTTTAAATAAATAAATAAACTAAATAGTTTTCTTTAAATATATTAATTAAAATGAATAAAGTATTTCTTTATAAAAGAGCTCTATTTCTTAAAACGTTTTTCTGAATTTCACTTGGTGTGTGTGTGTGTGTGTCTCATCAAATTTTCGATCGTTAATTTAACCCACTTCCCATCAAGCTGGAGCTCTGAAATTTCGGAAACCATTCTTACTTGCCTAACAATGCAATATTTAGACGTTTGCGACAAGTTTTAACTAATATTTCAATAATTTTAACAAGTCAAAATATTCTTTCCTCTCGGCGCTTTTAGGATTGAGGAAAAAATTTCTTTCCCCTTCTGGGAATACCGGGCACTCCCCACGCCGCATGAGGCATCGTAAAACTTTTGTACTCACAAAGGGGAGATACTATCTCCTCTTTACTATCTCCGAGATAGTAAGGGTTGCTGACTTTTAGTCAGTAATCATTCGCAAGAGAGAAAGTTTCCAATATTTGGCGCCATGTCTTATCACAATAATTTTTTCTGAATTCTGGTTCCCATTTTTTTTAATAGAATGACTTACAAACTTTCAAATGCATGTTTTGATTTTATGAGTATTATGAATTTTTTAATACACTCACAAATGTCTATTTTTAAGTAAATTCTAAAGTTAAAAATAACTAACAGTTTTAACTAATATTTCAATAATTTTCTCTAATAAACTTTGCCACCATATAAAAACGTTGTTTTTAAAAACGTTGGTTTTTATATCGAATTATTTCACATATGGTAGTCATTACTCAAAACCAAAAAGATATATAGTTTAAACATTAACATGAAGAGTTGCATAAGTTTTGTTAATGAAGGTTCAGTTTTTCGTTAAATATTGATTTTATTTAAATTTTGGATATAAAAGATAAGCATTTTGCTTCGAATCAAACTTTTAAGCCGAAAAGAGTTGTTTTTTCCCCCTTGAATAGATCGTTTAGTCTTTCTACCTGAACTTAATGAGTAGATATGGTTTGATTTCTGAAATCGAAATGTCGACCGCAGAAAACAAGCGTTTAATTTCGTTCCCCTTTCTCCTTTTTAAGTAAAAACAATGATATTGTATAGTTTTATCAAAATTTTGTTAAGACTTATTTCATCACGACTTGAAGCTAATACTTTTTCATTTTCTATGTATCACAATATTCATTTTAAGAATAAAAAAAAAATATGTATGCTTTAAAATCTATTTTTAAACTAATCTTTTCAGCACACGTCCTTTCTGCTTAATTTCAGAAAATCTTAGATATACTCAAATGCACTATAAATATTTTACTATCGGTTGTGTGAATAAGACAATTTGCTTTATCATTATAACGTTTGTGACAATGCGGATAGGAAGTAAAAGTAATTGTTAAATTTTGAAAAATAAATAGAAGACTTAATGTAACGTGATATAAAAATTATAAAATCTTTTTTTCATCATGTTTCGTGGGGCGTGATGTGGAAGTTATAACGTTGATGTATAAGATCCCACGTCATCTGACTGTGATTCAAAATTACGAACAAAAATTTGTTTTTAAGTTTGCACGACATGAATTTCATTAATGAATTTTTGGAATTTATTTTTTATATAAAAAGATTTTCGTTAATTAGCGAAAGTTTGGCATTTCTTTACCAAATATCATTGTGTCATTGAAACCAAACAAACAAATTTTCAATATTACGTAAAATTTTTTGAAAATAATTCTTAAAGCAACTAAAACAAAGATAGTTTAACCAACCAATCATTTACATCCATGATTAATATTTACTTCAGCGGAATTGTTAATTGTTCTTTAGAAAAATTAAAGCTGACGAAAATAGAACTTTCGCTGATCTTTTGTTCTAAGTTTCCCAATTTGAATTCCACAAAGTCTTTTGTATTCTATATCATCGATTATTTGGCCCCATATTAAAAACCATGCCTTACTTGATTGATTTTAAGTACGGTCTTAAAAGTCTGTAGTTTATTCGTAAATTGTTGTCGCTTTAATGATGTTTTTCTGAAAAATTATCCTTGAATAATATACTAATATTGTATATCAAAATAACTGAATTTGACCATCTTATTCTCAAAGTTGGGTACAAATATCACTTAATTTTTAAAATAATTTTCATGTGGGTTCTGGGAATAATAATAGCTTACAAAATGAGTTCATTGGACTACAAAATGAAAAATAATATCGCTACATTTTTATTAAAATCACTGACTGCCATTCTGGATGCAATTAAAAAATCCGGAAAATTTACCTTAGAATACAAAAGAGAACTGAATACTTTACTCTCGCATTCAACAATAAGCAATAAAATTTAATTAAAAATGTAAGAAATTAAAACGTCGACTTCAAATACAACTATAAAAATTATAGAATGTAATTTAATGTAGATTTAATATTAATTAAATAATTAAAATTCTAAAATTTAATTATATATATATATATACCCAATTCCCCCAAAAAATATATTTATAATAGTTGTAATATAGAAATATGTGTCATCAAACTATCTGAATTCTTTTTTGAATGAGTGAGTTTTTTCTCCCGGACCGCAGAATGTAAAATTATCATCCTTTTCGCGTGGCAATCTCACAACCTTAACTATCGAAAAGTTTAAAGTATGTGCCTACCCAAAAATCACAGTTTTCATGAAAATTTTCATAAGTTTCATTTCCTTTTTATTAAAGCCAACATATTTACGACTTCGAAAATGGTTTGCATCTACTTCTAGGGTAATTAGTTAATGCATTAATGTATGTATATATTAATGTATATAATTTCTTAAGCAACATTAAAAATCTTTATTTACATTTCCTGGAAAACTGCGATTTCAATTTATTATTACCTATTTATTTTGGAGCTATTTTTGTTTTAAAAAAAGTAATGTACATATGTAGAACGGGGGTAATGAGATTGTACATCCCGAATCTACACTGGTTTGCTCTTACTCAAAGGGCTGGTTTATCTAGGGGAGTAATTCCGTTACCGGATTCTATGATGATTTCGTAGGAATTCAATGATGATTTCGTAGGAATTCAATGATGATTTCGTAGGAATTCAATGATGATTTCGTAGGAATTCATTGATGAAGTTCATACTTCGTTTATTAGATGGAGAGTGAAAATATATACACATTAATCTATATACAGGTTATCTCTTTTTGGGAGTAAAAAATTCTTAGACGGATAGATGGGGACCTAATTAATCTTATCCCATATCGGCGATGGGCATTGGAACGTTCTCTGGCGTTCGGAGTTTACTTCCGACGCGGGTAATTCGAAAGAGAAGAGAAGCGGAAAGTGGAGGAACGAGAGCGAGAACAAAATGTTGCTTAGTTTGGTTCGGGAATAGGTGGCACTGCACGAGCTGTCACAGGACGCTGATTCGTGGTGCAATCTATCGAGTAACTGAGGAACTGGTTTTACAATACATTGGAAAATAAAATTAATTCTTTGATAATTAGTTGGAAAATCCTACATATATAAATATATATATTTGTAAAATCATGTTCTACATATCAGTTTTGGAATAAATTTGTACGTTTGAGAGATAACTGTATTTTTTTTCTGTTTCACAACACAGATATATTATGTATATTAAATATATTTTTGATAAGAAAGGGAAATATATTAATTAGAATTTGTTATATGAATTTTAGCATGAATGTCAATTTTTACTAAATTTTAAGTAAATATGGCCAAAATTTAGAAAATAAAAAAAAGTTCATTAAAATTACTTTTGAATTTATAATTTTATAGACCATTGTAACTAAAAACATTAGTGCTTGCCCGCGCCCCCCCCCACAAAAACATTTTTTTTTTTTTTTTAAATTGCTCTGAAGGTAGAAACAGGCCTTAAAAATCATTATCTTAGAATATTGTGTTCTTGGTACTCTCTTCACATTCTTTTGATCCATAATTCCGACTTTATGAAAATAGTTGTTCTTATATTCTTTCCTTAAAATATTGAAAATAAAACTGTCACTTTTACTAAATCATAATTTGAATCAAACTGTTTTTTTTTTTTTTTTTTTTAAGTATATGTTTTAAACTATTTATCTGTTCATTCATTGCCCTGCGTAATGCCAATACAATGCCAACATAACTCAAAGTGTTTGAATATTTTCCATGATAAGTACGATTTTAAATTTTTGTAAACAATTTATATTTAAATTAGTAATTAGTGGATCAAGAGAATTCTGTTTAGATCAGATATGCATGCGGATGAATTAATCGTGATGTTTACTACTATTTTGTTGAATGTTAAGAGAAAAAAAATCATTTATGATCAGTATATTATTTGTATATTTTTCTCAGAAAACTTTAGAATTAACTTCATATCAAAAGATTAACAATTTTACATAAATTGCATTTAATTAAGTTAATCAATGAATACGGTATACAATTTACTAATAAAAAGATGTTTCCAGTGTTAGAAATATTACTCTGTTGAAAAACAAATGAGCATTGGAACGATTTAGACAAACTGACTTCACACAAGTACTACTTTAATTTGAAATTTTCCTCGTTTGATTCTTCTTTACATGCAAGATTCTGTCCAAGATCATAGGGAAAAAATATATAAGAATCAACGAAACATATTTTAATTGAACTCCATAAAATAAACGGATTTTTGCTTATAAAAATAATCTTCAATAACTTCAAAGGTGACTTGATTTTAATGTGCATTTCAGAACAAATAACAACACAGTTTTCGGATTATCAATGATTAACAAACAAAAAGAATGTATTCCAATCTTTCAACAATCATACTCATTGCCTCTCTTCTCTTAAACAGCATTGTAAACAAGAAGAGTAGCTTTTCACATGCATTTGATAAGCAGTATTCTTTTCAAATGTTTGATTAATGCATGTGATAAGATACATTCAATAGGTGTTCAATATGCAATGATATTTGTTCAGTATGTTAATACTAATAAAATGATTTTCGGTAAGAATTGCATTCATATTATATAAATCAATCCCATTACCT